>JAQIUQ010000118.1:0-55000 GCA_030378365.1 Hybognathus amarus
AATCCATCTTTCTTTCTAACTAATCCTTTCTTTCTCTCTAACTAATCCTTTCTTTCTTTCTCTACCTTTCTTTTTTGTACTCCTTTACTTCTCTACCTCTGTCTCTTTCTCTACCCCTTTATTTCTTTAGCTCTGTGTCTACTTCTCTACCTCTCTTTACCTCTCTCAGCCCCTCCATCCCTTCTCCTCTGCTTCCCACCTCTTGTCTTCTCCTCCCTCTCGTGCTCTCTCCTCCACCACTTCTGCTTATTAATGCATTTGAATTGAGCTTTTTTTGCATTTTTGATCTGTTTTGCTGTTTTTTTTCTGCATTTCAGCTTGTTTAGCAATATTTTGCAGTTGTTTGTGCATTTCAGTTAAGCTTTTGAAGCATTCACACGCATGTTCCGCAGGAAATGCAATTTTTCTAGTTATTCCGTATTCTTCCCTACGTTTAAAATCGATTAAAATCGCCCGTCGATTTCTTCTCCTCTGTAGTTTGTGCTACAAAAACCATTCAAGTATCAAAATGTGCAGCTTTTCAAGGACTCGTGTGCTATTATTTTTCTTTTTTATAACCTTTGTACTTTTTAAATTATTAAGCTTTTTGTGAATTCTTTATGAAGAGGGAAAACTCAAAAAAAATGTTTGCAGAGATTTTATTTTTTTAAGCTATTTTCAAGCCTGCAAAACTCAGTTTTTTTAGAGTTACAAAACTTTTAAATTATTAAGCTTTTTGTGCATTTTTTTAACATGTAAGTCAATGGAGAATTCTTCAAATCCTGCTTTATGCTCCTTCTGCTTTCAAAGCCTACTACTTCTGCATACTTTCAGCTATTTCGGTCATTTCAACTTTAAAATGTTGAGAAATCTTTCAGCTATTAAAGTTGTATTCAACTTTTTGATATCTATTATACTTTTTTCACAATCTCTACTTTAGTCTCATGAAGTTTTTCATCTACCTACCTACCTACTTATCTATGGGATTAAAATCCTGCCATGATTCAAAACTGAAAATAATGTTCTGAAAGGTTGAAACTAAATGTTCAAAGCTTCAAAATCTTACAAAAATAAGATTTGCAAGCTTGCAAAATATATAAAAAAATGAAAAAATATCAGCAAACATCATGTTGTTTTTGAGATTTCCTTCTTCAGAACTTCAACATTTTTTTATGATGTTGTGCAAACAAATTTTCAGTTTCAAATGTGTCAGTGTTCTCCCACTGTATTAGTTTGTTTTCCAGATTTGAAACCTTGTAAATGTTGATCTGAAAACTGGTGTGCGAAAAAGGTAAAAAAAGTTTTGAAACTCTGAAAACTGAGGGTCGACAGGGCGAAACTTATTACATTATATTACATTTGCACTCCTATTGCAGACTATTTTTTCAGAGCTAAGTTTGCAACACCCACTTCGCAGAGATACGCCCTCACAGTTGCGAGCTTGCGACTCACGTGATTTGTGGCAGCGTTGTCACGCAGCTCTGCTCTGAAACTCTGAAACTCAGACTGAGCGCAAATGAAGCATCGCAACCTCGAAACTTAAAAAAAAGCCTGGAGGAAGGGCATTCTGCTCTTGGCCAATACTTGTTCCACAGGCTCCGGCTCTGAAACATTGAACAAGAAGGACTCATGCCTCATTTCAAGTGTTCCAGAGCCGGAGGCAGTCTCTGTTTCGGAGCCGGAACCAGTGTCTGTTGTGGGCATAGATTGATAGATAAACAGACAGACAGCTTATTATAGGTGATAGGTAGGCATATAGATTGATTGATAGTCCAAGTGAAGGAGGTAGGCATAGATAGAGACAAACAGGCAGACATACAGCTTATTATAGATAGGTAGATAGATAGATAGATAGATAGATAGATAGATAGATAGATAGATAGATAGATAGGTAGGTAGGTAGGTAGGTAGGTAGGTAGGTAGATAGATAGATAGATAGATAGATAGATAGATAGATAGATAGATAGATAGATAGATAGATAGATAGATAGATAGATAGATAGATAGATAGATAGATAGATAGATAGATAGATAGATAGATAGATAGATAGATAGATAGATAGATAGATAGATAGATAGATAGATAGATAGATAGATAGATACGTAGATAGGTAGATAGGTAAGTATATGGATAGATTTGTAGTTCAAGTGAAGGAGGTAGGCATAGATAGAGACAGACAGGCAAGACAGGCTCGGGACCAGACACTGGTTCCAGCTCCGGAACAGAAACAGAGACTGCCTCCGGCTCTGGAACAGCGAACAAGGCATGAGTCCTTCCGGGTGAAGGGGGTGGTGGTGGACATAGATAGATAGGCAGGCAGCAAGGCATTCAGACAAAAACAAGGAAACAAATGCTGGCTCCGGCTCAGGAACAGACACTGGTTCCGGCTCAGGAACAGACATTGGTATTTGAATCTTCATAGGTAAGTATATAGATAGATTTGTAGTCCAAGTGAAGGAGGTAGGCATAGATAGAGACAGACAGGAGGTAGGCATAGATAGAGACAGACAGGCCCAGAAACAGGCTCCAGAACAGACACTGGCAATAGACACTGGTTCCGGCTCCGGAACAGACACTGGTTCCGGCTCCGGAACAGACACTGGCGGTAGTAGGAGGTAGGCATAGATAGAGACAGACAGGCAAGAGAGGCAACTTATTATAGATATATATAGGGTTGGGAACCGATAACCGGTTCTTTTCCAGAAAAAATACATTTGAAAATATACCGGAACCGTGCAAAATTCCTAAGTTTCGGATCCGAAAACGGTTCTGATGCCGATGCGATATCATCATGTGGGCGAAGTGCTGGGAGTAGATTATCCTTTAGCGTCTCACCTCAAGACGCAGAGAGAGAGAGAGGGTAGAGCTGCATGATTATCTTTAAAAGATTTCGATTCAAACACCTAACTATTACGCCGTCTTATTCCTAAATGACAAAAAGTTGCGATTTGCTCTCACGCGCTGCATTTGTCAAACACACAGACACACGCTCGCGTGCGCCGACAGGCAGCTCATTATGGATGGATGGATTGATGGATGGACAGGCAGCTTATTACTCTTCATGCCTGGACATGCGCTGGCTTCAGCAGGGGGACATTGCATGCTCTGCAGGATTTTAATCCACGATGGCGTAGTGTGCTACTAATGGTTTTCTTTGAGACTGTGGTCCCAGCTCTCTTCAGGTCATTGACCAGGTCCTGCCGTGTAGTTCTGGGCTGATCCCTCACCTTCCTCATGATCACTGATGCCCCACGAGGTGACATCCCCAGACCGAGGGAGATTGACCATCATCTTGAACTTCTTCTATTTTCTAACGATTGCGCCAACTGTTGTTGCCTTCTCACCAAGCTTCTTGCCTATTGTCCTGTAGCCCATCCCAGCCTTGTGCAGGTCTACATTAGCACGCATTTCCCGATCGTCTCGTGAGTCGCCACTAACAGATGGACGGTGACCCAGCACACCGTCCATCAAGTCGAACCATGGAAAAAACCTTCTCTGAACTCCGCTTTGTCCATTGTGCATTTTAATCGCCTTGTACACTGCGCCCGCAACTTTTAATTTTTTTCCTGAACTTGGAGCATTGCTCGCTGAATGTTTAGTTTAGAAAGTTCGGCATCAATGTATTTTGTACATCCTCGTTTCTTCATACGCCGTCAAATTGACGTCGTACCCTTTCTTCTGCCCAAAAGCTCAGAAGAGCTGTGGTATCTTCAACAGACCAGTACAGGCGATTCTCCATTTCAAACAGCAATTTTTTTGGGCGATATAAAAAAATGAAATGTGGATCTTGCTTCAGATCATAACGTTCCAAATCCGCCTTTTACCTTGAGCACGCCTCTAGTCAGAGGTGGCCCGCTCTGGCCTAAGGTATTCGATGGGCCAGAAATCCTGGCCGTTGGCCCCGAGTAAGCCCTGATCAAGCCCCGGAAGTGACAGTGGAAACGCGACTAGCCCTGGCACGCACTAGCACAGCTCGGCCCTGGCCCGGCAGTGGAAATGCGGCTAATTTTATCCCCAATGTCCTTACACAGCTCTCTGGTCTTGGCCATTGTGGAGCGGTTGGAGTCTGTTTGATTGAGTGTATGGACAGGTGTCTTTTATACAGGTAATGGGTTCAAACAGTTAATCCAGGTAATGAGTGGACAACAGGACTTCTGAAAGAGAAACTAACAGGTAACAAGAAACTAACTTATGTCATGCAATAAACTCCAAAATAATTTCACAGTCATTCTGAGGATTACTTTTTAAATGCTCAGCTTCTACTTAAAAAAAAAAAAAACATGAAACGGTTCAAGGTCCAGATGAGAGTTTCAGAGCAAACTGTTCAAAGGGCTTTAAATGATTCCAGCCGATGAATAAGGGTCTTATCAAGTGAAACAATCGCTCATTTAATAAATAAAAAACAAAGTTTAAGTTTTATAAGCTCAAATGCTCGCCTTGCTCTGTTCTGTGATGCGTGTCCGTGACTCTCCTGTTCGAACTCGTTTATCAAAATGAATCTTTTTTTCATGTCATTTTGTTTCATTCAACGAACGAAATGAACGAATTGAATCAGAAAAAGATTTGTTCATTTTAATGAGTTCGAACAGGAGAGTCATGAACGTGCATCACAGAACAGAGCAAGGCCAGCATTTTTATTTATTATAAATGTTATATCTCTGTCTTCGATAAAGTTTTGTTTCCATTTATGGTGTTTTTTTTATTTTGGGGGTATTTTTTTATTTATTTACTTCAAAAAGTACCATATTTTCTATGTAAATGATGCTTATTTTTATGTTTTATTTATTTATTTAATTATCGAATTATTTTTAACTACATTAAAATATCATTCCAATAAGTTCTTAGAGCTAAAACCTAAAGATGACTTTGCTGTCACCTGGTGTCTTATTTTGACTTATTTTAGAATGCTCTAAATCAGGGTTTCTCAACCTTTTGCCTACTGCGACCCACTTTTTTTGCAGATGGGAGTTTTACTTACTCAAACATGGTTTATGGGCAGAAAGGAAAATGATTGGTTTATAGTTTCAACCAATGAAACTGAAGCAACGGCGGAGTCAAGACGTTTCAATGTTCGGAGGGATTAGTCTCGCTCCGGGGAAAGCACGGGAGAAAGCAATTGCAAGGTAAGTGATTTTACTGTATATTTTGTTGAAATTCATCATCCTCTAACGTTTATTAAGATAATCAGTGAACATGAAATACATAAAATGCACAGAACTAATAATCATCCTCTAAATATCATATTCATCCATTTTGATTAGACTGTTTCATTAGTCGACCGCCATCATCTATATATCGTATTCATGCATTTTGATTAGACTGTTTCATCAGTCGACCGCCACAAAGCTGCATTATGGTGTAAATGGTGTAAAACACGTTTTTTCAGTGCTACCTCGATGTGTGTGAAATTGATATGCGACAACAGAACTCGTTCAAATCTCTGCGATATTTCAACGGTCTGATAACAAAGCTGATAACATGTCCTGCCCTAGCGCTGCTCTCAGGGCAGGAGTAGAAATCACAGTTATTTTAGTGTACTACAGTACCCACCGCTGCTCTCAGGGCAGGAGTACTCAATAGATTCAAATCGCTGTTATTTTAGTGTACTACGCACTGCTCTCAGGGCAGGAGTGCTCAATAGATTCAAATCGCTGTTATTTTAGTGTACTACGCACTGCTCTTAGGGCAGGAGTACTCAATAGATTCATATTGCTGTTATTTTAGTGTACTACGCACTGCTCTTAGGGCAGGAGTACTCAATAGATTCAAATCGCTGTTATTTTAGTGTACTACGCACTGCTCTTAGGGCAGGAGTACTCAATAGATTCAAATCGCTGTTATTTTAGTGTACTACGCACTGCTCTTAGGGCAGGAGTACTCAATAGATTCAAATCGCTGTTATTTTAGTGTACTACGCACTGCTCTTAGGGCAGGAGTACTCAATAGATTCAAATCGCTGTTATTTTAGTGTACTACGCACTGCTCTTAGGGCAGGAGTACTCAATAGATTCAAATCGCTGTTATTTTAGTGTACTACGCACTGCTCTCAGGGCAGGAGTGCTCAATAGATTCATATCGCTGTTATTTTAGTGTACTACGCACTGCTCTTAGGGCAGGAGTACTCAATAGATTCATATTGCTGTTATTTTAGTGTACTACGCACTGCTCTTAGGGCAGGAGTACTCAATAGATTCATATTGCTGTTATTTTAGTGTACTACGCACTGCTCTTAGGGCAGGAGTACTCAATAGATTCATATTGCTGTTATTTTAGTGTACTACGCACTGCTCTTAGGGCAGGAGTACTCAATAGATTCATATTGCTGTTATTTTTAGTGTACTATGCACTGCTCTTAGGGCAGGAGTGCTCAATAGATTCATATTGCTGTTATTTTAGTGTACTATGCACTGCTCTTAGGGCAGGAGTACTCAATAGATTCATATTGCTGTTATTTTAGTGTACTATACACTGCTCTTAGGGCGGTTTGCATGTAAAAAAAAAGTTTAAAGCCTTAAAAATATTGAACGCATTTACGCAGTAGTTGTTAAATCCTGCCTATTAACACACACGACCCACAGAAAAGACGCGCGTCGGCATCGAGTTCTCTTTCGGGCTTGAACAAACCATAATTCACAAATTATGCCAAAATGTCCATGAGAGCAGTCTTAAAGGGCGGGTTTACTGCTCTTTTTCTTTGCATGATTGTGTTTATGGGGTGCAATATAACATGTATCCGTGGTTTTACTTTTTTTAAAAGTCTTATTTTTCATAAATTTCACCTTTATTGTCAGCCGCGCTCTCCTCTGTCCCCTGCACGAGCGGATGACTTCCTGAGTCTATGAAAACACTCCCTCAGAATGACGTTGTGAGCTCAGATTGGTTCGTTTGGGCCGGTGTGTTGTGATTGGCTAAACTGTCGCTCACGTTGTCCGGAAGATTAACGCCCATTACCTTTACGGGCGAAACGGGCGGGCATGCCAAATGTGGATAACATAGACGGTGGATACACGTAAATAATGATGTGGAGACTGCAGTATCAGCTGAGGCAGAATCAGACCGAGAAAGCCGCGATGAAGAGAGTCAAGCAGAACCTCACCACACACGGCTCTTAATAAAGGTTTCTGAATGATAATTTGCTTCATTTTTTAACTTAATACACGTTTGTTTTACACAATAGTATCTGACTGGCAACGATAGCAACTGACTCGCTAACTAATGTTATACTCAAACAGCGTTTGCAGGTTTACGTTCTTGATCAAATCGAAAATAAAGTCATAAAGCATATATATATGAAAAATACATTTACAACATTAGTACTTATACAAAATTCAGGTCCATTATGTTTGTACGCGTTTGCCGTAGACACAAAATAGCCTAACTAGTAGCAGCTAGCCCATAAAGCCTACAAAGCAAGCGCTGGCATTTGAAATAAAAAAAAATAAAAAAAAAACGCTCCGTCGGTAATTATACATGCAAATACATTTAAAATGATGAAGTCTTAGCCTACTTACAGTGTGGCCCAACAACTGCTGACTTTTAACTGCTGGTTTTAAAGCTGGATCTGCTTCATGATTCCAGAAACAGTTTCTTGTTTACGTTAATCCGGTTGAACTCGTGGAGATTCTGGAAGCTGTCTCTCGTAAATGCGCAGCACAGAGAGCTAGATTACCATCGTCACTTTCAGGAATATAATCAAACACAAATTGTATCCATTGTTGTCGAAGTATAGTGTCCGTGGGAAGCCCGAAACACAGAAGACCTGACATCTGCGTGAACACAACTCACTCGACGCATGCCCTTTCCTGCATATTCCGGAGGGAGTGGTTGATGCAAATGTGTGGGTTAGTGACGTACCATAACCCAGCTGTAGTCCAAATCCAGTCGTTTTTGTAGGCAATTATACTTCCTGGTTTATAAAAGACGATATCTCTGCTTACACTGAACTTTCAGCGCTGCAACTTTGCAGATACTGTTCATGCACCAACAGCAACATTACACACTATTTAAAATCAAAAATGTGAGACAGGAAACCCCCCCCCCTTTAAACGAACGTAGAGATTTGTGAGAAAATGGGACGCGTGTCAGATTGCGTCTCTGTCAGCAACGGCTGTCCGAATTCGCTCACTCGCTTTTACTTAACTTACCCCTTCTCATTCACTCCTTCAAGTGAACCGTATTAGTGGACTAATGTAGGGAATAGGCCTAGTAAATGAGGGTTTAGGGGGCGATTTCGGATTCAACCCATGTTCTCAAGCAGTGAAAAATAGAGGACACTGACAACGCGTTGACAGACAGAACCGAGCAGGGAATATTTAATATGAAACAGTCTCAACTTTCAAATTTGGTCAGTCAAAGAAAATCAAACAATAAATAGGCCTACCGTTTTGTGGCTCTTTAATGTGTCGTGACAGATTGCCTGATAAAGCCAAGTTCCACCGACGTTAATCTACTAGATCTCCTGACTGCTTTGTCGGACATCACATGACATGTCTGTCAATCAAAAGTTAGTTTCGTTTTCAAACTAGCGCGTATTCAGGGCACAATAACAAAACAATTCTTTCCCGCACTACCGCACCGTTATGTATGCCCGTGAAAACGTGCGCATTTTACGTTTGCCTTTAAATTAGCGATTTAAAAGCCCCCGCCAGTGACACCGGTATTACCGGTGTTGTCACACGTCGATTAACCGGTGAGAAAATATCCTCACCGTCACAACACTAGTACTACCCACCCCTGCTCTCAGGGCAGTAGTGCTCAATGGATTTAAATCGCTGTTATTTTACTGTATTACTTGCTGCTCTGAGGGCAGAAGTTCAAATCGCTGTTATTTGAGTGTACTACGCGCTGCTCTCAGGGCAACAGTAAAAATCGCTGTTATTTTTGTGTACTACATGCTGCTCTCAGGGCAGGAGTACACAATAGATTCATATCACTGTGTTATTGTTAGTGAACTACACGCTGCTCTCAGGACAGGAGTACTCAATAGATTCATATCACTGTGTTATTGTTAGTGAACTACACGCTGCTCTCAGGGCAGGAGTACTCAATAGATTTATATCACTGTGTTATTGTTAGTGAACTACACGCTGCTCTCAGGACAGGAGTACTCAATAGATTTATATCACTGTGTTATTGTTAGTGAACTACACGCTGCTCTCAGGGCAGGAGTACTCAATAGGTTCATATCACTGTGTTATTGTTAGTGAACTACACGCTGCTCTCAGGGCAGGAGTACTCAATAGATTCATATCACTGTGTTATTGTTAGTGAACTACAAGCTGCTCTCAGGGCAGGAGTACTCAATAGGTTCATATCGCTGTGTTATTGTTAGTGAACTATGCGCTGCTCTCAGGGCAGGAGTACTCAATTTTTATTTTCACTGTAATATGTGCCTTCTTTTGAGGCAGGAGTGGACTAATGTGCTTTTTTCTCTCTTTAAAGAAGGAAGCACTGAGTACAAACAAAATGAATGGTAAGCCCAAAACATTTTCTCTTCCAGTTTAAACCATGATTTTTATCATCTTTTTTTCTTGGAGCTCTCCAGCACTGTGTATTTAGATTTTTTTAATTTATAATCCTTACTTAAGGAGGTTTCAGGACATATTTTAAAACCCATTGGTTTTTAATTATATGCAATTAATACACAAATGAAACAGTATGTGATTTAGTAGCAGTTTGTTTGACTGTACGTAGAGTAAATGGCATAACAAGTGTTTATATTCTGTACCCATATAGTTCTAGGCTTTTTGATTTCGGGAGAGTTAAGCCCTGATACAAAAATTGGGAAAATAGGGCCATATCCCCTATATATCAGCAGCTTTCAGTCTCTTCTACAAAACCAGAAACTTCCTGATGAGGTAAAAGAAAAACAAACCAAAAAAATAATACTTTCTATTATATTTAATACATTTTTACATGATGTCTGTATCTTTATAATACCGTATTTAAACATTATAGCCTACTGTATAAACATCTTTTTAATTAATTTTTTTTAACCTTTTTTAAACGTTTCAGATCATGGATGCCATATTTTACCTGTTCATCATGGCAATATAACGTTATCTACACATTTTATATCAGAAAACACATATTCAATTAAACTCATGACATTAATTTTTACTACCTCAATTTTTAAAACATAACATTTCATGTGTAATTTAGAAGGCAACGGGTTTAGTGGCAATTAATAGCCACACCTTGAACAATATTCTTGATGGGAAGGTCAGGGCAACAAGTCATAGTTGATAGTCATACTTTCAAGTCATAGTCATACTTTTACAGTGTTATTTTGGTAACGCTTTAGATTACAGCCCGGAAAGTACTGCGATTTTACAGTGTAACTTTCTGTAATTATAGTGTACCAATAAAGTACTTACATGTAAGTATAAGGGAACAAAATGTAAAGTTTGGGGGAATCAAGTTGTAACAATCAGGATAATAAAAAAAATGATACTGTAAGTATTATAGAACTAAGGGGTACTTATTTTACTATTATAATACAACAATTTAACATTTGGGAACAATTTAGCAAGAACATACATTCTGTATAGCTTTCTGATGGATGGATCAGTGTCTCCTGAAGGGAAACGATAAGTGTTTGTAAGTAAAATTACAATATTTTAAACTTTTTAAACTGTAGACTATCGCTTCAGACCAACTGCAATAAGTTGTTTTTCAAATAAAGGTTTTCAAGTCAGTGATATTAGATTACGTATGTATTTTTATTGTACTTATATTGTTAGGAACAGGAGGGTAACAAGCTTACCCTGTAACTACATTAAATTAGAGTAGCTATATATTTCCAAGTAAGATTGTTGTATTATAATAGTAGATAATAGTATTATAGTATTACCCCTTGCATATTGTTTGCTTATACTCGCAAATACTTTAGGCATAAAAAAAAAATTAGTTTGGTTCCGGTTTCCGACCGACCCTGTCCAATTATATGCGACCCAAATTTATTTTATGAGCTTGGGGAAGAAATAATTAAAAATTAAATAAATACACGAATAAAAAACTTTGAGTCAAATTATTTCACACATCGTTCGTCAAACTGAACTATAATACATATATAAGTCTCTTTTTTTGTCATTAGGACACTTTTATTCATATACGCACACATACAAATGTATGCATTAGGCACGCACACACCGCATGATACGTTAAAGTGTAACCTCCATCAGCCTCTCAAGTTTTGTATTTGTTCGTTTCTTTTACTATTTTATGCAATCCAAAACACTCTAACCTGCCGCGCTTCGTATCTCCAGAGCCCGGTCCGCCCGAACGACAAGTACTTAGCCTGATTAGAACATCAATAACAAACAAAAAAATAACTAGGGAATCACTAAACCGAGAGAATGATTATTGCAAGTTGCGATCATAGACTGTAAAATATTGCGATCGATTGTGGATAATAAATGTATGCTATTAGCCTACTGACGGTGAGTTTGCGCTGTTGACGCTCGCGCAGCCTCTCGAGGAGAAATCTACACATATGAGCGCAGCACACACACACAGTTAACAACATAGTGCCTATAAAACATCTAAATGTGGAGTTTCTATATTTTAACATATGTGTTAAGCAGCCTCAATTATTTTTCCTGAATACATCACGATTGAAAATGTGACATTGATTTCCTACAACAGTTCAATAAACAATAAAATTTTAGTCAGTTACATTTTAGATGCAGTATTGGCTGTTTTTGTTCTGTTTTAGCAGCGAAAATAGCTGCAAACAAAATCATAGCAGATCAACGGCGCATCTCACAGGAACACTCATCCTGTTTTCATTACTGAATGATTACGCATTTTGAACGAATCGGTTGACTCAAAGGTTCAATGATCCCTTCATTAACATCTGTCTCATTCTTGAATGAATCAATCGTTTAAATGAATCGTTTGAATTAATGAATCAATGACTCACTCATTAATACGGCCGCCTGCCGCCACCTATTGGCAGTTTAGTGTTATGTTTATATTATTAGCCTAGTATCTTTCCAATGTTTCTTACTGCCACTGAGAAAAAAAATATCTCCTACTTGTCACGGTGGGTAAATCCTATGTCTCATTCATGTCTCGTGTTTCTGTTGTTGTATGTGTGTGTGCTGATTAGAGGGGCGTGGCCGCTCATCAGAGCTCATTCAGTAATTACTCAGCACCAGCTGCAGTCCATCTCCCGGTCTATTTAATCTCACCCAATTCTCATCTCCATTGTCAGATCGTTGTTTGTTGATGTCCGGTGTCAGATCCCTCGTCGTTCCAGTCTCCTTCATTGTTCCTGTTTGTTTCCTGTGGATGTCTGGATTCGTCACGTTGATCGTCACTACACTTCACTCTGCACCTGTCTCGTCTGACCATCGAGTCCCTGCGCCGCTAGCCTGCTACACCTGCTAGACTGCCTGCCTGCCTTACTGCCTGTGGCTGTGATTTGTGTGTCTCAATAAATTTGAGTAACTTGCATTTGCTTCCTAATTCATTCGTTACAGAACGATCTGACCAAACATGGAAGCAGCGAGTGACAAGTCTGAAAGCCTGGAGGAGTTTGTTAACCACAGCAGACGGCGAATGGAACATCAAGAAAGAAACATCAACGAGACTGCTCGTGCGGTTCAGGCGTTAGTGGCGCAGGTGTCCGGGCTCACCCAGCAAGTCCAACAGCTGCGCATTCCCGCTGCGCCGATCCCACCGCCGATTCCCCAATTACCACCAGTGGACCCCTCCCAGTCGGAACCACGCTTACCAGCCCCCGAGTCTTACTCAGGTGAACCCGATTTTTGTCGAGCCTTTCTAACTAGATGCTCCATGCATTTCTCTCTTCAACCCAGGACCTTCCGGGAGGAGAGAACCAAGGTGGCGTTTGTATTGACACTGCTGACTGGGAGAGCGGCGCTATGGGGGACGGCGGTGTGGGAGAACCAGGACGACTGCTGCACCTCGTTCCAAAAGCTCTCCGACGAAATGAAACGGGTCTTCGACCGTGCACTCGGAGGCAGAGAGGCGGCCAGGAGGCTGGCCGAGCTGCAGCAAGGACAACGATCCGTCTCGGACTACTCGATTGAGTTTCGGACCCTCGCGGCGGAGAGCCAATGGAACGAGGAGGCGCAGTGGGATATGTTCCTGCATGGGTTGGCTGACCGCGTCCAGAAGGAAATTTATGCCTTGGACTTACCAACCAGACTCAACGACTTAATAACCCTTGCCCTGAGAGTGGACACCAGGCTGTCGCGAGTAGAGCGAAGAGGACCCAACTACCGCTCTCGGGCGGCCTCTGAAGGACATCGAGCTGGAGGTGAGGACGCGGTCAGCCCCGCCTACGATCCCGAGCCCATGCAGGTGGGTCGAGCCCGGCTTTCCCGGGAGGAGAGGGAGAGGCGGAGATCCCAGGGCCTTTGCTTGTACTGTGGCGGAACGGGACACTTTGCCTATAACTGTCCGTTAAAAGGCTCAGCCCGATAGTAAGTATGAGGCTACTATCGGGTGGGATCTCCGCCGAGAAGACCTCATCGACATCGACCCTCCTTCCGGTTAGACTCCGATGGTCAAACCACCGTCACGATTGCAATGCACTTTTGGACTCTGGCGCCGAAGGTAACTTCATGGATCACAACTTTGCACTCAAACACCAAGTTCCCCTCAAGACACTCACCCATCAGATCGAAGTACACGCCCTCAACGGTCAAAAACTCCCCACTATATCTCTGGTTTCTGAAGACATCACTCTCATCACATCAGGCAATCACTCTGAAACCATCTCATTCTACATTCTGGACACTCCCCTTGCACCCATCGTTCTTGGTCACCCCTGGCTCACCCGTCACAATCCCAAAATAGACTGGCAACTGAAATCTGTAGCTACTTGGAGCAGTTTTTGTCATAAGTCTTGTCTTGTCTCTGCCTGTCCGTCTGTTTCTGTTCGTGTGTTACAGGAGGAGACAGGGGATTTATCTAACGTGCCCACGGAGTATCAGGATCTGAAGGAGGTGTTCAGTAAGTCTCGGGCTGATTCTCTCCCTCCGCACCGTCCCTATGACTGTGCTATAGAGTTATTGCCAGGTACGTCTCCGCCTAAGGGCAAATTATATTCACTCTCTGTCCCAGAGCGAGAGGTCATGGAGAAATACATTTCTGATTCTCTAGCAACTGGGTTCATCCGCCCTTCCTCTTCTCCTGCGGGGGCGGGGTTCTTTTTTGTGGGGAAGAAGGATGGATCGTTGCGACCTTGTATTGATTACCGGGGGCTGAACAACATCACGGTAAAGAATACTTATCCTTTACCGTTGATGTCTTCAGCTTTCGAGAGGTTGCAAGGAGCATCCATCTTCACGAAATTGGATTTAAGAAATGCTTATCATTTGGTCCGCATCAGGGAGGGGGATGAATGGAAGACCGCATTTAATACCCCTAGGGGGCACTTTGAATATTTGGTCATGCCTTTCGGTTTGTCCAATAGCCCAGCGGTCTTCCAAGCACTTGTCAATGACGTGTTGCGAGACATGGTCGATCAATTCATATATGTCTACCTGGATGACATATTGATTTTTTCTTCGTCTCTCCAGGAACACGTGCAACACGTCCGACAGGTGCTTCAGAGGTTGTTAGAGAATGGGCTTTTTGTCAAGGCGGAGAAATGCGTGTTTCATGCACAGTCTGTCCCTTTCCTAGGTCACATCATCTCGGTTGAGGGAATGCGCATGGATCCTGACAAGGTTAAGGCTGTGGTGAATTGGCCAAGTCCAGATTCCCGTAAGGCCCTACTGAGGTTTCTGGGGTTCGCCAATTTTTACCGGCGTTTTATTCGCAATTTCAGCCGACTAGCCGCGCCTCTGACCGCCTTGACCTCCCCCAGGACGACGTTCAGGTGGTCAAATGCAGCAGAAGCTGCGTTTGCCAAACTGAAGAACTGCTTTGTTTCAGCTCCCATCCTGATAACCCCTGATCCATCACGTCAGTTCGTGGTGGAGGTCGATGCGTCAGAGGTGGGGGTAGGTGCAGTGTTATCGCAGCGCTCTCCTTCAGACGATAAGATGCATCCTTGCGCGTTTTTTCCCATCGTTTGTCCCCTGCCGAAAGCAATTATGACATTGGCAACAGAGAGTTGTTGGCAGTCAAGTTAGCATTGGAGGAGTGGCGCCACTGGTTAGAAGGGTCGGGGGTACCTTTTATCGTTTGGACCGATCACAAGAATTTGGAATACATCCGTACGGCTAAAAGACTTAATTCCAGGCAGGCTCGGTGGGCTCTTTTTTTCGGACGTTTTGACTTTACTCTCTCGTACCGCCCGGGTTCTAAAAACATCAAACCCGATTCTTTATCGCGCATTTTTGACCGTTCCGATCGCCCGTCTACTCCCGAGTGCATTTTACCTGAGAATCTATTCATCTCTACACTCACATGGGAGGTCGAATCGAAGGTCATGAAGGCCTTAGAAGGGGTAACGCCTCCGACTCGGTGCCCACCGAACCGTTTGTTTGTGCCGGAGAGTTTACGGTCCAGCGTTATTCAGTGGGGTCATTGTTCCAATGTGGCTTGTCATCCGGGAGTCAATCGCACCATGTCTTTGGTCAAGCAACGATTCTGGTGGCCTCTCATGGCTCGTGATGTTCGCAGTTTTGTATTGGCTTGCTCAGTTTGTGCCACGGGTAAGACTTCCAATCGACCCCCGGACGGGTTACTCCAACCGCTGCCGGTGCCTTCGAGACCCTGGTCCCATATCGCACTAGATTTTATTACCGCCCTCCCACCCTCCCAGGGTCACACGGTAGTTTTGACCGTGGTGGACCGGTTCTCGAAGGCGGCCCATTTCATTCCCTTGCCCAAATTACCCTCAGCCAAGGAGACAGCGGTTATTGTCGTTGATCACGTCTTTCGGATTCATGGCCTCCCGACAGACGTGGTTTCTGACAGAGGACCCCAATTTGTATCCAAATTTTGGAAAGAGTTTTGTAAACTTCTGGGGGCAACTGTCAGTCTGTCCTCTGGGTTCCATCCCCAGAGTAATGGTCAAACTGAGCGAGCCAACCAGGATTTGGAGAGAACGTTGCGATGTTTAGTGTCCAAGAATCCTTCCTCGTGGAGTCAGCAACTTTCTATGGTGGAGTACGCCCACAATACGTTGCCAGTGTCATCCACGGGCCTTTCACCATTTGAGTGTAGTGTAGGTTACCAGCCACCAATTTTTCCTAGTCTGGAATCCGAAGTCGCGGTCCCCTCCGCCCACGCCTTTGTCCAGAGGTGTCACCGCACTTGGACTAGAGCCCGTGAGACTCTACTCCAAGTGGGGGCGCGCACCAAGGCCAAAGCCGATCGCCACCGGCGGAAGCCTCCCGTATACGTCGTCGGTTCTAAAGTGTGGCTTTCTACCAAGGATATTCCTCTCCGTTCCGTCTCGAATAAACTCGCACCTAAATTCATTGGCCCGTTTGCTGTCACCAAAATCATTAGTCCGGTGACAGTCCGCCTGAATCTTTCTCCAGTGTACAGGAGAATCCATCCCGTCTTTCATGTTTCCAAAATTAAGCCAGTCTTTTATGCTCGCATTAATCCGCCAGTCCCGGTTCCCCCCCGCCGCGCCTCGTAGATGGGGAATCCACTTATTCGGTTAACCGTATTCTGGACTCGAGACGGAGGGGACGCGGATTACAGTACTTGGTGGACTGGGAAGGTTACGGTCCGGAGGAGAGAAGTTGGGTACCAGCTAGAGACATCCTGGATCACTCCCTTATCGATGATTACAATCGACAGGTAAGGGAGTCTGGGAACGCCAGGAGGCGTTCCTAGGGAAGGGGGTACTGTCACGGTGGGTAAATCCTATGTCTCATTCATGTCTCGTGTTTCTGTTGTTGTATGTGTGTGTGCTGATTAGAGGGGCGTGGCCGCTCATCAGAGCTCATTCAGTAATTACTCAGCACCAGCTGCAGTCCATCTCCCGGTCTATTTAATCTCACCCAATTCTCATCTCCATTGTCAGATCGTTGTTTGTTGATGTCCGGTGTCAGATCCCTCGTCGTTCCAGTCTCCTTCATTGTTCCTGTTTGTTTCCTGTGGATGTCTGGATTCGTCACGTTGATCGTCACTACACTTCACTCTGCACCTGTCTCGTCTGACCATCGAGTCCCTGCGCCGCTAGCCTGCTACACCTGCTAGACTGCCTGCCTGCCTTACTGCCTGTGGCTGTGATTTGTGTGTCTCAATAAATTTGAGTAACTTGCATTTGCTTCCTAATTCATTCGTTACACTACTGACCCATGACCTCAACTGACAAACAACCAGAACCAAACTTTTTTTTTTATGCCTTATAGGTACAATATAACTACAGAAAGTTACACTGTAAATTCGTCTAAGTTACTCAGTACTTTCTGGGCTGTAATCTAAAGCGTTAGAGTTCTTTTTTTGTTGAGTTTGCTGTGAATTGGATGCATTATTTCTTTGTAAATATACAAAACAGTGTAGTAGTTCTATTATAATGAAGTGCACATGGTTTACTAAAACTTTTAATTTGTTTTCCTATCCAAGATGGCAGTGTTTCATTTAGCCTTTTCTTTGATTTCCAGAATAACATTCTTGAACAGGCAGAAGTTGTTATTGGTCCACACCTTGAGGGAGGGAATCACTGGACTTTCTTTGTAAGTTCCTCTAGTTCTAAGTTGAGGATTTTATTTATCTTTTATGTATATAAAAAAGAAAAAGAAAAAAGTATTGTTGTCATGAGTGGTAATGTGCAATGCATGAAATACCAGAGCATTGTGCAAAATGAGTAATAAATTAATACACGCAAATATTATCCTGCTGAGTTTGATACAACTTGTTACCAGCTATTTCTATTTTCTGTTTAGCACTGCAACATTGTGGATAGAACAATAACCTAAATTCCTTTGGTGAGCAGAAAGAGAATTGTCAGAAAATAGCTGAGAATTGGAGGTGTGTATGTAGAAAAGGTTTCTCTATTTCACCTTTTAACTAGAATTCCTCTTACCTATCCTGTACATGTGTTCTCCATCCTAACAGGATGTTTGCCACAGCAAAGGGAACCCCGGGAACATGGGACATTTGCACAAGGGAGCGTGCCATTCAGAGAGATATCATTTCTTGTGGCATCTTTACAGCTGTGGTAAAACATTAAAATCTTATAAAATGCACATTTATATTATCCAAATATTGAATTTAAATGTATTCATTTGTGTTCTACTGAACAAATACATGTATAAAGGTTTGGAACAACTTGAGGGGGAGTAAATAATGACCATTTTCATTTTTGGGTGAACTAACCCTTTCAGGAGAGCATGAACACTTTTGAAAACTTTGTGACCTTTTTGTAAGTTTGCAGAGGCTTTTCTTCGTGGGGACCCGGGGTATATTAACTGCCCTTCACTTCATGAGGAAAGAGAAAGACTAGCAATTCTGCTCTTTACTTCACTTGGTAAGTACAATAAAGGTTTATACCTACAGTATTATGTTGGTTTGGGTTATAAAACTGTACAACAAGAGTTTCTTTCTTTCTTTAGAAAGGTCAAGCATTTGTGGTGTCTGCCATAAGGCTGTTGCTAAGAGCAAGGCAAGTTGTTTTGCAAGTCTCAAATGATGTTTCAGAATAAATGTGACCTTTACAAATCAGTCTTTTCTAATAAACAGGCCAAATGTTCGACATGTTCGAGTGTACATGACAAATGTGTGCAAAAGAATCAGGAGACTGCACTTTGTTTGCTGTGCAAAGGTAATGCTTTTTTTTATTACATATACAACATTTATTAATTATAACTAGGGTTGGGTATCGTTTGAATTTGAACGATTCTGATTCCGATTTCGATTCCTTTTTTTCGGTTCCGGCTCCTAACGATTCTCGATTCCGATTCTTTTAAGAGGCAGGGTCAAAAAAGTTTAGCTAACCTTGCTAACCAACAGTCTTTCTGAAGAAAATTCTCCTTCTGTCACAAATTTTGCATTTTGCAGAAATTTCGTTATTTTTAGAAAAGTGAAGCCACACTTTGGACCGCCGACGTAAGCTACTCATGTTTGACTCGCGCGATAATGCAAACACTTCCGGTAGACGCTTCTTCGTTGGTGTTGTTCAGCGGTTTCTTCTTCCGGTCGGCGGACTGTGAATATCGAAACTAGGAATCGAAATTTTAACTTTTGAACGATTCCGGGAAAAACGAAAAGTTAGTCCCGGTTCCAATCGATACTCGATTCTCGATACCCAACCCTTTATAACACATTTTTTATACTTTGTGTAAAACAATTGGCCTGATGCATTTTTTAATGATATTTTTTAGTACAAACTGAAGCAACATCAGAACATGAAAACAAACAAGCGGGTAAGGCTTATAGGGCCCTATTTTAACGATCTGAAACGCAAGTGTCAAAGCGCAAAGCGCAATTAACTTTGAGGGCGGATCCCGGCGCTGTTGCTATTTTCCCGGCGGGATAAATGCCTCTTGCGCCTGGTGCAAATCTAAAAGGGGTTGGTCTGGAGTAGCTTCATTACTCATAGGTGTGGTTTGGACGTAACGGAAATAAACCAATAAGAGCGTCATATCACATTCCCTTAAAGAGCATGATGAACGAGATGCGCTTGTTCCGTGGCGCAATTCTATTTTAACGCGCATTTACCAGGCGCGCTTCAGCATCGGTTCACATCCGAGTAGAACGATGTTCTCGTCAGGGCCGTAAAAGAAAGAGAAGGGACACTGGGGATGGGACAAACCCACCCAAATTAGCTTCGGGTTAAACATGCATATAATAATTTGGGTAAATGTGTAAGCTTTATGCCTATTTTTCCCATCATCATGGACACAACAATGATTTCCCTCATGTTTATATATGTTTCCGTATAATAATGTATCATTTGCAAAAAGTAAAATGCATCTGTGTTGATGAGAGAATCATCTACAGTGTATCCGCGTTGTTCACACTCTGTATTATGGCCAAGCATGCGCGCTTAAAATAGCATCTGAATATACGCGCAACGCGCCACTGACTTTAGACCAGGTTTTTTCTGGTCATTGGCGCAATTGTTTTCTGGAACTGCAAAATAGCACCAGGGATTGTTTGCGCCGACACACGCCCCCTTTTTGCGCCAACCCGCCCAGGAAGCGCAAGTTCATTTGTTAGTTTACCGACGTGCGTCTGTGGAGGAAAAAAGCCCGCTTTGCGCGAGTGCAAAATAGGAATGATAAATGCGTCAGTGTATAAAGTCATTTGCGCCGGGTGCAAGATAGAGCCCATTGAGTTTAATTTATGTATAGTTGTGTTGCAGATTTTTTTTTTTTTTACATACGTCGTTCCAAAAGTGTAGTTATTTGTATTTTGTCTACATTTGCAGAGACCACCAAAGACCTACCGGTAGATGAAGAACTGGTGGAAAGAGGTTAAGCCAATAATTATTCTTAGAAAGTAACAGAGAAATTGTTTCACTTGGATTTAAGGACATACATATATTAGTTTAAAACTTTATGGTAATCATTGTGTGATATCAACTCACTTACCTTAAGTCCAATGCAACAATAAATAATTGAATTAATTGATTACCTATACAAATGTCATGTCCCTAGTAAGTAGATACATAAAAAATTTGCCTAGTTTTTGTTTGAACTGGGGTTTCATTTGTGGCATGTAAAAAAACTGAAATCTGCTTTACACTGTCCATTCTGTCTGTGTTGACAGATAATTTGTCTTCACTGCACAGTTCATTTGAGTAGTAAAAGCAATTTTGTTAATTCACACAAAAAATAAATCTGTCATAATTTGTTTGTCCTTATGTCCATTCAAACATGAAAATTTAAAGTTATTTTACTAGAAAAATAACTACTAATCTTTCTTACAATTGCTTGTGTAACAATGATTACCCTTCTGTTTCAAGGGTTTCCAAACCCTCATTTCGTTTTAGCCTTGATGAAAAATGATATCTATAATAGTCCAAGGAAATTTTGTCCATTTATGTTAAGCTTATTTTAAAGAGATTTCTTTTGTACATCTTTACCATCTTTTACAGATGGCTTCCTTGTAGAAAGCGTACTGAAAGTGTCAGACTTTCACCAGGCAAAGAGGTAATGCAGCAGGATTAGTGTAGGAGAAATTAATGTGACATTGCACACCACAATTTATAGACTACTTTCTTTCAGTCACCCAGTTTTTACATGCACACTGATCTCAACCAAAATGAAATGGTCAAAAATCAGATATGTCGTGCACACATTCACGTGACATTTAGATAATTTATTAAAGGTGCCCTATAATGGTTTTTTAAATTATTTTATAACGTTTCCTGGGTTGTCCTTATTATGTTTTTTAGGTCAAACATAGTCATAATTTAGAAATAAAAGGCATTTTTCTTAGCCTGATTTTAGCCCCTGATCTGAACACCCTGTTTAAAGGGGCGTGTCTGCTGTGTGTAACCGGACTCTGCTGTGATTGGCTGACGCTTGCATATGAAATAGCTATCTATATATCTATAATATATATCTATATAATTTTATTACAGCTATTATAGGTTTTTTACTATTACAGCTATCGAGATTAACGAATCGTGAGACGTTTTTGATCTATTCCCATCACATAAAATGTTGCTGTGATGAGCATTGAACAAGCAGAGGAGTCTGTCGATCGCGAGGATGAAGATCTTATCATTGCAACGCTTTTTCTTCCTTCTCTGCTTTCACTAATGCAGACACGATGATGTAAATACCGTCAGAGCTTCGTTGTGCAGTGTAACGTGCGTCATTGAATTCATAACGAGATTGGCAAGTGTCCAGATAAACTCGCGCGGTGTGAAAAGATATTGATTGCTTTCTGTATATAATTTATTCACAATTTTGTGATAGCCTACTTGAGACTGTCGCTCTGAAATGACCATATCCAGACGCGGTGGAGTTTGGAAAAGTGTGACTCGTATTGTCGCACACAAATAACTGTTGTCAGCCAAATTCCTGCTTTTTGTTTTCATTGCAATCACTGTTGAAAATCCCGACTCACAAAGATAGTGCTAAATGGCAAGAGAAACTTTGAGTTGTGAAATATTAATTTCCTTTCAATCCAATTTAAATTATATTCGGATCGAGGTGTTTACATGAAGGCTTTTTAGTCCGATTGAGCCGTTTAGGAACGCATTATTTGGATTTGGGTGCATGTAAACGTGGCTGTTGCAATGAGCCTTTTGTGAAGCCCAATTTTTGGCTGTGCCGATTAACACAGAGAAAGTCTCGCGACCCGCTGGTTGAGAAACACTGCTCTTAATTACAGTTTTTCCCATTCATTTCTATGAGTGCCCATTTTTGACCCAAATACAAGATTAAGTTTTTTTTAGTTTTTCCACCCACTTAACATTGTAGAAAAAATTTAAAAAATAAATAAAAAATAAATAAATAATAAAATAAAATAAAAATGGTGTGTATTCAGGAGGCAAACTAGCCAAAGAAAAAAGTAGCCAAGTCTTGTACCGTTCAGATCAAGGAAAGTATTTTTTTTTAAATAAATCAAAACTATTTTGCCCACATTTGTCCAGAATACGGTTTTAGGGTTAACAAGAATTCTCCTTTAGTCTGATTCCTTCAATCCAGATTAAGATCTTTTAGTCTTTCAGTCCAAGTGCCTTAATCCTTAAACACAGCCATTGTCCTAATTGAGAATGAGGAGTCACGTGCCGATTTGGGCGGGGTCTGAGTCGGTCGGCCATGATGGTTGGAGACGCTATCGGCAGAGCCTGTCTAACTGAGAGTCTTGGCACTTCCTATTAGCCCTATTGTGTATCATCTTGGTTGCAGTTCCATTAGAATTCCACTGGAGGTGATCGCGGGCGAGAGCAGAATGAATGGGAGTCTATGGGGCTAAACGGCTAAATGTGTCTCTTTCACCTGCTTGTCGTTAAATTAACATAGATTTTATTGTTGATTCCGCAAGTTCAATATAGATTATAGGCCAAAAGTCGAATGAACGAGTACTTATGTCCTTTTGATTTCTTACAGGTTAGGCCGTTGTTGGCCGGAGCACGCTAGCATTCTGCTATTGTGTGACGTCATCACATTTTTAAACGGATTTTTAGAACAGATAAGTGAACTTAAAAATGCAATTTTCAGCTGAGTGTATTATCTTAGTCCTCCCTTTTGAATGCAACTTTCAAATTACTTGACAAAAAATTACATCCTGAGAAAAGTGGCTTTCTGGGGGTGAAACCCCATTGACTCCCATTCATTCTGCACTCGACCGCGAGCGCCCCCGCATGGACAGAGACGTGTTACTGCAGCCAGTCCAGAACCCGGAAGTAACCAGTAACCAATTGGCTTTATGCACAGCTGCACTACTTCCTGAACTTCAGCCAGCTCCTTGTTTCCTGTCTGTCATTATTGGACAAATTGGTTAATCCAGGTGTGCCTGACCTCAGTAGTCACGGCAACAATAATCAGACACACCTGAATTTATCAAGTTCTGCCAATAATGGCAGACAGGAAACAAGGAGCTGGCTGAAGTTCAGGAAGTAGTGCAGCTGTGCATAAGGTCAATTCTCTTCAATTAGACATTCTCTGCTATCGGTTACCAGCGGCAACGCCTTTAGAACCGTATGTTAGAACCCCACAGAGACGCGACTTAACATTCCAGAGCTCTTTAATTTTTGCGCATTTATTATTTTCGCGCATTTACTATTTTGGCAGGACAGAGACGGATCTACGAATACGAGAAAAATGAAAGCTAAAAACACACGTAAACAATACGGTTTTGCCGTGGGAATCCAACCAACATGGCGGAAAGGGGAGGGGCTCTGTACAATGACGTCAACTTCTGGGGGTTTGCATTTTCTGTTGCGCTGCAACTATGACATTTTAAAAATACCTTTAACTCTTTCTAGTTTTCATAAACAGGCTTTAATATGCGGGTCCCTAATATATCATTATAGTTTTTCTCCACATAGCTATTTTATTTGGAATAACCAAAATATCAAATATAAAAATAAATCTCTTTTCTTTAATAATTGGTTCGATAAAAACATACTTTTAGTGAGTCAACTTTTGGATGAAAGGGGTGTTTTGCTCTCTTATGAACATTTTATGCAAAAATTCTCTTTTCCAGTCCCCCCAAGAGAATATGCCATTGTTTTTGGTGCAATTCCTGATTGTGTGAAACCTTTGGTCAATTCTGGCCTTAAAGGACCTTTAACTTCACCTATTTTTGACAACGCTCATCTTTTTGTTGACCAATGTCTGTTTAGTAGATTGTCAAATAAGAAAATTCACTCAATTCTTATCAGAAATCAGATTTCTTTACCTGCCTGTGTGTTTTTGGAATAATACATCTGATGATATAGGGTGGGAGGCTTTCTGGCTCCTTCGGGAAAACATTTTCTTAACTAATTAAGTGCTTGAAGTCTCAATCAAAATTATTCACAATTGCTACCCAGTTAATTACAAATTTGCTCAATTTAATAATAGTATTTCCCCCTTGTGCTCCTTTTGTCATCAGTTTGATGAAACGATTATTCATTTGTTTTGGGAATGTATGTATTGCAAAATCTTTTGGATTGATTTTTCAAATTTTATTAAAAGGTATCTTTCTTTAGACTTCTGTGTAAACCAGAAAAAAAAAAAAAATTTTGGTGACTATGAAATTAGACCCCTTTCATTCTAAATTTGTCCTTAATTTTCTACTTTTTCTTGCCAAATTTTATATTCACAAGTGTAAATTTTTAAAGAAAACTCCTTTTTTTATTTTTAAGAAAAATATTGATATGTATTTAAATTCATTGAAGAACTCTAAAAACTCTACTGCATGTAAGACTCTGCAATATTGTCGATCATTTAAGCTTGTTTAATGTTATTTAAATTTATGGAATGTAACCCTCTGTTTTTGTTGTATTGTGTATTAATGTCTCGATTTGTATTTGTTGTTTCTGCATAAAAAAAAAGTTTTTGGAGAACTCATAAGATTCAAAATACATTTTCATTTGAAATCTTAAAAAAAGTATTTTGAGAGAGCACTTATCTGGGTAAAACGTAAATTAACTTAAACGTCATTTCTCATCTGATTAAAATACATAAAGGCAGTGTTGAAAAAGCCTGTATATAGCTGCTTATTTTATTATTATTATTATTATTATTATTAGAAATCATGATACACTGCCATTTAGAAGTTTGGAATAAGTAAGATAAAAAAAATCTTTTATTTTGCAAAGGCACATTAAATTGATAATGACAGTACAGACATTTATGAATTTAATAAATATTTAAAAAATGTATATTTATAATACATGCTGTTCTTTTGAACTTTATGTTAATCAAATATTCCTGAAAAAATCACAGTTTCCACAAAAATATAAACCAGCACAACTGTGTTTAATTATAATAAGAAATGTTTCTTCAGCATCAGATCAGCATATTATAATGATTTCTGATGGATCATGTCACGTGACACTGGAGTAATTATGTTGAAAATAGCGTTTTACTTTACTTCAATAAATAATGTTTTCAAATGTTTATTACTGTGTGTACTTTTGTGCAGCTTTGGGGAGATTAAGAGACTAATTTCAAAAACATTATAAAACCTTAATGTTTCCAAACTTGACGGTACTGTATACATTGTATTACTTGAACAGTTTTTTTACATCCATAATAAACAATTGAAAAATACTAAAAATCTGAAAAAATCTTGAAATCTTTTTTTTCCTTCTCTTAATTTTATCCAAAAATATTAAAAATGACATTTTGGGATTTCAAAGAGATTTCAGGAATCATAGAACAGAAAATATCAGTGTTCGTATTTTGTTCAATTACACCACGACCTGATTATTTTACTTACTTAGTCTTTAGGCCCTACATTTTTCTGAATTTGAGAACATGTCTGTACAGCAAGCATGATGGACAAAAACATTTCTCCACAGAATATAGGGTATGTCATAACATAAATAACATAAAGCTAATGGTACTGGAGTAAGATTTTTTTTTAAATCTCTGTCACTGATTACATTTTATACATTCTATAAATAATAATCATATATAATAAATAATAATATTGGTATAAATAATTTATTAGATTAATAGCTTATACTTTTAATATTTGAATAAATAAAATTATGGAACATATTAAATGAAACTAAAACCGCCAGTAGGTGGAAGCAGATCACTATAGGTCATCTATTAAAAAGGACCTTTTACGAAATCTTGATTTTGTTTTGAAATTATTATATCTAAAAAATAAATAGCATCTGAATTTAGTCTACAAGTTTAGGCAAGGTGTACTAGAATACGTTTTCATGCCTGATTGTTCACAAAATGCATTATGTTTTCACATATTGTGTATTATTACAGCTCCTCTATCCCCATTCTGGTTGAGCAATACACCTAAATAATAATAATAATAATAATAATAATAAAATAAGGATGATTGCATCGTTTTCCATGAAGCCCCTCCTTCCGAAATAGGAAATGTGCTGTGATTGGTCAGCTGGCCCAGTGTGCGTTGATTGGCAGCCCTTAGCACGTGTTCGGGATGCTCCTTCATAACCGCGATCTCTACTCAAATGTCACGTGTCTGTTGCCTGTCTACCAGTGTATCTGTAGCGAAGTAAACAAACAAATTAGTAATAAAATTAAAAGCAATAGCTGACCATTCTCCATAACACGTCACTATTTACGTCTCATAACAAGAGTAAATGTCGCGTTACCAAGGCGACTGAATTGTTTGTATAAACATTCCAAGGATCTCCCGCGACTCTGACACACGGAAACCGTAACATTTCCCGCTCCGTTCGGCTCGACGGTGGAAACGGCTAATGTTAACGAACAAGAGGACTCTGCTGAACGGATTTCAAGCAACTACAGACTTTCCAAGCAGGGATTTCACACGACAGAGTGGTAAGTTTCTTGTTTTTTTTTTAAAGAGAAGAGAAGAGGAGTGAGTGACTTCTGCATCTCGATGCATCAAAGGTAGGCAAAACTATATTTACATTATTTCGCCATTAGATTGAGGCAAATACTGTCTTTATGAGACATCGGTCAGTAGTGAAGACTTTTTTGAGCACGGAGAAGCAAGACGCAAATGACTAGCGTGTCAGAGCTAAACCCCCTAACGTTAACTGTTAAAATGTCAAGACATTCAAGCAGATTTTTATTACGAATATAGGACTGACTTGAAGGAAGATGCTATATCTACTGTAAATACTCTCTCACAATAATAATATAAAATAATATAATAAATTAACAATATTAATGAGAAGCTATGTTTGCGTTGCTAAGAGTGGTTGCTAGGGGCGCTGTGTAGTCCACAAAGGCGAAGTGCACTAACTAGGCTACGCAAACAAAGAAACGGAGAAAAAGGCCTCTAAAGTAGGGCTGCATCTAACGATTATTTTTGTTGTCGATTAATCTATCGATTATTTCTTCGATTAGTCGATTAATCTAACGATTATTGTTTCTATTAATCTAATGCATATTTTTTGGATTAGCTGATTTGGATTGGGAAAATTTCCAATAAATAATAAGTACAACTTCTACCATTAGTATATCAAACTTTTATTAATTCATTTTCTGAAAAATACATAGAAATTTACCAGTATAAAAAATAAAGTGCCATTATTAAAATCCAAGCAACACTTTAGTGCATCATGTAACATTAATTTCACATAAATTCTGCCAAACACAGCGCAAAAAAATACATTAATTTGAAGGCATTAAGTTGTTTAAAGGAGCAAAGTACAACATAAACAGTGCAAAATAGAAAGAGGTCCTTTTTATGGAAAGAAATATTGCACACAGCTTTGTCTCTTCCTGAGTAATAAAACAAGCACAACAATAACATCATAAACATTTTTAATAATAAAATATATGAATGCTACCAATATATCAGCTGTATTTTGAAGAGTAGGTAGTGCATCTGTATATTATTTTAACATGAAATGATGAATGACAAAAAAAGTTTTTCAGAAAGGGTAATGAAATATGCAAATATTTTAAACTTTATTTGTAACTAATGGTACTATTTCATAAAATGTCCGATGTATACAATCACAGACCTATTTAGGAAATGTGTTTATTATAGTCTGTAATTAATTACTATAGTGGGAATATGATTTACTCAATTAACTTGTTCGAAATGCACTTGTTTTTTTTTTGTTTTTGTTTTTTTTTGCAAAAAGGTTCACATACACTAGATTACAGCCTAAGGTACTGTTAATATGTAAATATAACGTTATCGTTTGTTTTTAAAGATTTGCATTTCTCCTTAATAATTCCTAAAAAGCTGATATCTGTTATTAGCAATTAAACTGACTGCACAATGAATCTTTCATAATATCGATTTGCCAATGCAGAATTCAGCACTGAACAAAAAGTCTATTTTGAGCCGTGAGGAGATTCTATCTTAAATGCTTCCGATTGGCCAATGCATTCAAGAAATCAACACATATGTCTGTGATTGGCTACATTGTTAAACGCTGCAAACATGATATAAATAGATAGACTCCGGCCTGTAAATAGTTTTTATTTTGTTTTAGTGGTTCTTGTTGCTTTTGTGCAACAGATATGTGACAATTTACTAGTTTTGAAATGTTGAATTTATAGAATTCTATTTTGTGGGAGTCCCTGCGAATAGTTTTATTCTCCCGCAAACAGCACACACACAAGTGCGTTAACGTTACTGTCTGTGCCCGCACTCGTCGGCCATCAGATACAGCGCCTCATTCTGTTGAGTTGGGTCCCGCGGGAGTGCAGGTATTTAGTCTACATGTGCATACATAACTTTTAAAAACTAGCTATTTAAATGCACTGATTGAAAGCTTCGTTGACAGATTTAAGTTGAAGTTATAAATGAAAGTCCATTATTGTCGCCGAATGGGGCAAATAAATTACATCTGCATTGTTAGCATTATCATTATTACCTAGCATACAAGCTGTAATAGCTGAAAAAAGAAAGTATAACCGCAACAACTCCAAAATCTCACTGGAATAAAGCCTACACTTGCCCAGCTGGCTCGTCGTTTTGAGTTCGCAGTCTCACAGGATGTTTTCTCAATGACAGGATGATGCTCGTTCATAGCAGTGGTACGTTACTGCTTTGCATAGGGAACAAAGCACCTTTCTTGTTTGGCTGTAGTTTAAAGTATTCCCATATTTTGGATGATCGTGGTCTGGCTTTATGTGATAATATGTGTGACTTTGTGTAATTTTCACCATGAGCTGGAGCAGAAGCTGCCATGACTCGATATTTAATTTTAAATAATGAATGAATGTGACGTGTTGATGCTTTCCATGCATGCTCGATGTATTTTCACAGTCGACGTAATCGATGATGTCTACGTGTCCGCTGCAGCCCTACTCTAAAGTTTTAATACCAGCCAGTCAAACATGTTATGGGTAGATTATGTGGTAATGCATCTCCGAGACGGGACATAATTTAACCCAGATATTTTTAAACAAGACAGAACCAGAGATGGGACCAAGTCACACATGTGCAAGTCTCAAGTAAGTCTCAAGTCTTAACCTTCAAGTCTCAAGTAAGTCCCAAGTATTTTTTGGGGGGGTCAAGTCAAGTCACAGGCTATGTCAAGTCAAGTCAAGTCTTGTAGTAGGTCAAGTCAAGTGCAAGTCAAGTCACCTTATTATTGTAATTTTACATGTAGAATCTGATCTTAATAAAGTGAAAAGACAAGATAAGTATTTGTCAGTAAATTACAATAATTTGGATTTGCATTGTAAATACTGATGTTCAGTAAAATACATCATGGAATCAAACAAAATTGTAACTTCATAAAATTATTTATTTTTCACTTCTGCCAACAGTGTTTGAAATGTTTTAATGTCAAAATGTCAAAATTTTCAACATTGAGTCCATGAAACAAATAACAGCTTAACATCCTACAGACTCCTCTCTGAACACCTCCCTCTCTCTCTCAAACACAGTTTACGAACAATATTAAACTTTGTTACATTTCTTCTCCTCTCTCTCTCTCTCTCTCTCTCTCTCTCTCTCTCTCTCTCTCTCTCTCTCTCTCACACTCTCTCTCACACACACACACACACTTTCTCTCTCACACACACACACACACTTTCTCTCTCTCTCTCTCACACACACACACACACTCACTTTCTCTTCAAATTTTAAACATTTACAGGCTTCAAAAAATATAACAACTAATAATTTAAGTGAACTTAAAACAAACCTTGCATAAACCCATATTACATTTTTTGTCATATTATGTCATATTTTCCTGTGCCTTCCTGTCTAACAGGTATGAAATATACAGAAATTGAATAAGGTTATCAAACAGTCCGCACTGCATAAATATAAATTAAATATAGATGAATCCTTATTAAAGCTACAAGCATTGTTTAGTCAAGAGCAGTTAGTATTTTTTTTCTGTTCCCTTTGTTCTTTGGTTAACTTTACTGACAGAGAGAATTAGAGGTTGCTGTCACTTTAAGATCTGCCCCTGCTGACAGGATCTCGCGCATCTCATTCTCTCACTACTCTTTACTTTCACTTAAGATTTTATTTAACTCATTTAAGACTGTTCTTGTGGCGATACTCGACAAAACGGACATTTTGGCATACATGTGTGTTTTTGTTTGTTCAAGTGGCGAAATCAACTCGATACTGGCGCGCTGTCTGTGCGATACTGGCGCTCGTCGTGTGTGTGTGTGTGTGAATCAGGAGGACATGGCAGCTCATTCTCTTTTGTCTTGTCACGCATAAATAGTTTTAAAGCATTTGCATGAATAAGAGCAGGATCATATGACGCTATAGCTTAAAGTCACCTGTTGTTGTTTCTGGCGTTTCGTCGCTGACTGTGCCACAACCGCAGAGGAGCAGAAACGAGCCTGTGTCGATGCGCGCGTCCACGTCCAGGAACGTCGCGTGCACACTCTAAAAATAGCTCACTGAAAGTTCTAATGAGCAGGTATCGCGGTCGCGGCACAGTCGGCGATTAAACGATAGAAACAACAGGTGACTTAATTAATTTGAGTTAAAAATCATAACAAAACGAATTTTAAAGTGGAGGGGACACAAACAGGATTTTGAAAAGTGGGGGGGACATGTCCCCCCTGTCCCCATAGGAAATTATGCCCGTGTGGCTAAACAACTTTCTTTAATGTGCTATTTTAAAAAAAGAGCTGAGGAAGAAGACACGCCACTACCTTTATCTACTGAGTCCACCATAATGGCTACTTTTGCTATTATTAACTTACATTAGCTAGCTAACTACGAACGAGCTAACCAGATAACATTAACAAATTGACAAGCACTTACTGGGCAGACTGGCTCTTTAAATGGCGGACGAAATTGGAGCTTGTCGTCTAGCTGTCCGCGATCTTAACGTTGCATGTCTTTCAAAGCGCTGTTCTTTTGCCATCTTGTTGTGAGAAATTCTTGAAGCCGAAAGCGACGACCCTCGGTATCCCTCCGGCTGACATGTTGATGTGATATCTGATGTAAGTGGGCGTGGTGTGCGTAAGGTACGAGAGGGCAATGACGGATGATCTCGTGATCCAGTCATGACAGCGCTATTCTCAGCCTGCGCTCCAGCTGCATCAACTTTATTTTTTTTACATAATTTATATATTTTATATTCAAACTGAAAACATGATGTGATTAACACTCAAGTCATTCAAGTCATCCTGTCTCAAGTCAAGTCAAGTCCCGAGTCTTTAACTTCCAAGTCCGAGTCAAGTCTCAAGTATTTTATTTTTTGTCAAGTCAAGTCACAAGTCATAAAAATAGCGACTCGAGTCGACTCGAGTCCAAGTCACCAAGTCACAAGTCCCCATGTCTGGACAGAACACATGTCATAAAGCCCATTAACTTACAAGTCTTAACTCAATTTTGACCAAATGTGTAGTTACTGCGCTTTGCCATTGAAGAGCAATTATCCTGGCTTTTATTCTATGGTTTTATCGTGAATAAACCCGACCTATCAGAATGACTGTAACTTACCGTTTTATAAAGATTAATATACTGCAGATAATAGCTTTATTGGTAAATTATGTTGTTTTTGCATTTATAATTGCAGTATGTTATTTTAAATATATTTTAGTCTTGATCATTTCTCTCGTTTTAATAGTTTGTTTAATTGATTATTGGCTTTGGTACTATTTTCACAATTGAATCTCTTTGCTCAAATACTCTTTGCTCAAAAGTCTAATATGATCACACGTGTTACACATTTAGGCTTGTCATTCTTTCAAAACCTGATCCCATGCTTTCATTACAGCACATTTTCAGTAACTTACACATAATCATCATTTAATAAACACAAGATGATTGTAATATGTAATGAGAACATTTGGTTTAATCACCAAAACACAACAGTATGACCTTCTTTCAGTTTAGTACTTTTAAAGGAATAGTTCACCCAACAAAACAAATAGTTGATGACGGGTGTAACGATACACAAAACTGATGGTTCGGTTTTCCCACGGTTTTGACGTCTCGGTTCGGTTTAGAAAGCTAAATTTTTTTCTTTTGAAACAGTGGTTTAAAGAAAAAATATTGTCTTTAAATTAATTGAATTACAATTAAACATTTTGCAAGGATTAAAAACAAATCTGCTAATGTAAACTATATACATTACTATAACATTAAAGGTACACAACAGAGCCTAGACTTGTAGCCTAAATTCAGATGCTATTTATTTTTTAGATATAATAATCAACACACAACACATTGTATGAAAACGTGTAAACTGAACGTAAGGCAGTATTTGCATTACCTTATGTTTGTTATTGAAATATAGTTGACACAGTTGCTGTCATTTTCATGAAAGATATTTTAAACATACATTAAATAATCAAAATGAACAGGTTAAGTATATAATATAGTGCATTTATTTAGTGCAAGAGTTCATTTCTCTTGGAACCAACCAAATAAATTGCTACTGGTAACAATGTTCATTTTTGATGTCAATAATTCAATTTTCACTTTCTGATATCATGAATGTGATTGTTAGTAAGAAAGCCATTTAAGATATCTGAAATTATATTGATAACAGAAATACATTTTCAGATATCAAAAATATATATTTTTTTTACTAGTGACAATTTAATTATTGATATCAGGCATTGGCATTTTTATAAGTAACAATGTAATTATTGATCTCAAAAATGATATTTCTTCTAGTAAAAAAAACAATTCTTGATATCAAAAATTGATTTGATTTTGAATAGCAGGTCTATTGTTAAATTTCTCTATTGAAAATTATGGTAAGCCGTTTTAGCTTAAATTGTGCAACCTTACTCGTCATTATTGCATTTTTACCAGTAAGAATTCAATTAGAGAGCTTTACAATTTAATTCCTACTAGTAGCTATTACAATTATAGAGCTCTCTAATTAAATTCTTACTAAAAACAATTACGATTAGAGAGCTCTCTAAATCAGTTTTTACTAGTAAGAATTACATTAAGAGAGCTCTTTAACCCATTTAATCCCACATTTTTCCCAGACACAAAAATATCCAAATCATGTGTCATTACTATCCCTTTGAAACAATCAATCATCATTTTTTACAATTTTCATGGAAAAGTGAGTTTTGTGATCGGTCACAATTGTGACGGTGGGATACTGTGTTATATCAACCATTGTACAGACTGAATATAGGTCTATTTGACAGTGCAGTGTGTGTGTGTGTGTGTGTGTGTGTGTGTGTGTGTGTGTGTGTGTGTAGTGTGTGAATTGAGTGTGTGTGATGTGAGTGTGGGGTGTGTGTGGTGTGTGTGTAGTGTGTGAATTGAGTGTGTGTGATGTGAGTGTGGGGTGTGTAGTGTGCGTGTGTGTGTGTGAGTGTGTGAATTGAGTGAGTGTGTGTGTGTGTGTGTGTGTGTGTGTAGTGTGTGAATTAAGTGTGTGTGATGTGAGTGTGGGTGTGTAGTGTGCGTGTGTGTGTGTGTAGTGTGTGAATTGAGTGTGTGTTATGTGAGTGTGGGGTGTGTGGTGTGCGTGTGTGTTTGTAGGGTGTGAATTTGTGAGTGTGGGGTGTGTAGTGTGTGAATTGAGTGTGTGTGATGTGAGTGTGTGGTGTGTGGTGTGTGTGTGATGTGAGTGTGTAGTGTGTGTGTGTGTGTGTGTGTGTGTGTGTGTGTGTGTGTAGTGTGTGAATTGAGTGTGTGTGATGTGAGTGTGTGGTGTGCGTGTGTGTGTAGTGTGTGAATTGAGTGTGTGTGATGTGAGTGTGGGGTGTGTAGTGTGCGTGTGTGTGTGTGTGTGTAGTGTGTGAATTGAGTGTGTGTGATGTGAGTGTGGGGGTGTGAGTGTGTGTGTGTGTGTGTGTGTGTGTGTGTGTGTGTGTGTGTGGGTGTGTGTGTGTGTGTGTGTAGTGTGTGAATTGAGTGTGTGTGATGTGAGTGTGGGGTGTGTGGTGTGTGTGTGTAGTGTGTGAATTGAGTGTGTGTGATGTGAGTGTGGGGTGTGTGTGTGTGTGTAGTGTGTGAATTGAGTGTGTGTGATGTGAGTGTGTGCGTGTAGTGTGTGAATTGAGTGTGTGATGTGAGTGTGGGGTGTGTGGTGTGTGTGTGTGTGTAGTGTGTGAATTGAGTGTGTGTGATGTGAGTGTGGGGTGTGTGGTGTGTGTGTGTGTGTAGTGTGTGAATTGAGTGTGTGTGATGTGAGTGTGTGGTGTGCGGGTGTGTGTGTGTGTGTGTGTAGTGTGTGAATTGAGTGTGTGTGTATGTGAGTGTGTGTGTGTGTGTGTGTGTGTAGTGTGTGTGATGTGAGTGTGTGGTGTGTGGTGTGCGTGTGTGTGTGTGTGTGTGTGTGTGTGTGTGTGTGTGTGTGTGTGTAGTGTGTGAATTGAGTGAGTGTGATGTGAGTGTGGGGTGTGTGGTGTGTGTGTGTGTAGTGTGTGAATTGAGTGTGTGTGATGTGAGTGTGTGTGTGTGTGTGTGTGTAGTGTGTGAATTGAGTGTGTGTGCGCAACAAGTTTCTTAACTTTTTCGCCGACGAAAGCAGAGCCGTGGAAAGCCGCTTCGCCACGCTTTCAGTGGAAACGCGGCTATTGTTTTGATGCCGTCATGAGCTGAAATGGCGGGAGGGGTTGTGTCGCCCTGATTTGCTTCCCCGTCTCTCTGCATTTTCCCCAGACATACGTTATTCTCCCACACAAAAAACGAATTTCATTCCAAATATGTAAAATTCTGTGAAATTCCACGTTAACACTAGATTCCGCGTTAATTGGCCAATTCCGCGATTCCGTCCGCGATTCCGCGATCACGGAAATTATAGGGCCCTAGATATGTGCCCAAGGTTCCTACCACTCCCTTCCAGGACCAGGTGGTGAACCTGCAAGCGCTGCCCCTGGAGGAGGCAGACCCAGCCTTGGCACTGCTCTGTCCAGTATGTGCACTCCGTGCTTACGTAGACAGAACGCGGTGTTTCAGGACCTCAGACCAGCTCTTTGTCTGTTATGGTGGGAGCTAGAAGGGAAGAGCTCTCTCAAAGTAACGGTTGTCTCACTGGATTGTGGACACCATCGCTTTGGCCTACCAGCAGCAAGGTCGACCGTGCCCCCTTGGTGTGAAAGCCCACTCCACTCGGAGTGTGGCTTCCTCTTGGGCTCTAGCGCATGGCGCCTCGCTAACAGACATCTGCAGAGCTGCAGGCTGGGCGACACCCAACACTTTTGCGAGATTTTATAATCTGCGAGTGGAGCTTATGTCCTCTCGTGTACTCGCTCCGGCCAGTACTGGACCCGCTCAGGTGTCTTCGCTTGCTCGCCATTCCACTCCACGGACTGGATGAGTGCGATATTCCTCAGTTGAGTCTTCTGTTGAAGCCCTGAGTCCTCCAGCACTGTTGATGCTAGCGCCAGTGTCTGTTGACCTGGACATCGGCTAGGTGCCTCCGTGTGTTGGTTCCCTTGGTAACTGTCACATGTGTATTCTCCACTGTAAGCCTCTCTGAGCATGTGTCTTCCCTTGGCAAGCCACCGTGCCAATCCTGGAGTTAAGTAATCTAGCCACCAAAGGTTGGTGACTCCAGTGTCCCTCCATATGTGTATTCTTAAGTCCTCCCTGCGGGTAGGCATGCTGCGGCATATTCCTCCCGGGATATGCTTCCCAGTGTACCTTGGTATTCCTGTGTTAGGTAGGACTCCTTGTCCGTATTAGTTGACAGGAGTTCAGACTTCGCAGGGCACTGGAAGACAGCTGTGAAGGTGGCGCGACGGCATAGACCCCCATTCTCCGTCATCCGACGTAACTCGGAGTGACAACGAAAGGGAACGTCTCGGTTCCGGATGTAACCCTCGTTCCCTGAGTAGGGAACGGAGACGTTACGTCTCCCTGCCACTTCCGCTGTACCGCTGGGTAGACGCCTGAGTTCAGTCTCGGCTCCTCAGCGAAGACATACTGCGGTTGCGTCTGCTTCCTCCTTTTATACCCACGAGGTGGGGCGGAGATACTCTATGCAAATTCCGCAGACCCAAGGCATTTTCATGCCATTAGCTCATTTTTAAATACTCGAAGAGGATTGGCTGTCTATGCGAAACCCCCATTCTCTGTCATCCGACGTAACGTCTCCGTTCCCTACTCAGGGAACAAGGGTTACATCCGTAACCGAGACGATTTCAAAACGAAATATCTAAATAATTTATTTTTATGCATACAATTTATGCATTTCTGTTTATAGTGTAAATATACCTTGATCACATAGGAATCAAGTCAATATTTTGGGGAACAAACTCACCGTTGCATTTGTTTATTGTGTATAAAACATTGAATGCATACAGTACAAGTCAAGTCACCTCTATTTCTAAAGCGAGATTGTTTCAAAGCAGCTTCACAATATCACAATTTCAAAGTAGTGTCATTGTTCAGCTCGAGTCAGATCAGTGTTGACTTAAAGTGTAAAGTGCATCAGTTGTGCATACTGTATACAGTGCATTTGTGTGAGTGCTGGGACAAACTCCACTGCACACTGAACAAGCAAAAGTGTTTTACATTTTTCACATCCGTCTGTAGTTTGACGTGTAAATGGCTAATCAATAGATTGTTTGTGTGCTGAGTTGCATGTTTTGCGTAGTTTAGAGTAAAGGACACCGTTTCAGAAATTGAAAAACAAAAACAAATCTGTAGAAATAAGAGTTTTGAAAATGTAACATTTTGTATACATGTTGTAGATTGTTATTTCTTATATTGTCAGCAGGGTTGGGAATCGTGAGAAATTTTCCGGTTCCGATTCCGCCAAACAATTCCGGTTTCGGTTCGATAGATAGATAGATAGATAGATAGATAGATAGATAGATAGATAGATAGATAGATAGATAGATAGATAGATAGATAGATAGATAGATAGATAGATAGATCGATAGAGGCGAAGGAGGTGGTGGTGGGCATATATAGATTTCTTGGAGCTCTCCAGCACTGTGTATTTAGATTTATAATCCTTACTTAAGGAGGTTCCAGGACATATTTTAAAACCCATTGGTTTTTAATTATATGCAATTAATACACAAATGAAACAGTATGTGATTTAGCAGCAGTTTGTTTGACTGTACGTAGAGTAAATGGCATAAAAAGTGTTTATATTCTGTACCCATATAGTTCTAGGCTTTTTGATTTCGGGAGAGTTAAGCCCTGATACAAAAATTGGGAAAATAGGGCCATATCCCCTATATATCAGCAGCTTTCAGTCTCTTCTACAAAACCAGAAACTTCCTGATGAGGTAAAAGAAAAACAAACCAAAAAATAATACTTTCTATTATATTTAATACATTTTTACATACTGTCTGTATAGACCCCTTTTGCGCCGACGTCACAGTGACGTCACGGCGCTAGCTGGAGGCAAAACAAAGTGAAAACTGCAGGCGGCCAATGCAAATCAGCACAGATTCGGCTACATAATAAGGAGCTTAAAATACTTTTATTATTTTTAAATATCATCGTATTGTGTTGTTTGGTGCTAGTATCAATGTAAAATGAATATGCTGTATCTGGACATTTTATTTCTAGAAAATATTCACATGATTAAAATCGCACTGTAATGTCACTGTTTACATTGTCGTCGTCTCGGCGCTGGCTCGGCAGAACTGCAGATCGCACACACAAGTCTTGTACAGGACCATTCAGCACATAGTTATAGGCATCTAAAGATTTATATGCCCTCAGTTTCTCTTTACGATCGGTTTCTCTATAAGGTAGGTGTCGAAGTCAGGCCACTCAACCGAGGTAATGTTAATCCTGTCAGATCGTCCATGCATTGAGTGAGCGAGCGTGTAGGCGGCTACGGGTCGGCCAATCTGGTTCTGTCCGTTAAAATTAACTTTTGAAAATAACAATCGTGGTCCTGGACACTGAGTGACCTTACACATTAAGATAAAATCTGATTTTCTTCAGTCATTGTTAAAAAACAAGCTAACAAAACTTGCTTACTTGCATTAGTTAAGCGGCCAGAGCGCTCATTCTGCCTCCACCTAAGCTCCGCCCACATAAAAACGTCACCGTGTTTACCAACTGTAAAGGGGTCTATATTTATAATACTGTATTTAAACATTATAGCCTACTGTATAAACATCTATTTAATTAATTTTTTTAACCTTTTTTAAACGTTTCAGATCATGGATGCCATATTTTACCTGTTCAGCATTGTAATATAACCTTATCTACACATTTTATGTCAGAAAACACATATTCAATTAAACTCATGACATTCATTTTTACTACCTCAATTTTTAAAACATAACATTTCATGTGTAATTTAGAAGGCAACGGGTTTAGTGGCAATCATTAGCCACACCTTGAACAATATTCTTGATAGGAAGGTCAGGGCAACAAGTCATAGTTTTGTGAAGGTAAAAATTACTTTTACAGTATTATTTTGGTAACGCTTTAGATTACAGCCTGGAAAGTACTGCATAATTAAAGCGATTTTACAGTGTAACTTTCTGTAATTATAGTGTACCAATAAAGTACTGTTTTCATTACTGAATGATTCAGCATTTTGAACGAATTGGTTGACTCAAAGGTTCAATGACCCCTTCATTAACATCTGTCTCATTCTTGAATGAATCAATCGTTTAAATGAATCGTTTGAATTAATGAATCAATGACTCACTCATTAATACGGCCGCCTGCCGCCACCTATTGGCGGTTTAGTGTTATGTTTATAAGTAGCCTAGTATCTTTACAATGTTTCTTACTGCCACCAGTGTTTCCGCTACATTCATTCTCCCGTGGCGGGCCGCCACACTTAAAATCCTCCCGCCACGGCTACAGCTTCTCAGTGACGTCCGATATTCTGCATATATTGTGTTATTTTATTAAGTCCCACTAAAGGCATAAAAACTGTGTAAAGCACAATCAAGTTTTCACACTATATTCCAAGACTTCTAAAGTCATTCAATAGCATAATGTGTGGTAAAATTAATATTTTAGTCGCTAAGTTAAAGTTAACGGAAAGTCATCTCGCCTCAGTCATTCTCCATTCAGCATTCACACAGCGCGTCGCGTTCGGTTTCCACAGTAACACGACGACACTCTCTTCAAGATCAATGTTCCCATTATTATACTTTATTTGTAGATAAAGCATAAATGTCTGGTTTGCATAAAATGACTTTATCTTGCTGGAGTGGAGTTTATTGCCCTTTCTAAATCACATTCCCTTCTCCCGGGTGTCTGTAAGATTACAGCACTGGAGTCGAGAGTGCTAGGTATTGGTTCTTCATGCCCACTGAAATTTAAAACTGTTAAAAGAAAAGGCTAAAAAAAACTGTTGCATAGATAGAATACACTAAGCATTAGTGCTGCACGATTAATCATATCGACGCAATCGTAATAGCGATCTCAAACCTATGCAATTATATAACGCAAAATGCCGCGATTTTATATGAAATAAACAAATTAGGGCTATTAACGCAGCATCTTCTTTCTTGTCATGCTTTGACTAGTGTTACATGATCCCGCTCTTATTCGAGAAGTGAAAAGCTGCCTGTGAATGCCCTAAATGAGACTCGCAGAAAGACGCGCTCCATAATGCGCATGCACGGACCGCGTGCCAGAATATACAGTTCTCTTTCGACCTTGAACGAACAATAACACACACAATCATGCCAACATGTCGTTTTGTCGACTATCTTCATAACATAAGAAAAGTCTTATGGACGAAAAGAGTTGTGCTATGAGGCGCGTGTGAGATCCGCGTCTCGGCGGGTGCACTTAAAGGGCCAGCAGCGAATAAAGTGTTCTGTCAGTAAAGTTAATCAAAGAACAAAGGGAAATTAGAAAATTACTCACTGATCTTGACTAAAGAACTTTTGTAGCTTTAATAACGATTATTCTATATATAATTTATAATTCATGCAGCGCAGACTGTTTGATAACTTTATTCAATTTCTGTATCCTACCTGTTAAGACAGGAAGGGCACAGGTAAATATGGCTATTATGGCTTTATGTGGGGATTGTTTGAAGTTGACTTAATTTAAAAGCTGTTATATTTTTTTAAGCCTAATAATTTTTTTTTTTTAAATTTGATAGCTTTCAATTGTAATGATGGAATCAATGTTGGTTTGGTTGATGGTTTATTGATCATTATAGGTGTTCTCAATCATTTAGTTGTTGTTTTTAGTTTGAGTTGAGAAATAAACATTAATACACAGAATGATCACTAATCTGTGTGTGCATTTTACTTTAGAACCAAGCAAGTTGGACTCATGAAACCATTTTATTATATCGGAATCGCATATCGCAATTGCAATATTGACCTCAATAATGGCAATATGACATTTTCCCCAAATCGTGCAGCCCTACTAAGCAAAGATTATAGATATAATCCCTTCGCCATGTTCTTTTCAATGTGAAGCGTTGCGTGCTGTGACTTGGTGTTGCTTCAAGTGCATCATTCTGCGCACGGGATGCGCATGATCGCTTATAATACTTTGGGGAGACAAGGGGGCGTGGCCCACAAGTGATATTCCCTGAAGCCACGCCCCTCCCACTGGGGAAATGGGCCTGCCCCCACAGCTTGGAAAAATCCTAGAGGAAACACTGGCCACTGAGAAAAAAAATCTACCAACCCATGACCTCAACTGACAAACAACCGGAACCAAACTTTTTATTTTTTATTTTTTTATGCCTTATAGGTACAATACAACTACAGAAAGTTACACTGTAAATTCGTCTAAGTTACTCAGTACTTTCTGGGCTGTAATCTAAAGCGTTAGAGTTCATTTTTTGTTGAGTGTGCTGTGAATTGGATGCCTTATTTCTTTGTAAATATACAAAACAGTGTAGTAGTTCTATTATAATGAAGTGCACATGGTTTACTAAAACTTTTAATTTGTTTTCCTATCCAAGATGGCAGTGTTTCATTTAGCCTTTTCTTTGATTTCCAGAATAACATTCTTGAACAGGCAGAAGTTGTTATTGGTCCACACCTTGAGGGAGGGAATCACTGGACTTTCTTTGTAAGTTCCTCTAGTTCTAAGTTGAGGATTTTATTTATCTTTTTTTTAAAAAGAAAAGAAAAAAAGTATTGTTGTCATGAGTGGTAATGTGCAATGCATGAAATACCAGATCATTGTGTAAAATAAGTAATAAAGTAATACACGCAAATATTATCCTGCTGAGTTTGATACAACTTGTTACCAGCTATTTCTATTTTCTGTTTAGCACTGCAACATCGTGGATAGAACAATAACCTAAATTCCTTTGGTGAGCAGAAAGAGAATTGTCAGAAAATAGCTGAGAATTGGAGGTGTGTATGTAGAAAAGGTTTCTCTATTTCACCTTTTAACTAGAATTCCTCTTACCTATCCTGTACACAGGGTTTCCGCGGGGTCTTAAAAAGTCTTAAAAAGTCTAAAATTCTGAACTTTAAATTTAAGGCCTTAAAAAGTCTTAAAAATGGCTAGATTTTCATCTGAGGTCTTAAATTTGATTTAGTCAGGTCTTAAAAAGATTTTACCCTCGTTCATTTGCCAAAACTCTGGCCGCAGAAAGTAATTACAAAGTAGCAAAAAAGTATTGAGTCGTAGCCTACAAAGCGGAGCTCTAATGCAGGGGTTCAAACCGGTTCAAACACGCGCTCGCGCGCTGAGCATTAGCTCGTGGCTTGATACGAGGTAGCTCGCCAAGAGGCCGTTCATACAACAGCTTTGCGCACTCAAGTTCATTCAAATATAGGCGTCGTCGCAGCAAGATTGAAAAAATCTCACCATTTCAGATTCAGAATGCCGCAAACGAGCCAAAGAACCAACCAATCAGCCCACTCCGTAACAACACTGAAAGCTCAGTCAACATGAAGGATCGCGGTGCACCCAAACACTACCGGTGTTTTTAGCTTACAGCAAGCGTTTCTTGATGGTGGAAATCCATTGGCTACTAAAATGTCTTTTTCGTTATGGAGAGTGCATGGTTGCATAGCAACGACAGACGCAACAGGAAAATTGGCCCAAATTTTACTATTAATAATAAAAGATAAGGGGACAGTAAATGTCAGTAATTTATCATTTTTTGACTCAATCTTTTTATAAAAGATTATTTAAAAGCTGAAATACGTGAGGTTTATCTGTTTATAAAACTATTTTTGTGAAGACTTTATTTTAACTAGACTTAAGCTGTTGCAAGACACTCCTTTAAAATCCTGAGTTTAGACATACATTTGGCAAATTGATTTCATAGTAATCATGAAATGAAATGTTCATGCCATTTCATCTCTGGGTTTGATCAACTAAAATCAACTATAATTGTGTTTTTACAGTATAAAAAGCAAAGTACAAATTTCACCTTATACACGCATATAAAATCATTTTTTCCGAATATTTTCTTATTTAAATTTTTGGTAATGCGTTGTGTAGGTCTTAAATTTCAATGTTTATGGTCTTAAAATGTCTTAAAAAGGTCTTAAATTTGACTTACTGAAACCTGCAGAAACCCTGTGTACATGTGTTCTCCATCCTGAACAGGATGTTTGCCACAGCAAAGGGAACCCCGGGAACATGGGACATTTGCACAAGGGAGCGTGCCATTCAGAGAGATATCATTTCTTGTGGCATCTTTACAGCTGTGGTAAAACATTAAAATCTTATAAAATGCACATTTATATTATCCAAATATTGAATTTAAATGTATTCATTTGTGTTCTACTGAACAAATACATGTATAAAGGTTTGGAACAACTTGAGGGGGAGTAAATAATGACCATTTTCATTTTTGGGTGAACTAACCCTTTCAGGAGAGCATGAACACTTTTGAAAACTTTGTGACCTTTTTGTAAGTTTGCAGAGGCTTTTCTTCGTGGGGACCCGGGGTATATTAACTGCCCTTCACTTCATGAGGAAAGAGAAAGACTAGCAATTCTGCTCTTTACTTCACTTGGTAAGTACAATAAAGGTTTATACCTACAGTATTATGTTGGTTTGGGTTATAAAACTGTACAACAAGAGTTTCTTTCTTTCTTTAGAAAGGTCAAGCATTTGTGGTGTCTGCCATAAGGCTGTTGCTAAGAGCAAGGCAAGTTGTTTTGCAAGTCTCAAATGATGTTTCAGAATAAATGTGACCTTTACAAATCAGTCTTTTCTAATAAACAGGCCAAATGTTCGACATGTTCGAGTGTACATGACAAATGTGTGCAAAAGAATCAGGAGACTGCACTTTGTTTGCTGTGCAAAGGTAATGCTTTTTTTATTACATATACAACATTTATTAATTATAACTAGGGTTGGGTATCGTTTGAATTTGAACGATTCTGATTCCGATTTCGATTCCTTTTTTTCGGTTCCGGCTCCTAACGATTCTCGATTCCGATTCTTTTAAGAGGCAGGGTCAAAAAAGTTTAGCTAACCTTGCTAACCAACAGTCTTTCTGAAGAAAATTCTCCTTCTGTCACAAATTTTGCATTTTGCAGAAATTTCGTTATTTTTAGAAAAGTGAAGCCACACTTTGGACCGCCGACGTAAGCTACTCATGTTTGACTCGCGCGATAATGCAAACACTTCCGGTAGACGCTTCTTCGTTGGTGTTGTTCAGCGGTTTCTTCTTCCGGTCGGCGGACTGTGAATATCGAAACTAGGAATCGAAATTTTAACTTTTGAACGATTCCGGGAAAAACGAAAAGTTAGTCCCGGTTCCAATCGATACTCGATTCTCGATACCCAACCCTTTATAACACATTTTTTATACTTTGTGTAAAACAATTGGCCTGATGCATTTTTTAATGATATTTTTTAGTACAAACTGAAGCAACATCAGAACATGAAAACAAACAAGCGGGTAAGGCTTATAGGGCCCTATTTTAACGATCTGAAACGCAAGTGTCAAAGCGCAAAGCGCAATTAACTTTGAGGGCGGATCCCGGCGCTGTTGCTATTTTCCCGGCGGGATAAATGCCTCTTGCGCCTGGTGCAAATCTAAAAGGGGTTGGTCTGGAGTAGCTTCATTACTCATAGGTGTGGTTTGGACGTAACGGAAATAAACCAATAAGAGCGTCATATCACATTCCCTTAAAGAGCATGATGAACGAGATGCGCTTGTTCCGTGGCGCAATTCTATTTTAACGGCGCATTTACCAGGCGCGCTTCAGCATCGGTTCACATCCGAGTAGAACGATGTTCTCGTCAGGGCCGTAAAAGAAAGAGAAGGGACACTGGGGATGGGACAAACCCACCCAAATTAGCTTCGGGTTAAACATGCATATAATAATTTGGGTAAATGTGTAAGCTTTATGCCTATTTTTCCCATCATCATGGACACAACAATGATTTCCCTCATGTTTATATATTTTTCCGTATAATAATGTATCATTTGCAAAAAGTAAAATGCATCTGTGTTGATGAGAGAATCATCTACAGTGTATCCGCGTTGTTCACACGTAGGGCTGGGCGATATGACGATATTATCGTATATTGACGATGTCTCGCAAGTATCGCGATATCGATATCGAAGTCTGTTTCCAGACGATAATCGTCAATAAAAAAATAAAAAAAGACAAACATATTTCACATAGCCCTATAGTTATACACATATTTATTTACATGCAATAGCATGATTTAAATATTTTCTGTAGGCTAGTAGGGTTAGGAATAGAAAATCGATTCTTCTTGATAGCATTCTTTAAGCACAAGACGCGAGAGAACACTTCTGCATGAGCGCTGTTTACTGAGCAGCACACAGCCGCTTCTCGTGCACGGACAAATGTGCATACAATATCACACAAATATACTTCTTGTTAATTTATAGAATGAAATAATAAACATGATTAAACATCAGAAGAATTGTTTCAACCATGGAAAGACGTCATTACACATCTTTTTTCAAGTTCGAAATATCCCCGACCTGTAAACAGAGTCGGTAAGCAGGCCTGTGTCTATTGAATCCGTGCATTGACAGCCTGTACTCGGTGCCAATATTTGAAGTTGATAAAAGAACAAAGGATAAAGAAAATCTCTCGCTGAACTTTTACAGCCTATGCCTAAACTTAATATTGTGTGCCTGTTGTTCGGCGCTGACTGCTCCAACTGCAACACGAGTCTGTGTTGGACTCAGCATGCGACTTTGAGATGCGTTACCTGTCAAAGATCATTTATCACTTTCGTAATTCTGCTAAACATTTTTTCCTGGAGTTCTTGATTTTTATATTTTCGTTCTACAGACGAAAAAAAATAATCCTGTTAATTCAGAATAGCAGACATCTCCAATATTTTATTTTGGTTTAGTATAAAGTTCATCAGAAAAGTAACTTTACCCGTTTCTGAATATTAATTTAAATGTTGCACATAATAAACAGGCCTTCTAAAAAAATAAAAACATGACCATTGTAATTAAAATTAAAATTTCGTTATATTGCAAACGGATGAAGAAATTGCGTTGCTTTGAATATCTCATGCACGCGTTCAGAGTTTGTAATGTTGGGAGGTCGGTTACAGATATTGAGCGTTATACTTTGCTTTAGATTAAAACATGAACAAAAACACATAAATAAAATACCCAAATATATAGCCTAATTATTAGTAACTTATGTTTCAATAAATAAAGCAATAATTTTTATTGAGCGGCTTAAGTTTTTGCTCATGCAGAACAAAACAATTGGTTTTAAAACCTAATTTTAGACAAATAAAATAACAAATATATTAGCCTATAGTTTGAATACAAGTTTTAAAAAAGCGCACGTTATAATTAGGAAATTAACTTAGGCTATCATTAAATCAGTCGGAAACGCTAAAGAAAAGAAAAGAAAAGAAAGAGACCGGACCTTAAAACAAATAAGCACCTGTCACCTTGACATCAACACGCATTCACTGTTCTTACAATCATCAAATTCGGTTCTGTTCTCTATTCAATATTGTAAGCTATATTATATATTGAATTATACATTATATATATGAATTATATTATATAGGCCTATCATTTCTCCTCGCAAAACGAAATTCGTTTCAAATAGGCGATGTGATAAGAACAGTGTGGAAATTTTTAGCTAACCACACAAAGCTAATGATTTATGCTCGTTCAAGCTCAAACTAAGCGAAGTAAAACCTTTAACGTGCCAATCATTAAATTAAACTAGCTGAATTCCTGGCTATCATTAGATAAAGTGCAGCCAGACTCAACGGGGCTGTTTACACCTGCCACTTCATGCGTTTTCTCAGATCGGATAGCTGATTTATCTGAACTCTGATTTATCAAAACGATTCCATTACACCTGGTCACATAAATGTGTTTCTGCAAAACGGATAGCCTAAATCCGATCTTCAATTCCCGCGCTATATACAGATTTAATGAAGTGCACGTCACCGAAAGCAACAGATGCGCTGCATTTTATTGATCATCATCAGCAAAATCACCAAAGACGGCAATAAGAGAGAGCGCCAACTGCCTGGTGGTCAGATCATTTCGTTTCTTTACTTTTAATGAAGATTTAAGATTCTGCGACTTACTTTCACTTTCATTTGCGATTGTGGCGCGTTGGCTTAGACGCTCAGCTGCTTATCTGAGGTGATTTGTGTGCAGTTGCGCCATCATATCTGACTAAAATAACATGACATATGGCCTATAACACGCGGCGGGGCGTGTTGGGGGGCGGGGCTTGGGTAGACGATATTATCGGATATCGCGATATTTTTTAAGGCGATTATTCGATAAAATATTTTTGACATATCGCCCAGCCCTAGTTCACACTCTGTATTATGGCCAAGCATGCGCGCTTAAAATAGCATCTGAATATACGCGCAACGCGCCACTGACTTTAGACCAGGTTTTTTCTGGTCATTGGCGCAATTGTTTTCTGGAACTGCAAAATAGCACCAGGGATTGTTTGCGCCGACACACGCCCCCTTTTTGCGCCAACCCGCCCAGGAAGCGCAAGTTCATTTGTTAGTTTACCGACGTGCGTCTGTGGAGGAAAAAAGCCCGCTTTGCGCGAGTGCAAAATAGGAATGATAAATGCGTCAGTGTATAAAGTCATTTGCGCCGGGTGCAAGATAGAGCCCATTGAGTTTAATTTATGTATAGTTGTGTTGCAGATTTTTTTTTTTTTACATACGTCGTTCCAAAAGTGTAGTTATTTGTATTTTGTCTACATTTGCAGAGACCACCAAAGACCTACCGGTAGATGAAGAACTGGTGGAAAGAGGTTAAGCCAATAATTATTCTTAGAAAGTAACAGAGAAATTGTTTCACTTGGATTTAAGGACATACATATATTAGTTTAAAACTTTATGGTAATCATTGTGTGATATCAACTCACTTACCTTAAGTCCAATGCAACAATAAATAATTGAATTAATTGATTACCTATACAAATGTCATGTCCCTAGTAAGTAGATACATAAAAAATTTGCCTAGTTTTTGTTTGAACTGGGGTTTCATTTGTGGCATGTAAAAAAACTGAAATCTGCTTTACACTGTCCATTCTGTCTGTGTTGACAGATAATTTGTCTTCACTGCACAGTTCATTTGAGTAGTAAAAGCAATTTTGTTAATTCACACAAAAAATAAATCTGTCATAATTTGTTTGTCCTTATGTCCATTCAAACATGAAAATTTAAAGTTATTTTACTAGAAAAATAACTACTAATCTTTCTTACAATTGCTTGTGTAACAATGATTACCCTTCTGTTTCAAGGGTTTCCAAACCCTCATTTCGTTTTAGCCTTGATGAAAAATGATATCTATAATAGTCCAAGGAAATTTTGTCCATTTATGTTAAGCTTATTTTAAAGAGATTTCTTTTGTACATCTTTACCATCTTTTACAGATGGCTTCCTTGTAGAAAGCGTACTGAAAGTGTCAGACTTTCACCAGGCAAAGAGGTAATGCAGCAGGATTAGTGTAGGAGAAATTAATGTGACATTGCACACCACAATTTATAGACTACTTTCTTTCAGTCACCCAGTTTTTACATGCACACTGATCTCAACCAAAATGAAATGGTCAAAAATCAGATATGTCGTGCACACATTCACGTGACATTTAGATAATTTATTAAAGGTGCCCTATAATGGTTTTTTAAATTATTTTATAACGTTTCCTGGGTTGTCCTTATTATGTTTTTTAGGTCAAACATAGTCATAATTTAGAAATAAAAGGCATTTTTCTTAGCCTGATTTTAGCCCCTGATCTGAACACCCTGTTTAAAGGGGCGTGTCTGCTGTGTGTAACCGGACTCTGCTGTGATTGGCTGACGCTTGCATATGAAATAGCTATCTATATATCTATAATATATATCTATATAATTTTATTACAGCTATTATAGGTTTTTTACTATTACAGCTATCGAGATTAACGAATCGTGAGACGTTTTTGATCTATTCCCATCACATAAAATGTTGCTGTGATGAGCATTGAACAAGCAGAGGAGTCTGTCGATCGCGAGGATGAAGATCTTATCATTGCAACGCTTTTTCTTCCTTCTCTGCTTTCACTAATGCAGACACGATGATGTAAATACCGTCAGAGCTTCGTTGTGCAGTGTAACGTGCGTCATTGAATTCATAACGAGATTGGCAAGTGTCCAGATAAACTCGCGCGGTGTGAAAAGATATTGATTGCTTTCTGTATATAATTTATTCACAATTTTGTGATAGCCTACTTGAGACTGTCGCTCTGAAATGACCATATCCAGACGCGGTGGAGTTTGGAAAAGTGTGACTCGTATTGTCGCACACAAATAACTGTTGTCAGCCAAATTCCTGCTTTTTGTTTTCATTGCAATCACTGTTGAAAATCCCGACTCACAAAGATAGTGCTAAATGGCAAGAGAAACTTTGAGTTGTGAAATATTAATTTCCTTTCAATCCAATTTAAATTATATTCGGATCGAGGTGTTTACATGAAGGCTTTTTAGTCCGATTGAGCCGTTTAGGAACGCATTATTTGGATTTGGGTGCATGTAAACGTGGCTGTTGCAATGAGCCTTTTGTGAAGCCCAATTTTTGGCTGTGCCGATTAACACAGAGAAAGTCTCGCGACCCGCTGGTTGAGAAACACTGCTCTTAATTACAGTTTTTCCCATTCATTTCTATGAGTGCCCATTTTTGACCCAAATACAAGATTAAGTTTTTTTTAGTTTTTCCACCCACTTAACATTGTAGAAAAAATTTAAAAAATAAATAAAAAATAAATAAATAATAAAATAAAATAAAAATGGTGTGTATTCAGGAGGCAAACTAGCCAAAGAAAAAAGTAGCCAAGTCTTGTACCGTTCAGATCAAGGAAAGTATTTTTTTTTAAATAAATCAAAACTATTTTGCCCACATTTGTCCAGAATACGGTTTTAGGGTTAACAAGAATTCTCCTTTAGTCTGATTCCTTCAATCCAGATTAAGATCTTTTAGTCTTTCAGTCCAAGTGCCTTAATCCTTAAACACAGCCATTGTCCTAATTGAGAATGAGGAGTCACGTGCCGATTTGGGCGGGGTCTGAGTCGGTCGGCCATGATGGTTGGAGACGCTATCGGCAGAGCCTGTCTAACTGAGAGTCTTGGCACTTCCTATTAGCCCTATTGTGTATCATCTTGGTTGCAGTTCCATTAGAATTCCACTGGAGGTGATCGCGGGCGAGAGCAGAATGAATGGGAGTCTATGGGGCTAAACGGCTAAATGTGTCTCTTTCACCTGCTTGTCGTTAAATTAACATAGATTTTATTGTTGATTCCGCAAGTTCAATATAGATTATAGGCCAAAAGTCGAATGAACGAGTACTTATGTCCTTTTGATTTCTTACAGGTTAGGCCGTTGTTGGCCGGAGCACGCTAGCATTCTGCTATTGTGTGACGTCATCACATTTTTAAACGGATTTTTAGAACAGATAAGTGAACTTAAAAATGCAATTTTCAGCTGAGTGTATTATCTTAGTCCTCCCTTTTGAATGCAACTTTCAAATTACTTGACAAAAAATTACATCCTGAGAAAAGTGGCTTTCTGGGGGTGAAACCCCATTGACTCCCATTCATTCTGCACTCGACCGCGAGCGCCCCCGCATGGACAGAGACGTGTTACTGCAGCCAGTCCAGAACCCGGAAGTAACCAGTAACCAATTGGCTTTATGCACAGCTGCACTACTTCCTGAACTTCAGCCAGCTCCTTGTTTCCTGTCTGTCATTATTGGACAAATTGGTTAATCCAGGTGTGCCTGACCTCAGTAGTCACGGCAACAATAATCAGACACACCTGAATTTATCAAGTTCTGCCAATAATGGCAGACAGGAAACAAGGAGCTGGCTGAAGTTCAGGAAGTAGTGCAGCTGTGCATAAGGTCAATTCTCTTCAATTAGACATTCTCTGCTATCGGTTACCAGCGGCAACGCCTTTAGAACCGTATGTTAGAACCCCACAGAGACGCGACTTAACATTCCAGAGCTCTTTAATTTTTGCGCATTTATTATTTTCGCGCATTTACTATTTTGGCAGGACAGAGACGGATCTACGAATACGAGAAAAATGAAAGCTAAAAACACACGTAAACAATACGGTTTTGCCGTGGGAATCCAACCAACATGGCGGAAAGGGGAGGGGCTCTGTACAATGACGTCAACTTCTGGGGGTTTGCATTTTCTGTTGCGCTGCAACTATGACATTTTAAAAATACCTTTAACTCTTTCTAGTTTTCATAAACAGGCTTTAATATGCGGGTCCCTAATATATCATTATAGTTTTTCTCCACATAGCTATTTTATTTGGAATAACCAAAATATCAAATATAAAAATAAATCTCTTTTCTTTAATAATTGGTTCGATAAAAACATACTTTTAGTGAGTCAACTTTTGGATGAAAGGGGTGTTTTGCTCTCTTATGAACATTTTATGCAAAAATTCTCTTTTCCAGTCCCCCCAAGAGAATATGCCATTGTTTTTGGTGCAATTCCTGATTGTGTGAAACCTTTGGTCAATTCTGGCCTTAAAGGACCTTTAACTTCACCTATTTTTGACAACGCTCATCTTTTTGTTGACCAATGTCTGTTTAGTAGATTGTCAAATAAGAAAATTCACTCAATTCTTATCAGAAATCAGATTTCTTTACCTGCCTGTGTGTTTTTGGAATAATACATCTGATGATATAGGGTGGGAGGCTTTCTGGCTCCTTCGGGAAAACATTTTCTTAACTAATTAAGTGCTTGAAGTCTCAATCAAAATTATTCACAATTGCTACCCAGTTAATTACAAATTTGCTCAATTTAATAATAGTATTTCCCCCTTGTGCTCCTTTTGTCATCAGTTTGATGAAACGATTATTCATTTGTTTTGGGAATGTATGTATTGCAAAATCTTTTGGATTGATTTTTCAAATTTTATTAAAAGGTATCTTTCTTTAGACTTCTGTGTAAACCAGAAAAAAAAAAAAAATTTTGGTGACTATGAAATTAGACCCCTTTCATTCTAAATTTGTCCTTAATTTTCTACTTTTTCTTGCCAAATTTTATATTCACAAGTGTAAATTTTTAAAGAAAACTCCTTTTTTTATTTTTAAGAAAAATATTGATATGTATTTAAATTCATTGAAGAACTCTAAAAACTCTACTGCATGTAAGACTCTGCAATATTGTCGATCATTTAAGCTTGTTTAATGTTATTTAAATTTATGGAATGTAACCCTCTGTTTTTGTTGTATTGTGTATTAATGTCTCGATTTGTATTTGTTGTTTCTGCATAAAAAAAAAGTTTTTGGAGAACTCATAAGATTCAAAATACATTTTCATTTGAAATCTTAAAAAAAGTATTTTGAGAGAGCACTTATCTGGGTAAAACGTAAATTAACTTAAACGTCATTTCTCATCTGATTAAAATACATAAAGGCAGTGTTGAAAAAGCCTGTATATAGCTGCTTATTTTATTATTATTATTATTATTATTAGAAATCATGATACACTGCCATTTAGAAGTTTGGAATAAGTAAGATAAAAAAAATCTTTTATTTTGCAAAGGCACATTAAATTGATAATGACAGTACAGACATTTATGAATTTAATAAATATTTAAAAAATGTATATTTATAATACATGCTGTTCTTTTGAACTTTATGTTAATCAAATATTCCTGAAAAAATCACAGTTTCCACAAAAATATAAACCAGCACAACTGTGTTTAATTATAATAAGAAATGTTTCTTCAGCATCAGATCAGCATATTATAATGATTTCTGATGGATCATGTCACGTGACACTGGAGTAATTATGTTGAAAATAGCGTTTTACTTTACTTCAATAAATAATGTTTTCAAATGTTTATTACTGTGTGTACTTTTGTGCAGCTTTGGGGAGATTAAGAGACTAATTTCAAAAACATTATAAAACCTTAATGTTTCCAAACTTGACGGTACTGTATACATTGTATTACTTGAACAGTTTTTTTACATCCATAATAAACAATTGAAAAATACTAAAAATCTGAAAAAATCTTGAAATCTTTTTTTTCCTTCTCTTAATTTTATCCAAAAATATTAAAAATGACATTTTGGGATTTCAAAGAGATTTCAGGAATCATAGAACAGAAAATATCAGTGTTCGTATTTTGTTCAATTACACCACGACCTGATTATTTTACTTACTTAGTCTTTAGGCCCTACATTTTTCTGAATTTGAGAACATGTCTGTACAGCAAGCATGATGGACAAAAACATTTCTCCACAGAATATAGGGTATGTCATAACATAAATAACATAAAGCTAATGGTACTGGAGTAAGATTTTTTTTTTAAATCTCTGTCACTGATTACATTTTATACATTCTATAAATAATAATCATATATAATAAATAATAATATTGGTATAAATAATTTATTAGATTAATAGCTTATACTTTTAATATTTGAATAAATAAAATTATGGAACATATTAAATGAAACTAAAACCGCCAGTAGGTGGAAGCAGATCACTATAGGTCATCTATTAAAAAGGACCTTTTACGAAATCTTGATTTTGTTTTGAAATTATTATATCTAAAAAATAAATAGCATCTGAATTTAGTCTACAAGTTTAGGCAAGGTGTACTAGAATACGTTTTCATGCCTGATTGTTCACAAAATGCATTATGTTTTCACATATTGTGTATTATTACAGCTCCTCTATCCCCATTCTGGTTGAGCAATACACCTAAAATAATAATAATAATAATAATAATAATAAAATAAGGATGATTGCATCGTTTTCCATGAAGCCCCTCCTTCCGAAATAGGAAATGTGCTGTGATTGGTCAGCTGGCCCAGTGTGCGTTGATTGGCAGCCCTTAGCACGTGTTCGGGATGCTCCTTCATAACCGCGATCTCTACTCAAATGTCACGTGTCTGTTGCCTGTCTACCAGTGTATCTGTAGCGAAGTAAACAAACAAATTAGTAATAAAATTAAAAGCAATAGCTGACCATTCTCCATAACACGTCACTATTTACGTCTCATAACAAGAGTAAATGTCGCGTTACCAAGGCGACTGAATTGTTTGTATAAACATTCCAAGGATCTCCCGCGACTCTGACACACGGAAACCGTAACATTTCCCGCTCCGTTCGGCTCGACGGTGGAAACGGCCAATGTTAACGAACAAGAGGACTCTGCTGAACGGATTTCAAGCAACTACAGACTTTCCAAGCAGGGATTTCACACGACAGAGTGGTAAGTTTCTTGTTTTTTTTTTTTAAAGAGAAGAGAAGAGGAGTGAGTGACTTCAGCATCTCGATGCATCAAAGGTAGGCAAAACTATATTTACATTATTTCGCCATTAGATTGAGGCAAATACTGTCTTTATGAGACATCGGTCAGTAGTGAAGACTTTTTTGAGCACGGAGAAGCAAGACGCAAATGACTAGCGTGTCAGAGCTAAACCCCCTAACGTTAACTGTTAAAATGTCAAGACATTCAAGCAGATTTTTATTACGAATATAGGACTGACTTGAAGGAAGATGCTATATCTACTGTAAATACTCTCTCACAATAATAATATAAAATAATATAATAAATTAACAATATTAATGAGAAGCTATGTTTGCGTTGCTAAGAGTGGTTGCTAGGGGCGCTGTGTAGTCCACAAAGGCGAAGTGCACTAACTAGGCTACGCAAACAAAGAAACGGAGAAAAAGGCCTCTAAAGTTTTAATACCAGCCAGTCAAACATGTTATGGGTAGATTATGTGGTAATGCATCTCCGAGACGGGACATAATTTAACCCAGATATTTTTAAACAAGACAGAACCAGAGATGGGACCAAGTCACACATGTGCAAGTCTCAAGTAAGTCTCAAGTCTTAACCTTCAAGTCTCAAGTAAGTCCCAAGTATTTTTTGGGGGGCAAGTCAAGTCAAGTCACAGGCTATGTCAAGTCAAGTCAAGTCTTGTAGTAGGTCAAGTCAAGTGCAAGTCAAGTCACCTTATTATTGTAATTTTACATGTAGAATCTGATCTTAATAAAGTGAAAAGACAAGATAAGTATTTGTCAGTAAATTACAATAATTTGGATTTGCATTGTAAATACTGATGTTCAGTAAAATACATCATGGAATCAAACAAAATTGTAACTTCATAAAATTATTTATTTTTCACTTCTGCCAACAGTGTTTGAAATGTTTTAATGTCAAAATGTCAAAATTTTCAACATTGAGTCCATGAAACAAATAACAGCTTAACATCCTACAGACTCCTCTCTGAAC
>JAQIUQ010000118.1:57500-62248 GCA_030378365.1 Hybognathus amarus
TTAATAAACACAAGATGATTGTAATATGTAATGAGAACATTTGGTTTAATCACCAAAACACAACAGTATGACCTTCTTTCAGTTTAGTACTTTTAAAGGAATAGTTCACCCAACAAAACAAATAGTTGATGACGGGTGTAACGATACACAAAACTGATGGTTCGGTTTTCCCACGGTTTTGACGTCTCGGTTCGGTTTAGAAAGCTAAATTTTTTTCTTTTGAAACAGTGGTTTAAAGAAAAAATATTGTCTTTAAATTAATTGAATTACAATTAAACATTTTGCAAGGATTAAAAACAAATCTGCTAATGTAAACTATATACATTACTATAACATTAAAGGTACACAACAGAGCCTAGACTTGTAGCCTAAATTCAGATGCTATTTATTTTTTAGATATAATAATCAACACACAACACATTGTATGAAAACGTGTAAACTGAACGTAAGGCAGTATTTGCATTACCTTATGTTTGTTATTGAAATATAGTTGACACAGTTGCTGTCATTTTCATGAAAGATATTTTAAACATACATTAAATAATCAAAATGAACAGGTTAAGTATATAATATAGTGCATTTATTTAGTGCAAGAGTTCATTTCTCTTGGAACCAACCAAATAAATTGCTACTGGTAACAATGTTCATTTTTGATGTCAATAATTCAATTTTCACTTTCTGATATCATGAATGTGATTGTTAGTAAGAAAGCCATTTAAGATATCTGAAATTATATTGATAACAGAAATACATTTTCAGATATCAAAAATATATATTTTTTTTACTAGTGACAATTTAATTATTGATATCAGGCATTGGCATTTTTATAAGTAACAATGTAATTATTGATCTCAAAAATGATATTTCTTCTAGTAAAAAAAACAATTCTTGATATCAAAAATTGATTTGATTTTGAATAGCAGGTCTATTGTTAAATTTCTCTATTGAAAATTATGGTAAGCCGTTTTAGCTTAAATTGTGCAACCTTACTCGTCATTATTGCATTTTTACCAGTAAGAATTCAATTAGAGAGCTTTACAATTTAATTCCTACTAGTAGCTATTACAATTATAGAGCTCTCTAATTAAATTCTTACTAAAAACAATTACGATTAGAGAGCTCTCTAAATCAGTTTTTACTAGTAAGAATTACATTAAGAGAGCTCTTTAACCCATTTAATCCCACATTTTTCCCAGACACAAAAATATCCAAATCATGTGTCATTACTATCCCTTTGAAACAATCAATCATCATTTTTTACAATTTTCATGGAAAAGTGAGTTTTGTGATCGGTCACAATTGTGACGGTGGGATACTGTGTTATATCAACCATTGTACAGACTGAATATAGGTCTATTTGACAGTGCAGTGTGTGTGTGTGTGTGTGTGTGTGTGTGTGTGTGTGTGTCTGTGCGTGCGTGTGGGGTGTGTAGTGAGTGATTTGAGTGAGTGTGATGTGAGTGTGTGGTGTGTGTGTGTGTGTGTGTGTGTGTGTGTGTGATGTGTGTGTGTGTGTGAGTGTGTGTGTGTCAGTGGTGTAGTCTACGTGATACGCAGGTATACGCCGTATACCCACTAGAAAATGTCAAGGATTTGCGTATGCCCACTAGGAAATGGCAAAGATCTCCGTATGCCCAGTTTAAAAAGCGTGAGCATTCATCACAACATCGTTTTGTGAAATAAATTTCCTACGACTTCAGCCCCCCTTAACGTAGGCGACAGAATTAAGTTATTTTATCAGATTCAGCGCGCGAGCAGAGAGCACGTCAAAAACAGAGGACAGGGTGTGTGTGTGTGTGTGTGTGTGTGTTCGTGTTCATCTGAGCCTCATTGGTCTGTCACTGCTCGTCAATGTCAGAATATTTGAGATGACAAATCAAATCAAAGTAGGCGGGCTTTATGTTCAAAGACGCTGCTGAGCGCGAATTTCAGCAGAGCGACTCGACGCTTCAGTTTACGGGCAAGTGCGAGATGTAAGTGGCTAAACTTAACATTTCATATTTTACATTTTAGGTCATAAATGTTAAACGAATGACAAAAAAATAATCAGGCAAACTAATATAGTTTTGTCTAATTTCGCCATTTTGAACTGAAATAGGCATATATAGCCTAACGTGACTCATGCAATTTAATAGTTTACTGTCATTGCGAGGGGACAAGAAACATTAACAGAGCCGTTTACATCATTTTAGCCACAAGAGTAATAATGAATGTGTACATATTGAGAATATAATAATAATTGTAGCCTTTAGTACATTAAAAAAGCTCAGCCTTCGGAGGGGAAGAGAATTTACTGCCCACTATTTCTTATTCTTTTTTTTTTTGGTCTTCAAACGTCTTGAAATGCACATCAGAGAAATTAAAAGAATTTGAAGCACCAACCAACCTCAAATTTAGGACCTCTTTGATTATAAAGAGGTGTCTACGGCCCTGTATTAGATCAATAATGAATGTGTGGCCTATGTTTTGAATGCATTTAGTAAACCTAGCTTTAGTAGCTTTCAGTGAATAAACATGTCAGAGAACAATTATTCATAGGCAAAATTAACCTATCAGTTGACCCTATGTTTACTTTCTTCACTGACAGACAAAAATGAAAAGCCTATATCAGTCACAGCTCATCTTTATGAGGGGAAGAGACAGGGCAAGATAAAAACAAAGAGAAAAAGAGGGTGATGCTGATGAGGGGAGAGAAATAATCTGCTGCCCAGTGCCCACTGACATGGTTTTAAAGCTGTTATCTATTTTTTTTGGCCTTCAAAACATCCTAAAATGCACAAATGTATCAGAGAAATAAAAATTTTCTCAGGGAAACCCTGAACCCCCTGACTAACCTACCTCACATTTGGGACAACAGTGATTATAAAACCCTGCCTTTGCATGTAATGAAACTGTACTGGTTAATAGTGAGCATTAGATAAAGTGTTACCTTTTTTTTTTAGAAAAAAAGTGATGATCAAAATCCTAGTGACGCCCCTGCTTCATGCAACCTGTCAAAATCAAAGTTTTGTATAACTTTAAGAAAATATAAAAGAAATATATTACTATTGCACCGCAGAGTATACTTCAAGTAGGCCTAATAATACTAATAATAGTTTATTAAAACACACAGAAAATGTCTTTAATTTACAACCCACCAAAATAAAAGTTTTTAGAGATAAATAAAGTAACTCAATGGAATTATGAAAGAAATTGCACAGTAAAATGTAATTTTTTAAAATAATAGTAATCAAATCTATTAAAACAGAATTTTAAAGGAATATCACGTTTTTAAAAATTTTCGCAAATGGGTGTTGGTGGTGGTGGCGGCGGGGGTGGGGGTGGGGTGCTGCTGGTATATCACAGTATACTCACTACAAAAAACTAGACTACACCACTGGTGTGTGTGTGTGTGTGTGTGTGTGTGTGTGTAGTGTGTGAATTGAGTGTGTGTGATGTGAGTGTGGGGTGTGTGTGTGTGTGTGTGTAGTGTGTGAATTGAGTGTGTGTGATGTGAGTGTGTGTGTGTAGTGTGTGAATTGAGTGTGTGATGTGAGTGTGGGATGTGTGTGTGTGTGTGTGTGTGTGATGTGAGTGTGTGTGTGTGAGTGTGGGTGTGTGGTGTGTGTGTGTAGTGTGTGAATTGAGTGATGTGATGTGAGTGTGGTGTGAGTGTGTGGTGTGTGTGTGTGTGTGTGTGTGTGTGTAGTGTGTGAATTGAGTGTGTGTGATGTGAGTGTGGGGTGTGTGTTGTGTGTGTGTAGTGTGTGAATTGAGTGTGTGATGTGAGTGTGGGGTGTGTGGTGTGTGTGTGTGTGTGTGTGTGTAGTGTGTGAATTGAGTGTGTGTGATGTGAGTGTGTGGTGTGTGGTGTGCGTGTGTGATGTGCGTGTGTGTGTGTAGTGTGTGAATTGAGTGTGTGTGATGTGAGTGTGTAGGTGTGTGTGTGTGTGTGTGTGTAGTGTGTGAATTGAGTGTGTGTGATGTGATGTGGTGTGGTGTGTGTGTGTGTGTGTGTGTGTAGTGTGTGAATTGAGTGTGTGTGATGTGAGTGTGAGGTGTGTGTGTGTGTGTGTGTGTGTAGTGTGTGAATTGAGTGTGTGTGATGTGAGTGTGAGGTGTGTGGTGTGTGTGTGTGTAGTGTGTGAATTGAGTGTGTGAATGTGAGTGTGAGGTGTGTGGTGTGTGTGTGTGTGTGTGTGTGTGTGTGTGTAGTGTGTGAATTGAGTGTATGTGATGTGAGTGTGGGGTGTGTGGTGTGTGTGTGTGAGTGTGTGAATTGAGTGTGTGTGATGTGAGTGTGTGTGTGTGTGTAGTGTGTGAATTGAGTGTGTGATGTGAGTGTGGGGTGTGTGGTGTGTGTGTGTGTGTGTGTGAGAGTGTGGGGTGTGTAGTGTGTGAATTGAGTGAGGTGTAGATGTGAGTGTGTGGTGTGTGTGTGTGTGTATGTGATATATGTAGTGTCGATGATATTAAGATGAATATGTAATAGTTGAGTGTGGGGTGTGGTGTGTGTGTGTGTGTATGTGTGTGTAGTGTGTGAATTGAGTGTGTGTGATGTGAGGTGGTGTGTGGTGTGTGTGTGTGTGTGTGTGTATGTGTGTTGTTAGTGTGTGTAATGTGTATGTGTGTGGTGTGTGTGAGAAGTTGTGAGTGTGTGTGTGAGATGTGTGTGTAGTGTGTGAATTGAGTGTGTGATGTGAGTGTGGTGTGTGTGTGTGTGTGTAGTGTGTGAATTGAGTGTGTGTGATGTGAGTGTGGGGTGTGTG
>JAQIUQ010000121.1:0-15000 GCA_030378365.1 Hybognathus amarus
CCATTGGGCGCGGGTTCAGCGCCGCTCTCCGATTCGTGTTCCAGCACTTCCCAGAAACGAACCAATGAGCCTGCCAGTTAGCCCGCTCTAGGTCCTGCACCTGAGAAGTGCGTTGACAATGATTACAAATTATAAAAATTTTTGGCTTCAATTGTTCGGCAAAGAAGAATCTTTCCCGTAGCGTAAGCTAGCTTACGCAATACGAGAGAACCTCTTGTAAGAGAACCTTTGTAGTGTGTAAGGGCACGATTAAACAATATCTACTATAGTTTAAAAGTGTTTTTATGTTTGTCTTGTTAAAGCAATTCACATATAGGGATTGCCATATACCGTCTACCCCTGCCACCCTGCCAAGACCTCTTGCCACCCCTTTGCCCCCCCATGTAAAATTTTCTAGATCCGCCACTGATGAAAGCTCAAATACATACAACATAGAAACGCAGTGTTGCGCAGCGATGCAATAGAGCCGTTGGGTGAAGCGGTCGTAGCCGTGTTTTATCGTGAATAAAGCACAGCTCTTGACCAATCAGAATCAAGGATTCAAACTAACCGTTTTATAACTATGGTTATAGTGTTGCCAACTTTCTTTTTTATAATTGTTCCAAAGATTTTTGGGGAGAAAATCTTTAGTTTTTTTTTTAATGAAAATGTTTTAATATAAGCCAAGAGTCTTCTACACTGGTAAATTGAAGCATTATTCAGATTCTGTAAAATACTTAAACAAACATGCAGAGGCCGTTCATTTGTGAAGTGATGGGCGCTTCAAATCTCCAGAGCTTTCTGTGGGCGCAGACTTCGTGTGGGCATGTTTGTGACTTATACCACCAGCTAGGATCCCAGAATACACCAGAGGCGAATACCATGTGTGCTCAATTTATGAAAAATAATTAAGAACACTAGATTATTTCACATGGTCTTGTTCTGATCATCTATACATCTATGAATTTGTTCTCAGAGGAGGGAAGAACGAGCCAGAACCAGAACAGCCGGTGCCACGGAAAGTTGCGATTCGCATGCTACCCTCCACTGAGGACATCGATCCAGATGTGCTGGAAAGCATGCACTCACTAGGCTGCTTCCAGAGACAAGAACAAACTGATGAAAGACCTGCTGACAGACGAGTGAGTAACTAAGAAAGAGACTCTACACCTCACAGTCACCTCAGACAGGTTGTTTCCCATGAGACCAAAGTGTTTTTTGTTTTTTTTTGCCCAAGATTAGACAAGACTCGACTGCGTTTCCTTTGGGAGACCATATGTGAGGGTATTATTATTTTACATCCTTGTTCTTTAGGGTTAGTAAACACGCATTACAGCATCTTGTCTGCAGGCTATTAGAGAAGCCCATTCACTCCCGCTCATCTGTCATATTCCGTACTCGCACAATTACCACCCGCACGCTCCACTGTGCGCGATCGCTTGGTTAGACCCCCTGATAGATGGCCTGGGTGTTCCTTCCTAAAACATCACGGCCTCTGTCTCTTCTCTTGCCCAACGTTTAAACACAATTCAGATGGAGCCTGCAGCAAATACGGTCATATACTTCCCGCTGCGTGGTCTGGGGTGGAATAATTCAACACAGGGCCTCTCGCTGGGAGAATTTCAAGACTTTTTGAACTCGCCCAGACTCTTTTTGGGATATTTTATGTCTTTGTGCATCATTAATGAAATAAGTGATATCATGTGATCTCGGCAGGGTGTCTTTTAGCTCTCTGGGAATGAGGTGCTTGCTACTATTTGCTCTTTAACCAGTGATGTTAATAAGCCTGAGCTGAGGATTATTCTTGAGCTCCGCAGATTTTACTGTATATCAGAAACATTTTGTTCCTCTCTGCCCTTTCCACCTCCAGAGATAACCAGGAAAAGATGATCTACTTCCTTCTGCTGGACCGTAAGGAGAGATATCCTAGCCATGAGGATCAGAATCTACCACCCAGGAATGAGATCGGTAAGAACAATTCAGTCAGTTTGCCTGTTAATTATTCAATCTGTTGTTTGTGGCCGGTTTCATTAAAAAGGATACATTTTGAGCAAAAGACTGAGAAAATCACATTTTTGTTAAAGACTACAACCAGATTGGATTCAGAATGACCATCAAAACAAAGATGGAGTAGATTGAGCCCATCAACACCCCTAATGCTTGCACACACATTAATTTAGCTCGTCCTGGGTCGACATTTCATCCAGTGATATTACATTGCGTTATTTTACATATGCATATGATTACATATGAGATCGCTTGTTTCTGCATCTTCCTCGCATGTGTTTGTCCGATGAGGTCTGGTTGGAAAGAAACGGATGGTCCGGCTCAGCGATCTCATATCGCACAATCTTATTAACTTTATCTCCTGAACTGCCATTTTCTTTTGCATATTCAGCGCAAAATGGCTATTGATGGTCAATTTGGAGGCTTAAGGTTATGGGGCAGGTTTACGGTTCAGAATTAGTTGTAGCTTAGCATTGAATGAAATCAGCACTAGCCTTGTCACAATACTGGAATTTCAAACTTTTGATACAATACCATAACAATAAGTTGAATATCAAAAACTGAATATCAATACAATAAGTAACAATATTTAGTACAATTTTCGATATTGGGGGGGGGGGGACTGTGCATATTGTCATTTTTTGTCATCTATTGAAAATCTAGGCAATAAATAATTTCTTCTGAAGAGATCACTTCAACTTTTAAGCTTGTTTCATATATAAACATTGATCAATGAATTACCCTTACAATTATCTCACAAATATTTGCTAACTCAATGTATTTATTTATTTATTTATTTATTTTTATTTTTTTTACAATGGGGCACTTTTGATGTGATAACTTACACACAGCTCAAGGAAGCTAGCTTGATCTTTATTGGTAATTTGAATTTATAAAAGATTAAAAATGATCATTAATAAGCCGCGAAAAAGCTAATTTTGGCAATTGTATGTCAGATGTTTATTATGTGTGTGTGTTTGGGATATGAGTGGAAATATGTGGGAATGAGTAGAATTTCAGACCCGGTCACACCAACACTATTTAACCGGAGTGAATGAGATGACTGAATGAGAGAAGAGCAAGAAAGCGCAGCTGGTATCGATGAATCAATACTGTAGTATTGCAATCGTTTCAGATATTTCAGTATTGATGCATTTTAATGGGGGACAAAAACATTTTAATGGAGGATCATTAGAACATTATTTTCAATAGATGAATGTGTTTAGTGATGAATCGTACACAAGACCAGGAACATTTATAATTGAATTGATTCACTACTGTTTAATGTTTTTGAAATAAGTCTCACCAAGGCTGCATTTATTGATCAACAAAACAGTACAAAGAGTAATATATTGAAATATTATTAGCAATTTAAATGAATCATTCTCCAGTCTTCAGTGTCACATGATCCATTCATTCTAATATGATAATTTGGTGGTCATCTGTTTTTTTTTTTTTTTTTTTTAACTAAAACATTTTCTGAATTCCTTGATGAAATAGAAAGGTCAAAAGAACAGCATACATTTGAAATAGAAATCTTAACATTTATAAATGTCTTTTCTGTCACTTGTCATTGATTTCACACATCCTTGCTGAATAAAAGTATTAATTTCTTTCTGGAAAAAAAAATCTTAATGGGCTTGAAGACATTCTGAAAAATATTGTATGCCATATTGAACGCCATAGGCTTAATGGGTTGTTTTCATGTGTTCATTGCATTTTTCGTATTCTGGTCTCAACAGATCCACCCAGGAAGCGAGTGGACTCTCCACTCTTAACGAGGCACAACAAGAGGAGGCCAGAGCGCAAGTCTATGGAGGTACTGAGCGTGACAGAGGGCGGTTCTCCTGTTCCTGTGAGACGCGCCATCGACATGGCACAACACGGACAGAGGTACAGCGACACATTTCTTCGCTCATCTATTATTTACAAAACTCTACCGTCGTAGCAGCAAGTGCCACAGTAAGAAGGGCAGAAAGTAAATCACATTTTGTGAAGCCTTGAAAAATCATTTGTAGACAATGACGTCTGTCATAAAAGCAAAAATAAACTTTGGAACAATTAAGGTCACAGTTATCAGAAGCTGCATACTAGCTTTGAAATGCTTTTTTAAATTGCAGAAGATCAATGAACTCGGCTAAATCTGTGGAAAAAGAAAACAATGATTATTGCGACCAATTATTGCGACACATTGCGCACATGCGACCAAAATTTGTAAGGGTGCGACCAAAATTTTTTCTAGGTCGCACCAGTGCACCTATCATTCCCACATGATTGCATCCGCTGACTCTCCCCAAACGAGTCTTTTGTTCTCCTTGCGCGTATGGTAAATGCTCCATGCTGTGTGATACGAAATAAATTGCGACCTGAGCACCAGAGAATCAGTGACGGCAATCAGCAGCAGAAGAAATAGATGACGAAGAAACTTTTAAAAATGTTGGCTACTTTTTAGGGCTAGGTAAAATATATTCTCATATTCAAAAACTAATTCTCATTTTATGAACCTGTTGGGCTATGCTGTTTTCAGTTGATGAATGAATGGAAGATTGTAGCGCGCATCTCATCCAATAAATCACAATAATCTTTGTGCTTTGTTACTATTGATATGAAACAAAGTCTCAGATTTCAAATTAGGTCAATTTTCTTACGAAATTCAAAAACATAAATAGTGTTTTGACGCTGTGGCGTGAGATCGCTCTGGCTCAGCTCAAGTGAAGCAGCAGAAGCAACGTGAGCTTCTCTTCCGCCTTAATAATACCAGTTACAGCGCGAAATAAACATGAACGAGCATCTGAAAGTGTGTTAAAAGATAGAGTACAACTTATCAGAAATCCGTATCTTTCACATATAATTGCTCAACCTGTGATTCAACCGTGGAAAGACGTCAGTAAAAGGAGTGTAAACAATGTAATGTAACATCACATTTACCTCAAAAAATCCAGTGACCTAAACTCGTTAGCCAGCTAGAAAGATTAACTCTAGAGCAGCATTTTGCCAAATACATGCACATATTTATTATACTTTTTAATGTTTTTCAATATTTAATGCATGTTGTTTGAAAAAATCTGGCAAGTTTTTTATGCAGCCACCATTTAAATGTTTATATTTCATATAACATTATTATTATAAAAATAAATAAAAGTGTAATTTAAGTGTTTGTGTACAAATCAGGTAATTTTTACCTTCAATATTATAGCTAATAGGCTAATGAAGCATAGTGGGCTACAACTGACTCCCAGTTTACAGCATTAGTTGAGATTTGTTTTCCTTGAGAAAATTTGCCATGTATTGTACCTGATATCCAAAATAATCAATATTGAATCGAATTGTGAAATTGGTGTCAATACCCTGACCCTAACTAACAATGTAAAAACAGCACTTTAATTTTTTTTTTTTTTTTTAAGATTTATATTTTTATATACAGTATAATTGTGCTTTAAAAAAACAACAACTACATCTTATTCTTTTTTAAAAGCATTTACATAATATATATGAATATATGGAGTGTGGTAAAAAGGTGACCTTGAAATTGGGGTGTTAAAGGTGACGCGAGATGAGAACAAATTTGAGTGCACCTAAATTTTGTGCTGGTGCACCTAAATAAAAAGTTAGGCACACCAGTGCAACCAAGGCAAAAAGTTAGTCTGGAGCCCTGAGCATACTAAATTTACCATGTGGTAAATTTGGACTTATTCGATTGGTTTGAAGGTGAACAATGGGATTGTTAATGTGCCCTTCATTTTTCTGTATCTTTGACTCATTTTGTTACAGATTTATTTGACTTTTTTACATGTTCATTGTGATCCATTTCATCAGCCCCATGTCCTTTCCCTGTGTAGATGCTTTGGCTCAACTCCATGATTACTTATTACGTATTGTAAATTTACTCTAACCTTACTCTCTCTTACTGTAGTAAATCTGTTTTCAGTAAAAGCTTGGATATCTCAGATGCCAATCCCATACTGCAAAGCAAAGAGGAGAGGTACAAACCACCGCCTTGCTTTCTTTTCTTCTCTGAAGATGCAGTGGGGTTTTTAACACTCGAAACATGCAACAGAGAGTACTGGCCTTTTATTTCAACCACTGACATTTGAGATCTCAAGAGCTTAGCTTGCTTAATAGAGATCTTTTTTTCTTTTTAAAAGTGGAAGTCACACGTGTAAATAAGAGTTTTTTCCTCCCGGTTTGGCCTCTCAGTTTTGGTAAAGCAGCGGCCCTCTGGCTCCCTCCACACACATCAAAAGCATCTTATCTCCCTTATTTTGACTTTCATGTTTCGTTTGATGTCTGGCATTTTTTGTCCCTTGGTAGATCCCAAATTGTTAATTTCTTCCCCTCGCTCTCGTTTTTGCCTTCACGCTTCTCTTGCCTTCACCCTGGATGTTTGTTTTTCTTCGAGTGATATGTGCACTTACAGTAGGTGAGAGACAGAGGTTTTTCCATTGTTTGTGTTCATCTGTTTCAGGCATTTTTCTTCAACCTTGAGTTTCACTGTCATGTCCTAAATCTGCATTCACTGAGTCTGTTCAATCTGCCAGTTAACAAAATGGGCCTTGAATATTTATTTATAGATACTTGTTTTGCATTGAGTATCAGGGCTGAATTAGGCACTAGGAAATGAATTGTGTTGAATGCATGTTAACAATGACTTACTTGAACTGAAAAGCTCCCCTGCATCTTTTATACAATTAAATACAGCATTTTTACAAGCGGTAGTTATCTCAATATAGTTGTAGCTTCTCTCTTTTAAAATATTAACGATTCACTTTATATAAAATCTCCACAAATACTTTCATTGAGTAGAAATATTTCCTTACATAGTCACTATCCTCTAGTGCCTGTCCTTTCTTTGCATAAATTACTTTATTCCATGGCCATTTATTACGCATATAAAGAGCTCTCTTCCTGACGCTGTGTTTGGCTAAGCTAATTAGCTAAATGCAAGAGGCATATAATGAACATCAGCGTTGCGCTGAATCAGGCCGCTCTGTATTTGGTGTTGTGATTTTTACGCTTGAACGAACAATTTGAGACCACGCATAATTCTTATCTAAGTAGCATTGGCAAATGCAACTGATCAGTGTGTATGGATCAAATCCTTTCTGGAGTCAAATCATTTGAGTCTAAATGTTGACACCTTTAAGGGTGATTTACTGTTTCAATTTGCCTTGATGACAAAAAACATTGTGTCCATGGTCAATTAAATCCCAATCATTTAGTGGAGAAGCACTGAAGCTCACCATCTAATACACAAAGAAATCCGGAAGTCTACATACAGAACCTCATACAAGGTTGTGATGACCTTTTACATTCTTAGGATGAGTAATGATAAATTGCTCAAATTTAAAAATAGCATAATCAACAAAAAGACCAATAGGCCTGCTTAGAAAGTTGACATATAATTAACAAAAATGCAATTTATAGTGAAACAGAGGTCTTGTGTGATACTGCTGTCTCTGGCCAAGTGTCAACTTAATTATTTATTCATGTGTCAACACAACATGCTTAACCTCCTATACAGTTACGAAAGTGTGCTGTACATGGGGTAGAAATGTCTTTACTATTTATGTTGTGTAACTTTAGGTCTCGAGTCCATCAGCGGAGCCTCTTCTGGTCTGTCCACCAGTCCCCTCAGCAGTCCACGGGTAAGCTCTCCATCAATGCTAAATCATTTGTTTCACTCAAAGCGTTTGGTTGTGTTGCAGTCCATAACCAGCTGGTGTGGTATCTATATACATTATATCTATTGATGAGAAACCATGTTCAAGCACATCTGATCTGCAATCATTCAGCATGAAAATATGCATCAACAGGCGGTACAGCAGTGTGTTGTAATATATCTATATACACACTACACACACACACACACATACACTACTGTATACACTAAGAAAAAAATACTTAGCAAAAATGCATTCAATTGATCAAAAGTGACAGTAAAGAATATTACATTTTTACAAAAGATTGTTCCTTTGAAATTTCTATTTAGCAATAAATCTTTTAAAATGCAGTAATTATGCAAAGTATGATTGACTGATTTAATCAAGGTTTCCACAAAAAATATTAAGCGGTACAGCTGATTGATAATAATAAGATATGATGCTGAAGATTCAGTTTTTCTATCACAGGAATTGGGTACATTTTTGATCAGATAAAATTGTCAAGCTTTGACAAAAAAATAAATAAAAATAAACATTAAGAAATATAACCAGACCCAAACTTTTCAATAGTAATGAATGTGAATACATTAATATGTTAGCAAATATGGAACAAGGGGACCAATGCAGTATGAAAGATTATTTCTCAGAATTGGTAGTGATGATAAAGCATTAATGATCATTATGTATATTGTTTAGGGGTGTAACAATATATCATGCCACAATATATTGCAGTGCAAAAATGCAACAATACATTTTTGTTAACCTTGTCTTGGAGTATCGCAATAATATCGATATGGGGAGTTCAGTATCGTGATATGTATCGAATCGTGACACGAGAGTCGTTACACCCCTAATATTGTCTATGTTAAACAAGACAGTGATTATACAGTATCACTTATAAGTTCAAATACTGCAGCAACATCGCTGTCTGTCCCTACCGATCCACCTTTACTACTTCTAGCCCAATCAGACTACCATGCTTTGCATAATTACTGCTAATCTATGCCAAATTCACAGCCTTGTTGCCTTGAAATATTTGAAGCCCAAGTCACTAATGACTTGTTAAAATCCCTTGAACATCAGTGGTGCCAAACTAACAGTGAAGCCTCTGGACGTAGCCAGCTTTTGCAGTTGATTTGTTACAAGAGGCTAACCGATTACAAATCCAACACTAAGACTTCCCAATATGCAGTCCTTGAGTTACATCAAGAAATTCCACACAGGATTAATCCCAAAGTCAATTCCGAATCTGACCTGATCAAATATTTTACAGTTTGAAATGTTCTACATTTGCCGAATGGTGTCAGTGTCGCCCTTTCACTGATGAAAATGGCTCATGTAAAGAACATGCTTGGTGGAAATAATTTAAATTAATCTGTGAAGAACTCCTTGATACAGCTCATCTGAGATTAGTTTTACTGCTCAGACAGAGATTTAAAGGTTTGTCATGGAAGAATCTTCCCTGCAGCTTTAAAAATCCATTTTATTGCATTTGTGCTCCCCTTTATGCTCGTGCTACGGTTGCAGTTGGTACAGTTAACACACCATTGTATTTCTTTTGAATGTTTTACAATATGCTTGATGAACTTTTATTTCACTTATTGTAATCACACTCTTCAATTCTAGTGGCCCGTATTGTATCAATCCCCCGTTTCTGTCCCAATTATTATTATTATTACACAGCGTCATCTGTCAAACAGCATCCTCATATCATACCTCCAGCAGCAGCATTGTACTCTTTGCTCTGTTTAATGGTCAACTGCACTAGCCATTTCGATAGTGTGGCGCTATTGTCTTGAAAAACTCAATTGTTGAGTCAGTATATACATGCTGTTACTAGCATTGTCATTTTATGGCATTCCTACTGAATATATGATGATTATTTCAAATTATATGAGGTATTCTGACAATAGCGTCCTTTTAAAGCAAAGCTCATTGCACAAATTTCCTGCTTGCTAGTCAGTGCTGAAAACACCTTTTTTAATTTCATCCCAACAACAACCCGGAGCTTTTTGTTGCTAATTTCTGTTCGGTTTTGATTTGTTTTGGGGACACTGGATTGGGAACATTTTATTTCCACTGTCTTGTTGCCTCTTGGCTGGTTGTGCTAATGGCATGTTTTTTTCTTTCTTTCTTTCTGCATTTCCTCCCTCACCTCTCATCATCGGTGCCTTGTTCACCATGCTTTCATTTTGGTGTCGGTGTGTGTGTGTGCGTCTTCTTCATAATGCCTGTTAACTACGGGGCTGTGTGTTGTGTGTATGGGCTGTGTTGGCTCGTTTTATGCTGCTGGCTCTGTGCATGCGCTCTCCCAGCCCATGCGACGGTTCGCGTTCCTCCACAATCCGCAGAACTCACGCAGTCGCCCAACCACAGCCCCACCCACGCGCCCGTTTCCCGGCTGAATGGCATAGGCCCCCACTCCCCCAAAACCTTTCAACCAAAGACACGTGCCCATCAGCCCAATAACAAAACCCAGACACTTCCAGCCAAGCCCAAAGTTGCAGACAAGCCCCTGCAGGTCACCAGGTCCAACCCGCTCCCTAACACGACGGCAGTGCCATCTGCGGCCAAGTCGGAACCTTCTACACCCTGCCAACCCATGCCCCCGCCAATGCCTGGCAGCCCGAAAGTGCGCCGGCCACCGCTGCAACGGTGCCACCCAAGCTCTCTGTTCCCCTTACTCCCCTTTCACCCATCCGGCTTCACCACCTTCACCCGCTGGCCGGGACTGACCACAACGGCAAATCTATCCCCACCATACAGGTTACGCCCCACCCCTCTCCCAGGGGCAGCCCATTGCCAACTCCAAAAGGAACACCAGTGCACACGCCTAAGGAGAGCCCAGCTGGGACCCCTAGCCCAACGCCTCCCCCCAGCCCCTCCATTGGAGGCATGCCGTGGAGAACACGCCTCAACTCCATTAAGAACAGCTTTCTTGGCTCACCACGATTCCACCGCAGGAAACTACAAGGTACCAGCAGCGCCGGAAACATCCTGAAGCAGTTGTTTCACTCTTTAACATAATCTGCCCAGCGGATTTTTTCTATTTTTCTAAATTTAGCACAAATTTAAATCAACATGATCTCTTTCATTTATCTCTGATAAAATCAATAATAAATTGCCATTAAAACTAGGGAGTTATCTGCTAATCTGGACAATACCAATTTTATCTTTTGGGTAAATCATTGAAAAATAAAACACAAAAAATTGAAATGTAAAAATTGCAGAAATTAGAATCCGCATTGCCAATATATGTAAGCAATAAGGTATGAGAGGCTGTGCTGTATCGTGAATAAGTAATGGCTGAAGGGCGTTGTTAGGCACGAAGCGGAGTGCCTGCAACCCCTTCAGCCGTTACTTATTCACGATACAACACTTGCCTGAGTTGCCTCGTGTACCTTATTGCTTTTATAAAACGGTTGCCACACAATATTAAAGTAAAACTTTCAAAGTGCAACTTTCTTGAAGTAAAATCACTAAAAGCCTACCTTCCGCTAGAAAAAAATAGTCCCTGAGCGTGAACAGCAACAACGTTCCAATGTGTAAAATGCATGAAAGCTCAAATACATACAACATAGAAACGCAGTGTTGCACAGCGATCAATAGAACCGTTGGGTGAAGCGGTCATAGCCGTGTTTTATCGTGAATAAAGCACAGCTCTTGACCAATCAGAATCAAGGATTCAAACGAACCGTTTTATAATGTATGTTATATAATAAAACCCTGCTTATGTATGGCATTAAAGCAATGATATGCAGGGTCAGGTGCAAAGTAAGGCACCATATAGCATATAGGAAAGCATTTAAGCAAACGAATTATGCTCGCTAATCCTTTTTTATTGCGGTTTTCAGTTGGTGTTCCCCTCTTGGCTAGGTATAATCTCCAAGGACTAATTTTACAGATCGCTGGGTAATAAACTCACTGATACTCCATTATCAGCTATATCTGATGATATATCTAGTAATAATAATGAAAACTGCACAAGCATCTCCCTTCACCTCCAGCTGTTCCTCTTTCCCTCTTCTACCGGGAAGAGGATCAGATGAGCTGATAGAAGGGGGGTTGAATTACTCTTAATCTCTGCAGGTTTGGAGTAATTAGCTGTGGTTAATCAGCATTCCCCTCCTCAGGTTGTAAATGTCTAATCTCTCTGGATATAAAGTATGATGCAAATTCCACTGAGGCTTGTTTGCTTTGTCTCTTTCTAGTTCCCACACAAGAGGAAATGTCCAGCCTAACACCAGATTCTTCCCCTGAGTAAGTATTAAAATAAAGTCCCAGATTAAAATAAAATCCCAGTAAAATATGGGATTTTATTAAAACCCAATGTGTGAAAGAAACATTCAAATAATATTAAATTATAATTGAATGCAGTTCAATATTCATTATTCTACCTGGCATCATCTTTTGTGGTAACCTGGGTGGCTTAGAGTTAAATCACCAACACTCAATTAAAGCCTGTTTAATTAAGACACTTCACTTTTGCTCTTTATACATTCCTTTTCTCTACATTTTATTTTGATTTGAAAGGAGCTCTGAAAACGTTGCAGCTAAAGTTAATGTGGTGGTCCAAACACTGTTCATGGCCCCATTAGCCTAGTTCGTTCCTAAAGACATTATCAGGGAATGTCATGTCATGTCATGAATAATTCCGTGTTTTAGTTCCACTTAACTTCACAGTACCACAGTGGAAACTTTCTTCTGGGGTGTTTTCTTATTATTATTTTCTGATGAAAAGTTTTTTTGTGAGCTAGTGTCACAGTACGTTGTCTGGCTCAAAGATATCCTTGATAGTCATTGACTTTGGTAAAATCCCAGCTATTTCAAGCAGGGCTGAGAAATGAGCCATATGCCAGCATTCATACCCCAATACAGGCTTTTTTCTTAAAAAAGTTTTAGTAACTTTTCATTGCTCCCCCACCCCAGAGGACTTTTCAGTTGTCAGCTAATACTGTGTCGTGACTGTGCCCTGTCATCTTATTCTAGTTTACCAATACTAAAACTATGTGTTAACTTTTGCTGTTTTGCTGAACTGCTGTCACTTTAAAAAAAATCAAAAAAAATCATACATTTTCATTTCTTACCATGTCCAAGCAACACATCAACTGACTGACAACTTACTAACTCGCATCTCGACAGTCTGCATTTCACTTTGAGACAAATTTAGCCAAGCTCTGCGGGGGGATTTCCACTGAGACTGTATGTTGTCACTGTGAACCAAATTTTTAAAAATATAACTTAGCAATTGATGGTCTGAAATTCCTTTGCCAGCTGTTTTTCACTATTGGATAAGCTAAAATACACTGAACAAAATTATAAATGTAACACTTCTGTTTTTGCCCCCATTTTTCATGAGCTGAACTCAAAGATCTAAGACTTTTTCTATGTTACACAAAAGGCCTATTTCTCTAATATTGTTCACATACTGTATCTGTCTAAATCTGTGTTAGTGAGCACTTCTCCTTTGCCAAGATAATCCATCAACCTCAGGTGTGGCATATCAAGATGAAACCTTTGAACTGTATGATGATATTATGTATATGAAGAGCAGGATGTGGTCTTGAGAATAATTAAATTACATTTTAGTCACACTGAAGAAATGAAAAGTATGTTTTGTATGTGATAGCTTGCAACATTATTCCAACATTATACTTGATTCATGCCTGAGTTGAGTGATGTTTGTTTGTATTGTGTTGCCTTGTTCACTTTCGTTTTTCTTCTTCACAGACTTGCCAAAAAATCTTGGTTTGGAAATTTTATTAACCTTGAAAAGGAGGAGCAGATCTTTGTGGTGATTCGGGACAAGCCTCTGAGCTCAATCAAAGCAGATATTGTCCATGCCTTTCTCTCTGTAAGTCTGTAAGAGTGTGTACATTCTGCCACCATTCACTCTCTCATGTCATTCCAATTTCTTACTTCCATGGTTTCTTCTCTTTAAGGGATGTGAAAGCATCATACAAATATGAGACATATCAGACTAGTGTGCTGTATTTAATGTCTTTTAAAGTCATGTGATTTCTCTGTGTGACAACAGACCAGAATTTATGTTCTTATTGATTGACAATTATCCGCCCTAATGAACTGTTAACATTCAGTCAGTCAGTTAGTGCAACTGAGTTGAACAAATCATTCAGACCTGTTTTGTGAACTATTAACTGATTCATTGAAAAGATTAATTTGCAAATCAGATATCACTTAACTCATGGATGCAGTGATAGTTTTGAGCCATTTTTAGCCATTTTGGAACTTGATACTGTAGCCCCTGACCTCCTACATTGCCATTATTTTGAAAAGAATGTCCAGGATATTCTTTAAAAATTCCCTTTTGAAGAAAGAAAGTCATTGGTTTCAAAAGACATCAGTAAATAGTCACGGAATGCTCATTTCGGGGTTAATGATTCTATTTAAGACTTCTGTCCTTTTATTTCAGATTCCCAGCCTCAGCCACAGTGTGGTGTCTCAGACGAGTTTCCGGGCAGAATACAAGTCCACGGCCGGCCCCACCGTGTTCCAAAAACCAGTGAAGTTCCAGGTGGACATCACCTACACCGAAAGCACGGCTGCCACCAAGGAGAACGGCATCTACTCTGTCACTTTCACACTGCTCTCAGGTAACCATGCCGACGGAGAGAAGCCCATTTTGATGTCATACACTCGCTGGCAGCCAATAGAAACACAGAGGGATGTGTGTGTGTGGGTGATGGAGAGGCTGGTTGATGATGTTGAACTTTGTCTGTCGCAGTGGTGAGAGATTTTTTTTTTCCCTCTCTCGTTCCGCTAGCGGTTCCCTTCCTCCATTACACTCCCCTCTCTTAAGCTGAAAATAGACCAACTGCTCGAGGGGGTAATGGAAAAAATGTAACTATAAGAGGACTTTTTGCCTCCTGGTAATCACTATGCATTTTCAACCTGCTGTGTTTCAAAGGACAATCCAAAAAGATCCCATGCTGCTGGTGCCATTACTGCAAACCCTGTCCCTCTCTTTTCATTTCCCCCTTCCTCGTTTCTGCTCTCTTGGCTACACAAAAGGGATTGAATCTTGTTCTTAAAGTCACACGCATTTTGCATGTGCACGTCATAAACTCAGCCGTAGGCCAAAGTGCAACATAAAAATCAGCCCCATCCCATAGACTTTATGAGGCAGCCGCTAGAGGGAATCAAGCCAGGATGTATCAGCATAAAATGACATTCATTTCAAAAGACACACATGTACCAGTCTGTCCAGGATCATTGCGAAACATTCAAAGGGGGTGTTGTCTGTGTTTGCGTGTCCCCTGCAGGTCCCAGTCGACGCTTCAAACGGGTGGTGGAGACGATTCAGGCTCAGTTGTTAACTACACATGACCAGCCT
>JAQIUQ010000121.1:17500-32439 GCA_030378365.1 Hybognathus amarus
GTGGGAAGAACACCAGAAGTGTCGCCTTTAATCATAGAATCATATAATCAAAAGGAATCATTTATATATAATTCAGATCGTAAAAAAAGAAGCACGAACTATATGCATACCCTATATTGGATTTTAACATCCAATAGTGTAAATCAGGGCAGCAGCTTCAGGTTGGTAGTCCAAGGCATTGTTGTCTATCTGTACTTACTGGGTTCTTCCCACCGGAGCCTTGCTTTCGATTTCAAAATGGCGGCTGTGTGAAATCAGCACATATATAGGCTGAATATTTTATTTGATCGGACATGTTACAGTAATATGTCATGTTCCTTTGACAGGAAAGCGATTAAAGTGTGGTAAGAGGTTTATTTTAACACTCCTGCCACGGTGTATGTCACTTTTGTTATCACACACACGGTGTCCAATATGTGACACTTATACACAGAGACCCTTTAAAGGGGTAGTTCACCCAAAAATTTACTTCTGACCCTTATTTACTCACTCTCACGTTGTTCCAAACTTTTAATCATTCCTCTTTGAAACGCTTATCTTTCAGCGCATCAAAAAGTAGAAGAGACACAATTGGTTTAAATGATGAACAGATTTAATTTAGTGTTTTTTGTGTTTTTATTTATTTATTTGAAGACTTGGGTTAAGCTTGATTCATAGAGATTATTTTTTGCAATCTATTTTTGTACTTTTGATGAGTTGAAGTTTTGGTTGCATGGACTTTCAATGGAGGGACATAAAAATATTTCTATTTGTTTTACAAAGATGAACAAAACAAAAGTCTTATGTGTTTGGACGAGTAAATTATGACATAATTTTCATTTTTGGGTGAACTAACCCTTTTATAAAATATGCACAGATGTGTTTATGTGTGTGTACATGATCTCACTTGATAGGACAATCCATAAAAGTTTAAATTTAAAATCTCTAGAGAGATGAAGCTTCATGCATACTTCATGTTGTTTTTTTCTCTCCGTATTCGAGTCTTACATCACTCTACTTTGCTTTGTGGGTCAATTGTTGCATCTGAATCACTTTGGTGAAAGGCCTCATTAATTTGGACATTTAATCAGCAGCTTTTATGAATCTGTTAAATCAGGTTTTCTATTTGAAGATAATGTTGAGCTTTTACGTGTTATCATGCATCTCAGCACCTCTGCTTTCTAAATACTTCTTTCATGTCGATCATTTGGGACGTTTTACAGTAGAAATAAGCATCTGTAGAATCACTGTGAGGGGTAGAATACTAAAGGGACTAGTTTGCTCAGTGTGACCTACTTATGTAGGTCCCTGCAAATTCAAAATGAGTATTAAAGCTACACTGTGTAACTCTTTTAGTTTATTCTTAGCTAAAAACACTTAGTTCTTTCAAAAATATATGTGCTCATTAATATATATTTACTTCATTCAAGTAATAAAGTATTCTCGTGAGTTTATAATATGCCATTGAAAATACATACGGGTAAGGGGTTCTAATGTCAGTCGCCATGTTGCCCCTCCATCTTGAAAGTACATTAGCCAAAGAGGGACATACCCGTTAATTCAAGCGTCGCCTTTCGCCTTTACGTTTGAGTTAAAACTCACGGACGAGGTCGAAATGGAAGCCATGTTAATCTTGGACTACATTGGCCACCGTAGGAGTTAAAACGAAATTGGAATTAAGAGGAACAGAAACTAATATTCACTGGATATACCTTTTCACCACTAGATGGGGGTAAAAATTACACAGTGTAGCTATTAAAACAAATATCAGTAAAGTCTGCTCAGAATTGTTTGGGTTTACTATAAGAATAATAGTAGTTTTTAAGAAAGAGTAGTCATTAGCTATAATTTGCCATAATTGTAGTCCTACTAACACGCACAAGATATTAGGAACTATAAAATAAAGCATCAATTGTATAATTCCCATAGCTCATTTGCAATTTCAGCTGCTTTCTTTCTTCTTCCCTTTGTTATAAAATGCCATAAGCCTGGATTTGAATAGGTCAGTTCATATTGGATGTAACCTGGATGCATTAAAATCTGGAATATGGTAACTAACTACAAATATAATTGTATAGTTACATTTTTAGGGTGAGACAAAAATCCTCTGTTTAGCCTCTGTGAATTTCGGTGGTCCTAAACCAATAATGGTCCAATACACTTACAGTTGACCCTTGAGAATCTAGCAAGGATAAAATTTCACAAACTTATTGCAAAGGTGGCATCATATCACACTATACTGTATATATATATATATATATATATATATATATATATATATATATATATGATCTTCGTCCTAGCATTTGTCTCACGCAGGTGCAGGGTCCGCTTGTTTGTCCATAATCGCCGCCCTGGCTTCGTCGAGCCAAGGGCACCGGTGGCAGCATCAAGAATGCTGGAGGAGATATCGTCCCAGATTTTTTCAGCTGATTGGTCAAAATTGATGTCTAGTGCTTGGAGGGCCATCGCAAGCTGCTGCTATATATATATATATATATATATATACACACATATATATATATATATATAGCTAAGTGCTTGATTTTATACACCTGTGGGGTCCGATTGAAACAACCGAATTCAATAATTTAGAGGTGCGTGTGGCCCAATACTTTTGTCCTTATAGTGTATTTCACTGCAGCTCAGAACATTCCCCATAAGAGAAAAATAGCCATGCTGTAGTGGTAGTTTTGTGTATCTGTAATAGTTTACCCGGCATAAATCTAAACAGAGATGAGCATTTGCAATGTCTCACAGTAGAAATGCTGAAGCAATGTCCTGAGTGTCTCAAAGCTGCCACATCTGTCATGTCTATTTGAGAGTCTCTTAGGCTGTGGCAAAGCAGCCTGTCGTGATGTTGAGAGGAGTCCCGATTGTGTTGAGAGACTCAGAGACAAGCTCTGGGACTAAGGCAATCTACTCTAGTGTTCACATAGGCCACGTTCTGCCATGCTATAGGCTGTGTTATCGGGGCTGCTGCTACTCAGCCTCTTATGAAATTGGAAATAGAGGTGATGGTTTGCAAACATGTGTGTGTGTGTGTGTCAAATAGGGTGTGTAGTTAATCCTTTTGAACTGGCTGTCAGGTGTATTCAGAATCTGCAACAATTTGTACCACTGCATTTCAATGATGAATTTAGCAAGAATATATGTACCAGGGTGTAAATATATACTTTGACAATAATTGAATTCAATTATGCTTAAGTCATGTAATATATCATGACATTTGTTCATGATTCCATTCAGCTCAGTGGTTTTAGCACCATTCTTAATTATTAAATAATGAAGACACATTTAATTACAGTAGGGTTGAGACCAAGTCTAGTTCCCAGTTAAAAATTAAAAAAATACTGGAACCTAATGATTTTCATGATGTTCTTCAACATGCATTCTTCCACTGCTACAGTATGAACAGAACACTGTACTGAAATACTCTGGCAGGGTTTTCTGCAGTCATCATTCAGGGGTGCTGCAACAACAGAAACCAGTGTAGTCCCCATAGTTATCAGTCAAACTTGCAAACAGTGTAAGTGTAGTCCAAATTCTGAACAAAAGACTATTATGAATCGGTTCTTTAAATCAATAATAAGTAAATAAGTAAATCAAACATATTCAGTGTGACCAGTGTAGTCCGATTCACAAACAAAATGGTTAATCAAATGATGAACAGGTGATTCAAAAACCTACAGCAAAACCATTGTCGCCCTACTCGCTAAAAATGATTATTATTATTATTGAACTGGTTCTTTTAAATCAATCCAAAACATACACTGTCACCAGTGTAGTCTGATTCCCAAACAAATTACTCATATAAACAAGTTGGTAACCCAGACAGCCGCATAAGCCGCTTTCCGACCGGAGGGACTTTTGCAGTTCCTAGAACCTAACGTTCCTATATAACCCTTTTTTTTTTCTCATGTTCCGACCAGACTAAACTAACTCTTTCAGTACCTAGTCTAGAGCAAGGACTTTTTTAGTTCCCTTTCCCTAGGTCTATGTTGATTGGTTCAACTTATAAGTCATGCCCACTGTCAACACGGAACTAGTAGCACTCTCTGCCATACGCTGTGTGTTTTTGCAAAACATTACAACGAGGATTAAGACAAACATAACGCATTCAACCAGCTAATTGCTAATGCTAGCTAAACTTAACCGTCGTTTTGTTTGCCTCCTGCGCTTTGCTCTTTTATCTTCTTCCATCATATTACTTAATATCATATTACGCTGGAGCCTTCGTCTTCTGTGTTTCTCTGTACAGTACTCAAGCATAATCTTTAAACGCCGCCATTCGTTCTCCGTTAATAAGGTCCTGGCAAGGCAGAACAAGAACATTGCAATAGCCATGCTGGAAAGGTTTGTTGTTGTTGTATGTGGCCGCGCTACCCTATAAAGACCATCGCCGTGCTTGCGTTACCCCTCCTACCAGTTCCTATGGCCACTTGGCCAGTGCGAACGCAAGCAGCAAAACCGAGTTTGGGGGAAAATAGTTCTTAGAACTGTTTAGAAGTGGACAGTTCCTATAACTAAGTTCCTGTAACTACTTGGTCGGAAAGCGGCTATAGTGTCGGCCCAAATCCAGCCCACATCTGGTACATGTGGATTCCACACGGCCCAGGTGTGGGCCGGATCTGGGCCGACACCGTTGCTGTCTGGGAAGTGAATCAAAAACATACTCGACCAGTTCCAATTCATGAAAAAAAAGAAAAGATTCTTATAAGCGGGTTCTTTTAATCAAAAACATATAATTCGACCAGTTCCAAATAGTGCAAAAAACAAAACAAGATTCTTATAAACTGGTTATTTAAGTGAATCAAGAACAAACACCATGACCAGTAGTCCAATGGTAGTAATCACCAGGGTAGTCTGATGAGTGAACAAATGAATCAATCAGTTTTCATTGTCAGGTGTACCAATGCATATTTACACCCCAAATGTACCATACAGCATTTGCTAAATTCTTCATTGATGTACATTCACGCACAATTTGAATTCCTAACACCTCACCAGTACAGATGATTTTCTTTGTAACGCATCAACAGTCACATTTGTTTTCATTCCATCCAGTGAAGATCACAGATCAGATGGAGACTGCTCAGCCACAGATACTCACTACCACAATGAGAACCCTATGAACAGTAATAGAGCTGCACTGTCAAACAGTTAACATGCCTGCAGATCCATGTCAGAAACATGGCTTGTTGTCTCCAGTTTATGCAGTCTCATCCTGCCTCTCATCATCTCACCTTGCCTCGTCTGTGATCCTCATTGTTCATGTATTTGTTCTCTGTCTCTCTCTCCTTTCTTGTTTTCTTGTTCTTCTCCTCTTCTCCCATCTGTGCACCCAGGCAGCCCATTGAGTAACTTCTTTGACGTAATTAAACAGCTCTTTTCAGACGAGAAGAACGGGCAGGTGTCCCATCCGCCCGGCACGCCCAAGCATGCCAACAGCAAGAGACACGAGCCTGAGCCTAATGACTCCAAGTGTCCATCTGGCCAAGACAAAGCCAAGATGGCACCATCAGTTGGGACACAGGAACAACCTTAAAACCCGGAGAAATACTAGATTACTAGTTTTAAAACTAAAATAAAAGAATCCAGTCATGGTGACTACTGAAAGGATGTTGTTGACTGAAGTACAAAGTTTTATATAACGGAATGAGTATTGAAGTACAGTACGTACTGACCCGACACTTTACAAAAGGCGCATACAGACACACACATATATTTATTTTCTCTCCAGTGTGGTTTTGTCTTCACTGTGTCTCTTTAAATTCTGTTTGATGATGCCTTTATTTATTTCTGCTACCAGGAATTATCCAGAAAACGTGTTAAAGCCCAAGTCCTGCTCTTGCACAAGATTCAATGTTTGGCACATTGATGGAGGGCACATTACACAGGAAGGGAAACTCCTCATTCTGATGCATCTAAACACCCCAAACACCAACAAGAGCTGTTCCAACCTATTCCTCAACTCCTGCAGCTACTGTACATACAGCCACACATGTCCATGGATTTTGGAGTGGAGCCTTAAAATAAAGATGTTTAAGAATTCTCAATAAGCTAACCAACAATTCATCTTTTTATTTAAAGATCCTTGCTCGTCTTTTACCCTATTCCTTCTCTCTGCTGATGCACACACAAACGTACATACAGGACATCGTTACAAAAGGACACATGGCGAATGAAACGCACGACGCACACGTTCGAGGAGTTGCCCTCGAGGACCGTTGTTGGATTGTATTCTTTTCATTGTAGTCTTCTTTTTTTGGTGAAATGAAGAATTTAAAGCATTTTATGAACTCAGTGTCATTGCTGTACAAGATTTGGAGAACCTATTTGAAAAATGATGGGGTGCTGTGGACTGGGATACGGGGGTGGGAGGGGGCGTCACAGTAAATGATCTATTCTGTTGTACAGACTAAAATATTCCTTATGTAACAAATGTCTATGAGTGACATTGCTTAGATGAATTGTGTTGCCACATACTGTTTTTTTTTTCTCATGTAGCGTTTTTGAAATGTTAGATTTGAATGACAATTATGCTTAATGTATTCAAGGATGTCAATTTTAAATTTGTATTTATTTTGTGTTTAATTTTTATTGAGAAACATCTGCAGGATTCAGAGACCTTTTTAGAGACCTTTTTTCTCTCTAACTTATTTATGTGTTTTTTTTGGGCTTTTTTAATTTATTCAGCTGGGGAATACTTACAAAACCAGCTGGTGAAGATTTTATTATTTGCATCAGGGCGACTCGTCAGATTGTTTGAAGGATCTTGTGTTTTGTGTACGATAACACTTATCCGATTTTGTGAATGAAGCACTCTTTCTTTCCCGGCTTTTACCAGATTAAAGAGCCTGTAGTATATGTTAAATTATTTACTGCTAATTTAAGAATGTAGACTAGCCTCTTTAGGGTGGGGGGGTGAGGGATAATGAAGTATTGATATTTGTCACTCATCTCATTGTGCGTGTAAAACAGGTGGACAAGCTCAAATCACATGTTGTAAATAGACAACTTTGGGCAAATGACTTTCTTAAAACCATCAAGGGGATCCTGCTGCTCCTGACTCTATCTCTCGTATTGCATGTCCAACATTAGGCTTTAATTTGCATGATGTTGTGGATGTTAAATTTCTCCTCCCCTTCTCCTTTTCCATCATCGACTTGTTTCCCCCGTTCATTTTCAGTTTGTCGCTTTTCTCTCATCTCCCTTATCGTGAACACTTTCTCACCACATGCTCTACTGCATCATGCTCTCGGTTTGGGGGTCTGGGATGTCATAACACTTGATCACTTATGGGAACATACAGTGTGGAGAATAAGTGGAGATGTAATCTAAGCAATACACATTGTTGTCCTTCATATTTTGTACTTTGGGAGAGCTGGATTGTAATGTATCACGGATTTGAATAATACAGAGCGGGAAAAATAGAATCGCCGCTAATGTATCCCCTTGTAACTACTGTGAACAACTTCAGTGCAACGGAAATAAATCCATTGACTTTGGGATGTTGTATGTGTTTTCTGTTTTCTGCTCTTATCTCTGCATGTACACTCTAAAAAAATGCAGGGTTAAAAAAATAACCCAACCTTAACCATGCCGCTGGGTCAATGTAGGACAAAACACGCGCTGGGTTGGTTTGACCCAAGTGCTGGGTTTCTCCATTTAACCCATAGTGTTGGGTCATTCATTTGACCCAACCAGTGGGTGAAATTGACCATCTTGCTGGGTTACTCATGTCTTACTCGTGTACTGGGTTATGTTATGTCTCATTGCCTTATTAAAATTATTAACAAATATTTGTTATATTACTAATGTAAAATAATTGGTACCGCTTTTTACAGAATAAATAAATACCCTTCACACTTCCATATCAAAGACTGTTTGCAGAACAGTGAAATTATTAATGTTAAAAATATTGGTACACATTCATATTAACCTACCATAAAACACTGCCCGCTCCGAGTGACGTCCCAAGTGAAGAATCCAGAAAGTTCCGCAAAGACAAAACCGGTTGCTGGGTCAAAATAACCCAACCAGCTGTTTATTTGTGAATTACCCCCTTACAACTCATTTGACCCAGCATGAGCAACCCAATAATGTGTTTACAGTGCCCAAAACAACCGAGCATTTTGACCCAGCACATTCAATTTGTTTACAAGAAAACAACCCAGCATTTTCTTGAGTGTAGGGTAAGATGGGGCAAAATGAAGACCTTACTTTTAATCTGTTGACCATAGATGCCACAAAATTTATAATATTCAATGCGATTTTTAGCGGCCACTAGTGGGGATGTCTCAGGATGCAACAAGAGCGCTCGTGCTTGTGTGCGTGATCTATCTCAAGAGCGAGCATTCACTACACGGCCACACGGAGACTTTCAACGCGACGGCGAAATCATCACACAACATGCTGGAAAGAAACTAATGTAAACTCCCACTGCAGGTACAATAATAGCCTAGCTTTTACCAGCTTGACGTTGAGCTAATGCTCTGTGCTCGTCCATGATAATAATGTTACAATAAACTGCTGTGCATTTAGACGACATGTGATGTAGCATGAGCCATTTCTCTAACTATTCGTGTATCTTTCACAATCAGCAATGTCAACATCGGTGAATGTATAATATGATAACGAAAACGGTTAGTGAACTAAACTGAACAGTTTCAGTGTATCAGTAAGATCGTAGGAAGTGACATTACTGCTGGAAATGTGTAAACAATAAGCCAGTAGTGGATGAGTGACGTTAGTCAGTAGATCTAGTAAATAAAATAAGTTACATCCTAAAGCACCGACTTTCTGCTATCCTGGAACATTCTTTTGTATTCATGTCATGTTTCATGTAGAGTTTACCTTGCTATTGCACTAGAGTTTACTATGTTGATCCGCGTTCTCGTCCGGAGTCGATCAGATTCACGTTTTGCCTGACGAGCTTGAGCAGATAAAACGAATCGGTTACCTGAACGTAACCTCGGTTCTCTCTAGATGAGGGAACGAGTATTGCGTAAGCTAGCTTACGCTGACGGGAAAGATTCTTCTTTGCCGAACAATTGAAGCCAAAAATTTTTATAATTTGTAATCATTGTCAACGCACTTCTCAGGTGCAGGACCTAGAGCGGGCTAACTAGCAGGCTCATTGGTTCGTTTCTGGGAAGTGCTCAAACCAATCGGAGAGCGGCGCTGAACCCGCGCCCAATGAGCGGACGACGCTCGCTTACTCACGTCAAAGCCCGCCGAAAGGGGCGTGGCTTGAGTGTATATAAGCACTCTCCGTGGTTTGGAACAACGATTTATAGTGATGAAGCGAATCGCTGTTAGAGCGGGCACGGCCGGGAACGCAATACTCGTTCCCTCATCTAGAGAGAACCGAGGTTACGCTTAGGTAACCGATTCGTTCTCTTACGAGAGGTTCTCTCGTATTGCGTAAGCTAGCTTACGCTACGGGAACCCCTGGTCAACGCCGTGCCCGGTCAGTCACCACAAGCATCCCCGGGAGGGTGGAGGGAGCAATAGTGGAGAATAATAATAAAGGGCAGACGCCGTTTATGTGAGAATATGAAGCCTAAGAGGCGGCCGGCATAGCGGGCCATAGTATAGGAAGTTTCCATAGAATGGAGGGGAAGATCAAGGGGCTAGCCGGTTGAAGGATTCCCCATAAAGCGTGGCTACACGCTGCGGCGGGTTAGACCGCTAGTAATTTAGCCTGTAAGGCCGGTACTTCCAAGTTATAAAATCTGATAAAGGTGGACGGGGAAGCCCAGCCCGCGGCCACACAGATATCATGAATAGAAATACCACAGGACCAAGCCCACGAGGAGGCCATGCCTCGAGTGGGAGTGAGCCCTGACGTCGAGCGGGCAAGGCAGATTTTTAGCCGCATAGGCGGAGGCGAGTAGCGTCTACTATCCATCTGGATAGTGTTTGTTTAGAAGCGGCCAAGCCTTTTGTGCGTCCCCCAAACGCCACAAACAGCTGCTCAGACCGTCTGAACGTGGCAGCGCGTGTAATGTACGCTTCTCAGCGCCCGGACCGGGCAGAGGAGGTTGGCATTGGGCTCGCTATCAGAGGTGGGCAGAGCCGATAAGGATATCACCTGTGCTCTAAATGGGGTGCCAATCGCCTTAGGCACATATCCGTGTCTGGGTTTGAGAATGACGACGGAGTCGTTAGGGCCAAACTTCAGACACGACGCGTTCGAAGAGAGCGCGTGAATGTCGCCCACTCGTTTAACTGAGGCAAGAGCGATCAGAAAAACGGCTTTTAGGGAGAGATATTTGAGGTCAATAGACTCGAGCGGTTCGAAAGGGGGGGCTTTCAAGGCCTCGAGGACTATTGAGAGGTCCCAAACCGGCACCGAGGGGCGAGGGGGTTCATCCTCCTGGCTCCCCTGAGGAAGCGGATAACCAGCTCCGTCTTTGCCAATAGACTGGGCGCGTCGGGGACCAACGAAGGCCGCGACGGCTGCCACATAAACCTTCAGGGTGGATGGGTTCTGCCCTTGTCCAGCATATCTTGAAGGAAGGAGAGCAAAGAGGAGACCTCACACTTAAGGGGTCCAAATTCTTTTCGGTGCACCATTTTGAAAATACAGACCATTTAGCCGCATAGAGCTTTCTGGTAGATGCCGCTCTAGCGTGTTTGATCGTGTTCAAGACTCCCTCTGGCAAATCAACGTGTAATCGTTGGTCACCCATGCATGGAGCGCCCAGCGCTGCGGGTGGGGATGCCAGATTGTGCCGCGGGCTTGAGAGAGGAGATCTGCTCTGACCGGGATGGGCCACGGGGCTGTCTGAGACAGCTGTGTGAGCTCCGGGTACCAAATCTGATTCTCCCAACGCGGGGCTATGAGGAGCACCGGGTGGCGAAATTCCCTGATTCTCTGAATGACCTGCGGTAGCAGGGAGATGGGAGGGAAGGCATAGAGCGGGCGGTATGGCCATTCTAGCGCTAACGCGTCCTCGTTCTTCGAGAAGAATATCGGACAGTGCGAGTTCTCTTCTGTCGCAAGAGATCTATCTCGCTCTGCCAAAGAGGCGCCACAGTGACTGGACTGTAAGAGGGTTCAGGGACCATTCTCCTGGAGAGAGAAGGTTCCTGGATAGAATGTCTGGACCGTCGTTCAGGTGTCCCGGGACATGCGTCGCTCTGAGCGAGAGCAGATGACTCTGGGACCAAACTAGAATGCGGCGTGTCAGCAGGAAGAGATTCCTGGATCTGACCCCGCCCCTCACGGTCCATGTAGGATACCACTGTCATGTTGTCTGAACGAATCAGGACGTGGTGACCCTGGATGCGCTGGGAGGAACTGCAACAGTGCACACTCGACCGCGAGCATCTCGAGACAGTTTATGTGAAATGGGGTCTCCCGATCCGACCATCGGCCAGAGGCCGGGTGAGCCCTCGCAGACCGCACCCCAGCCTGTGTTGGATGCGTCTGTCGAGATTACCTTCCGGTGAGAGAAGGTCCCCATCGTGACGCCCTGTTGAAACCAATCGGTCACCGTCCAAGGCTGTAGTGCAGAAATGCATGCCTGAGTGACTCTGATTAGCTGGCGGCCCGTGGTCGACTCGCGGCGGTACACGGGTCTTTAGCCAGAATTGTAGGGGGCGCATATGTAAAAGACCTAGCTGTAGCGCGGCTGCAGCTGAGGCCATGTGACCCAGCATTCTCTGAAAAGTTTTCACCGGAACGCGGGTATTCATCTGGAACGAAGCGGCTAAACGCTGCAAGCGGCGTGTGCGCTGAGCGGATAGCGTGCTTTCATAGTGGTAGAGTCCAGGTCTATCCCCAGAAACGAGATAGTTTGACTGGGCTGGAGAACGCTCTTTGTCCAGTTGACAGAGAGGCCCAGCGTTTCCAGATGAGCGAGAAGAGCTGTACGGTGCGACAGAAGCTCTGTTTTGGAACGTGCTAGTATCAGCCAATCGTCCAAATAATTCAAAATGCGCATCCCTGGGTTCGAAGGCGAGCGCTGTCCCATACATTTCGTGAACGTGCGTGGCGCTGAGGAAAGGCCGAACGGAGAACGGCGCATCGACAAACCTGGCCCTCGAAGGCGAAGCTAAAAACTGCCTGTGACGAGGTGTATTCGAATCCGAAAGTAAGCGTCTTCCAGATCTGAGGGAGATGAACCACTCCCCTGGCGTACATGTGCGAGGAGTTTCCTGACCGTCAGCATTCTGAATGATCTCGTCATGAGAGCTTTGTTCAATATCTGAGGTCTAGAATCGGCCTGAGGCCGCCGTCTTTCTTGGGGACCAGAAATAAACGGCCGCAAAACCCCGGCTCGGTTATGGGTGGAGGGACTCTCTCGATCGCGCCTTTTGTTAACAGTTTCGATATTTCTGTGCGGAGCGTGCTCGCGGCAGCTGGGGCTGACCACAGAAAGGGGCCGGGCGCGGAACCGCGCGGGCGGCGGCGAAACTGTGAACTGGTAGCCGTCTTTCATAATGCTTAGTACCCACGGGGATATGCCGGGAATGGCTTCCCACGCTTTGAAGCATAATGCTAGAGGCTGAATGGCCGTGCTGTCCCGGTTGCTGGGACATGGAACGGGCTGGACACTGTGTGTGTGCTCGTGTAAACTGTGTGTGGCAACGGGATTTGCACTCAGAGAGGAGCTTATGGGCCGTGATACAGAGCGAGCAGAGGGGGGACACGCGCTGCTTGAGGGCGGTGCTTATGCTTTCTGCTACCCCGAGCGGACGGAGGCCGCTGAGTGGGAGTGAGCTCTGTGGGGGCACGGGAGAAAGTGTGAGTGAACACGTGCTTGTGGTCACATTTTTTACACTTGAGGCTTTTATGCTCTTTTTGTGAACTCTCTGGGTAGCCGCTGAAACGGCTGTTTGTCGCTCGCAGCGGGTCGAGTCACCGGCTTGTCTCGCGAGATTCGCTGCTGCAGTCCGCGAGGTTCGGGGACTAACAGAGGATGAAACTTTGACGGCGGTCCGGCCGCGCCGCGGAGAAGCGTCCCTTTCCCCCAGAAGTGCTAGGCGGACTTCTGCTGATCAGGCTTCCAGCCGTGACCTTGGGCGGGCGCTGGGGAGCCTGTCTGCGCCGGCTGTCGGAGCCAGAGAGCGAGGCGAGCGGCGCGCGCTGCCTGTGGCGCTGGGATGGGCCTGAGCTCGCTGCGGCGCGCGCTGCTTGAGGCGTTCTGGCAGGGGGCTCACGAGAGCGGCCTGCAGAAGTGTCACCGCCGGCGAGGCAGGAACAAATTCATGGCCTGGGTGGCTTTCTGGACCTCAGAAAAGCGCTTCACGATGCCCGTGACGGCAGATCCCAAGAGAGCTGAGAGGGTGAGACGGGCGCGTTGAGGAAGACGGAGCGCTCAGCTTCCGCTCATGTCCGTGAGCGTGAGCCACAAGTGTCTCTCGGCGACACAGAGAGGATGGCCATGCATCTTCCCAGCGCTCGAGCGGCAGTCTTTGGTGGCGCGAAGGGAGAGGTCCGCAGCGCACTTGCAAGTCCGTTGGAGCGCACGGCGCCGTCCCATTTCTCTCTCATTCTGCGCTATGTCACTCAACAGGTCGGATTGGGCAGCACCTGGAGAACCCGACATGGAGTGCATGCGCTGCATGCGGCCTGGCCAGCGGCTGCATGGCGCGGGTGTGGAAGTAGAGGACGCTCTGGAAGCCTCTGCCAGAAGGAAGCTTAGGGGAGGAAGTCGCCATCCAGCGGAGGGCGAGCACAAGTGAGCGGCGACTCAGACCTTCTGAACGGGCGGTCATTCGCTGCAGAGGCCTTCTCGGCTGCGCCGTCCACCGAGCGCAGCGAGGCGGGAGACATCAGGGCGGGACCTAGCCGAGAGAGGAGCTTTCCACGATTCAGTGAGCTCGGCGTGGAGCTCAGGCAGGAAGGAGCAGGAACGGGTGCGAGCGGGAGCGGGCGCCGGTGCAGGTACTTTCCATCCATCCGGTTCGGTGGCAACTCGGTGGTGGTGACCAGTCGAGGCCCAGACGCTCGACGGCAGAGTCAGGAGGCGCATTAGGTCCTCTTCCATGCCGGAGCCGGGTCCCGCCTGAGCATGTACGCCGAAGAGCCCAGTGAAGACCATCCTGTCGCTGCTCAGAGCGGTGCAACCGGAGGGCGACTCTCTCTCCCCTCAGAGTCGAGGGACCGGCGGCAGAGCGCGCCATCTCGGCGGGGCAAGTGGGGTGTCCCAGCCCGGGTGGAGAGAGAGAGCGGTCGGGGGGCGGCGGCTGCGGCGCAGCCACCGCAGGCTTCCGGCCGGCCTCTGAGAGCGGCGTTTCTTCTTCGCGGAGAAGTCAGAGGCGGCGCGGCGGCTTGGGCGGATTTAAATCGACTGAGGAGTCTTGCCCGCTTAGGAAGACATTGTCACCGCCTTCGCAGAGAGAACATCCTCCATCGGCGAGGGCGAGTTCCGCAGTGTTCAAGCCCGAGACAGAGAGGGCAGATGAGGTGGCGGTCTCCGCCTTCTGAGCGGGCGCGCACGAGGCCGCAGGAAATGCGAGAACACCCCTCGGAAAGACGCTCACGCTCTTTGCGTGAAGGAGCAAGTGGGAAGTCCGTCCGGACGGCGTGAGCCCCGCTGAGGCGGCTGAAGGTGGCAGAGGCCGGGTTCTTCAGGCTTCTTGCTGGCTAGAAGGTGCCTTGTCACGACGACGGCTTCAGTCCTGGGAACGGCAGGCGATTAGATCGTGAATCAAAATGAATCGTTTGTTCCAAACCACGGAGAGTGCTTATATACACTCAAGCCACGCCCCTTTCGCGGGCTTCTGACGGCACAAGCGAGCGTCGTCCCGCTCATTGGGCGCGGGTTCAGCGCCGTCTCCGACTCGGTTCTGAGCACTTCCCAGAAACGAACCAATGAGCCTGCTAGTTAGCCCGCTCTAGGTCCTGCACCTAGAAGTGCGTTGACAATGATTACAAATTATAAAAATTTTTGGCTTCAATTGTTCGGCAAGAAGAATCTTTCCCGGAGCGTAAGCTAGCT
>JAQIUQ010000122.1:0-27314 GCA_030378365.1 Hybognathus amarus
ATAAATCAAAAAAGTAAGTAAATAAATCAAAAAGGAAGTGTGTTAAAACTTCTGCATACAGTTAACTGATCTTTATGAAACTTCAGCAGTGTGTTCGTTGTAAGAGGCCGATCACATGGATGTGACTATGTGAGTCAAATATATAGCGCCACCAACTGGCAGCAGAAAGTGTTTCACTTTCAAAATGCTTTGAAATCACCAGCTCTTACTTTTACCGATTTGCTTCAAGCTTCATCTGTATAATGTAAACACACGCCAGATGAAGAGCTGTGAAAGCATTATTCAATATCTAAGATAATGTTGCCATAGCAACGCATCAAACTTTAACATTCCTTTTTTTTTGATGATTTTGAGTCTCTTAGCGGCTTTTGGGGCCCTTAATGGGTTTGAAAACTCTTGAAACTTTGCACACAGGTCAGATCCCACAGCCATCAGAGCCGGGCTGAAGATGGTACCCGGGTGTGGCAAGGGGGCTAGACAGCGCCCCCTGGAACGGGGTCCAAAACTTGGTCCATAAATCAAACACGCTTGCATGTAAGAATATTAAACTCAGTACACATGTTGATCTCATCGTTTCATATATTCATATATTCTCCTCAAGCCGGACAACTTTCTAATTTACACTCATGAGCTAGGACCCACAGAAAGTCAGATATTTTGGTTTGAAAATGTTGAGTGTCTCTCTGAGCCTACACTTCTGTATGGCAAGCCCTTTTAACATTTAAAAGCTAAGTTTGACTATTCGTAATTAACATTGTAGATATCAACAACGTCTTTCTAGTCGAAATTACATTTTGGATAGTTTGTATTATCATTTAAGATATCTGTAACGTAATTGTGACTAGTCGAAACGACAGATAGAGTATGGCAAGCCGTTTTAACATTTAATCATTTTAACCTACTAGTCTCTATTTTCATGCTACTAGTACTTATTCTTTAGATACTGAGTATCTATTCCATTAAGTACTAGTACTTATTCATTAGCTACTAGTGCTTATTCTTTAGATACTAGTGCCTTTTCTTTAAGATACTAGTGTTTATTCTTTTAGGTACTAGTACCTTTTAAAGATACTAGTACTTATTCATTAGACACTAGTCCTTATTTATTAGATACTAGTACTTATTCATTAGATGCTAGTCCTTATTCATTACATACCAATGCTTATTAATTAGTTACTAGTACTTATTCATTAGATACTAGTACCTATTAAATAGATACTAGTACTTATTCATTAGACACTAGTACTTATTTCAATGGTGACTAGTAACTATTCTTTTGTTACTAGTCACATTTTTTCCATTGACTTCTATGGTGATCTGTCATTCAGATATCAACTATTCAGTTCTGACTAGTATGTTAGTATGTATTCCAATTGTGGAATACATACTAGTATGTATTCCAAAGCAGGGGTTACGTTTTTGCACGTCGTGCAGAATAACCCTAAAAGGCACCAAGGTGGCGGTGCCACCGGCTTTATATATATATATATATATATATATATATATATATATATATATATATATATATATATACAATATAAGCTGCGAGCAGCGAGTGTAGGGCCAAAGCCGGCGGGACCGCCATCCCGGTGCCTTTAGGCACCGGGGTTGCGGTGCCACCGGCTTGGGCCCTGAATCGCCTGCTCGCAGCTGTATATATTAGGGCCCAAGCCTGAAAGGGCGCAGAGCCCTATTGTTTTCCTTCCGATTATTTTAGGGCCCAAGCCCTGAAAAGGCGCAGAGCCCTATTGTTTTCCTTCCGATTATTTATTTTTTTTTTTTTTTTTTTTTATTTTTTTTTTTTTTTTCTTAGCGACTATTCGGGCACTTTTGGGGCCCTTAACATGCTCGAAAACTCTTGAAACTTTGCACACGGGTCAGAACCCGCGGCCATCAGAGCCGGGCTGAAGCTGGTACCCGGGCGTGGCAGGGCGGCTCGTCAGCGCCCCCTGGAATGGGGTCCGAACACCTGGTCCATAACTCAAACACACTTGCATGTAATAATATGAAACTCGGTACACATGTCGATAGCAGAATTTCATCTATACCTCGCGTTCTTACTTTTTACCCCAGCCCAACAGGAAGTCGGCTATTGAGGTTTTTTTGTAAAACACACGCAATGAACTTTTAAATACTCCTCCTGAGAGCTCTGATCCAAATTCGACGAAACTCGGTCAGCGTAGAAGTCAAGACATTGAGGATGAAAGTTTGTGTGGGGATTTTTGATATCTCGAACGGTTTGGCCGTGGCGAGGAAACGAAAACTATGGCGAGAAACGTGAAACAGGAAGTGTGTCATAACTTCAGCATACATTAACTGATCTGGATGAAACTTCAGCAGTGCGTTCGCTGTAAGAGGACGATCACATGGATGTGACTATTGTGAGTCAAAGTTATAGCGCCACCAACTGGCAGCAGGAAGTGTGTCACTTTCAAAATGCTTTGAAATCACCCTCTTATTTTTACCCGATTTGCTTCAAACTTCATCTGTATAATGTACATACACGGCAGATGAAGACCTATGAATGGATTCTTGATATCTTTGAAACTGTTGCCGTGGCGACGCATTAAACTTTACCATTCTTTTAGGATGCATTCTTTTAGGGATTCGAACATTTGTCCATAAATCAAACACACGTGCATGGATTAATATGAAACTCGGTACACTCATAGATCACATCAGGCCAAACAACTTTCGTGCTCTAAGTTTTACGACAGTTCAAACGGAAGTCGGGAATTATGTTTTTTTTTTTTAAATAATTGTCCTAGAAAAACATCAAATTACAACCCATGCTGTTACCAATCACCACCAAACTCGGTGTGCATGAAGTCAAGACATTGAGGATGCTATATTCCGGACGGATTTGTGATATCTCGAACGGTTTGGCCGTGGCGGATTTTTTTGACTAAAAAAGGACACATAAAGTGTGTTATAACTTGGTTAGTTTTACTGACAGTTACAAAACTTGCCGTGTATATTGTTCTGATTCAAGCCAAACAACTTTCTAATTAACAATAATAAGCTCAAACCCACAGAAAGTCAGATATTGTAGTTTGAATATGATCATGCTCTTTCTGAGCCTAGGCCTGTCACACAGTCTGTGTGTGTGTGTGATCAAGTCTTTTGACACACAGTCTGTGTGTGTGTGTGTGAGGGAGGGGGCTTAATCATTTCACTGTGTGTCTGGCCTGCTAAAGTAAATACATTTCTTAAGCCTGGTATTTTTTAAATAAGTTTTTGTTTTTATTTTTTTATAAGTAAAGGCATATAACCTGTTTAATTGTAGTGCATTGACAATAGTTTTATATAATTAGTGTATTAATTAAATTAACTTGGTCCATAAATCAAAAAGGAAGTGTGTTAAAACTTCTGCATACATTAACTGATCTTGATGAAACTTCAGCAGTGTGTTCGTTGTAAGAGGCCGATCACATGGATGTGACTATTGTGAGTCAAATATATAGCGCCACCAACTGGCAGCAGAAAGTGTTTCACTTTCAAAATGCTTTGAAATCACACTCTTACTTTTACCCGATTTGCTTCAAACTTCATCTGTATAATGTAAACACACGCCAGATGAAGAGCTGTGAAAGCATTATTCAATATCTAAGATAATGTTGCCATAGCAACGCATCAAACTTTAACATTCCTTTTTTTGATGATTTTGAGTCTCTTAGCGGCTTTTGGGGCCCTTAATGGGTTTGAAAACTCTTGAAACTTTGCACACAGGTCAGATCCCACAGCCATCAGAGCCGGGCTGAAGATGGTACCCGGGTGTGGCAAGGGGGCTAGACAGCGCCCCTGGAACGGGGTCCAAAAACTTGGTCCATAAATCAAACACGCTTGCATGTAATAATATGAAACTCAGTACACATGTTGATCTCATCGTTTCATATATTCATATATTCTCCTCAAGCCGGACAACTTTCTAATTTACACTCATGAGCTAGGACCCACAGAAAGTCAGATATTTTGGTTTGAAAATGTTGAGTGTCTCTCTGAGCCTACACTTCTGTATGGCAAGCCCTTTTAACATTTAAAAGCTAAGTTTGACTATTCGTAATTAACATTGTAGATATCAACAACGTCTTTCTAGTCGTAATTACATTTTGGATAGTTTGTATTATCATTTAAGATATCTGTAACGTAATTGTGACTAGTCGAAACGACAGATAGAGTATGGCAAGCCGTTTTAACATTTAATCATTTTAACCTACTAGTCTCTATTTTCATGCTACTAGTACTTATTTTTTAGATACTAGTATCTATTCCATTAAGTACTAGTACTTATTCATTAGCTACTAGTGCTTATTCTTTAGATACTAGTGCCTTTTCTTTAGATACTAGTGTTTATTCTTTAGGTACTAGTACCTTTTTAAAGATACTAGTACTTATTCATTAGACACTAGTCCTTATTTATTAGATACTAGTACTTATTCATTAGATGCTAGTCCTTATTCATTACATACCAATGCTTATTAATTAGTTACTAGTACTTATTCATTAGATGCTAGTACCTATTAAATAGATACTAGTACTTATTCATTAGACACTAGTACTTATTTCAATGGTGACTAGTAACTATTCTTTTGTTACTAGTCACATTTTTTCCAGTGACTTCTATGGTGATCTGTCATTCAGATATCAACTATTCAGTTCTGACTAGTATGTTAGTATGTATTCCAATTGTGGAATACATACTAGTATGTATTCCAAAGCAGGGGTTACGTTTTTGCATCGTCGTGCAGAATAACCCTAAAGGCACCAAGGTGGCGGTGCCACCGGCTTTATATATATATATATATATATATATACACATATATATATATATATACACACACACAAATATAGCTGCGAGCAGCGATGGAGGGCCAAAGCCGGCGGTACCGCCATCCCGGGTGCCTTTAGGCACCGGGGTTGCGGTGCCACCGGCTCGGGCCCGCGATCGCGTGCTCGCAGCTATATATTTTTATTTTTTTTTATTTTTCTAGCGACTATTCGGGCACTTTTGGGGCCCTTAACATGCTCGAAAACTCTTGAAACTTTGCACACGGGGTCAGAACCCGCGGCCATCAGAGCCGGGCTGAAGCTGGTACCCGGGCGTGGCAGGGCGGCTCGTCAGCGCCCCCTGGAATGGGGTCCGAACACCTGGTCCATAACTCAAACACACTTGCATGTAATAACACGAAACTCGGTACACATGTCGATAGCAGAATTTCATCTATACCTCGCGTTCTTGCTTTTTACCCCAGCCCAACAGGAAGTCGGCTATTGAGGTTTTTTTGTAAAACACACGCAATGAACTTTTAAATACTCCTCCTGAGAGCTCTGATCCAAATTCGACGAAACTCGGTCAGCGTAGAAGTCAAGACATTGAGGATGAAAGTTTGTGTGGGGATTTTTGATATCTCGAACGGTTTGGCCGTGGCGAGGAAACGAAACTATGGCGAGAAACGTGAAACAGGAAGTGTGTCATAACTTCAGCATACATTAACTGATCTGGATGAAACTTCAGCAGTGCGTTCGCTGTAAGAGGACGATCACATGGATGTGACTATTGTGAGTCAAAGTTATAGCGCCACCAACTGGCAGCAGGAAGTGTGTCACTTTCAAAATGCTTTGAAATCACCCTCTTATTTTTACCCGATTTGCTTCAAACTTCATCTGTATAATGTACATACACGGCAGATGAAGACCTATGAATGGATTCTTGATATCTTTGAAACTGTTGCCGTGGCGACGCATCAAACTTTACCATTCTTTTAGGATGCATTCTTTTAGGGATTTGAACATTTGTCCATAAATCAAACACACGTGCATGGATTAATATGAAACTCGGTACACTCATAGATCACATCAGGCCAAACAACTTTCGTGCTCTAAGTTTTACGACAGTTCAAACGGAAGTCGGGAATTATGTTTTTTTTTTTTAATAATTGTCCTAGAAAAACATCAAATTACAACCCATGCTGTTACCAATCACCACCAAACTCGGTGTGCATGAAGTCAAGACATTGAGGATGCTATATTCCGGACGGATTTTTGATATCTCGAACGGTTTGGCCGTGGCGGATTTTTTTGACTAAAAAAGGACACATAAAGTGTGTTATAACTTGGTTAGTTTTACTGACAGTTACAAAACTTGCCGTGTATATTGTTCTATTCAAGCCAAACAACTTTCTAATTAACAATAATAAGCTCAAACCCACAGAAAGTCAGATATTGTAGTTTGAATATGATCATGCTCTTTCTGAGCCTAGGCCTGTCACACAGTCTGTGTGTGTGTGTGATTGAGTCTTTTGACACACAGTCTCGTGTGTGTGTGTGTAGGGGGAGGGGGCTTAATAATTTCACTGTGTGTCTGGCCTGCTAAAGTAAATACATTTCTTAAGCCTGGTATTTTTTAAATAAGTTTTTGTTTTTATTTTTTTATAAGTAAAGGCATATAACCTGTTTAATTGTAGTGCATTGACAATAGTTTTATATAATTAGTGTATTAATTAAATTAACTTGGTCCATACAAAATAGTAAATAAATCAAAAAGGAAGTGTGTTAAAACTTCTGCATACATTAACTGATCTTGATGAAACTTCAGCAGTGTGTTCGTTGTAAGAGGCCGATCACATGGATGTGACTATTGTGAGTCAAATATATAGCGCCACCAACTGGCAGCAGAAAGTGTTTCACTTGCAAAATGCTTTGAAATCACACTCTTACTTTTACCCGATTTGCTTCAAACTTCATCTGTATAATGTAAACACACGCCAGATGAAGAGCTGTGAAAGCATTATTCAATATCTAAGATAATGTTGCCATAGCAACGCATCAAACTTTAACATTCCTTTTTTTTGATGATTTTGAGTCTCTTAGCGGCTTTTGGGGCCCTTAATGGGTTTGAAAACTCTTGAAACTTTGCAGACAGGTCAGATCCCACAGCCATCAGAGCCGGGCTGAAGATGGTACCCGGGTGTGGCAAGGGGGCTAGACAGCGCCCCCTGGAACGGGGTCCAAAAACTTGGTCCATAAATCAAACACGCTTGCATGTAATAATATGAAACTCAGTACACATGTTGATCTCATCGTTTCATATATTCATATATTCTCCTCAAGCCGGACAACTTTCTAATTTACACTCATGAGCTAGGACCCACAGAAAGTCAGATATTTTGGTTTGAAAATGTTGAGTGTCTCTCTGAGCCTACACTTTGTATGGCAAGCCCTTTTAACATTTGAAAAGCTAAGTTTGACTATTGCGTAATTAACATTGTAGATATCAACAACGCCTTTCTAGTCGTAATTACATTTTGGATAGTTTGTATTATCATTTAAGATATCTGTAATGTAATTGTGACTTGTCGAAACGACAGATAGAGTATGGCAAGCCGTTTTAACATTTAATCATTTTAACCTACTAGTCTTTATTTTCATGCTACTAGTACTTATTTTTTAGATACTAGTATCTATTCCATTAAGTAACTCAGTACTTATATTCATTAGCTACTAGTGCTTATTCTTTAGATACTAGTGCCTTTTCTTTAGATACTAGTGTTTATTCTTTAGGTACTAGTACCTTTTTAAAGATACTGAGTACTTATTCATTAGACACTAGTCCTTATTTATTAGATACTAGTACATTATTCATTAGATGCTAGTCCTTATTCATTACATATCAATGCTTATTAATTAGTTACTAGTACTTATTCATTAGATACTAGTACCTATTAAATAAGATACTAGTACTTATTCATTAGACACTAGTACTTATTTCAATGGTGACTAGTAACTATTCTTTTGTTACTAGTCACATTTTTTCATTTGACTTCTATGGTGATCTGTCATTCAGATATCAACTATTCAGTTCTGACTAGTATGTTAGTATGATATTCCAATTGTGGAATACATACTAGTATGTATTCCAAAGCAGGGGTTACGTTTTTGCACGTCGTGCAGAATAACCCTAAAGGCACCAAGGTGGCGGTGCCACCGGCTTTATATATATATATATATATAAATATATATATATATATATATGTATATATATATATATATATATATATATATATATATATATATATATATATATATATATATAGCTGCAGCAGTGATAGAAGGCTATCCCGGTGCCAAATTTAGGTAACTAAAGGCACCGGGGTTGCGGTGCCACCGGCTTGGGCCCGGATCGGCTGCTCACAGCTATATTTATTTTTATATTTTGTATATATATATATATATATATATATATATATATATATATATATACAATATAAATGAAAGTCAAAAGCACATTTTTAGTCATACCTGGAAACAAATCCTGTTCAAATAGGTTATATGGGCCATTCTATAGAACTGGTTCAAAGTTAGAGTTGGAAACATCTTGAAAAGAAAACTGTCTTTTCCCATTAAATCTCTTATAAATATTATTTTTTTAAAGTAGGCCAATAATATTTTATCAATACATATTTCAAAGTTAAGGATTCATTATTTTGATATAGCTTAGCTTGCATTGGAACAAACACTGTAACAGTTGATTAGTTTATTTTTGACAAAACACACATGTATTTAACATATGAGCAGAAACTGTCTAACAAAAGCTTATTTGATGTCAATTTTAGAGTAACAACTTTATAATCTATCTAAAACCTAGTGAACGGAAATGTTGTCATTACAGACACTATTCTATATCATGATTAGAACAAATCTCTAGTAGGCTATAGCAATATAGTTTGGATATGTGTTTATGTAAAAATAACTTTACTAATGTAGGAGCAAGAGTAAATGAACGCACAGATGCACGTTTCAAGAATAAACTTCACTGACGGAGAGAAGGAAACATTTGCATTGTTTATTTTTCTTTATTTGACAAAAAGCAGAACACTGTTTTTATTGTGAGTATCACACAAAATAGACACTTAACAGGATCTAATGATGTATAACACTTATATGTAAGATCAAAATCAACAGATTAATTTGAGTCTCTTTTGTACTGATAAGAAAAAAAGTGAGCTTGTCGCGCCTGCATGATAGCCAACCCCAGAGGGTTAAGCAAGATTACCCTCTGTGTAGATAATGAATTGCATTAGCGGTTATCAGACCAGGACTATGTTCTTATTGGATGCTAGTGTAGATACTGCAGAGTATGCACTGTATACTGCCAGCTAACAAAAACAGTAGGCCTACAGTTTCAAACAGTATGTCTATAATATCTGGAGAATGCTAACCATTAGTATGCTCCATTAAAATGGTGTCATGGACACTGATTGACTCATAGAACTATAAGAACCCAAACTCTTCAATAGCAGTTCATGGAATATTTGATATTTATATCTCAGTCATAAAAGCATATGTGACTTTATTGTTGGGGGTTTGGTGGGTTAGGGGTCACAAGGGATTCTCTCGCTTAGGCACAGCTGGAGAGTGCACGACCTGAGGCTTTACAGGAGAAGGGCTGCAGGCATACAGCTGAGGTGGGGCTGGAGGACTTGATGATTCAGGGTGGGAAGCAGTACCTCTTAACTCAGGTCTATTAGCCAGTTCTCCATATTCAATTCCACCAGCATTCCCTCTGTCACGTCCTGATTGCCGGCTCACACCCCTGGTCAGACCAACATTGAGGTGTCAGCTCCGCTGTGATGGTTTGCACTGTCGTCACAGGCTCTCTCCTTGTGCTGGGTGGAAGCTCCCTGTATGTGGGGGGCTCGGGCAAATTCTCTTCGGTCAAGGGGGGAGGTGGGCTTGGCTTTGGGTCTGGATCGGGAGTAGACACTCTCCAGACATCGAAATAGCCTCCCTCCAGCAAAGTATTTGCATGTCTGGGAGGTCTACTTAATGGTAATAATTTGCCCCGATCCAATACAGAGGTTTTACTGTCTCGTCTTCGAAGGCTGTCCACTGGGCTAGCTGGCAGAAACTTAGCGTGTAATAAATATATATATATATATATATATATATAAAAAAGAAGCCATTTCTGGGCTAGAGCGATAAACCTTGATGCATAATCCATTTGTGGTCGGGTTTTCTGTCACACTTCAGCTAAGCATGGTGTACTAAATAGCACGAGGAAGAAGATTAAAGTAAACTTTATTAACAGAGGAAATGTCTCACCAAACTCAACATAGGCATCAATAAGAACCGGCATCAAGAAGATTGAAAATATACTGGGAGAAAACAAAGAGAACTAATTAGGCAACAGCTGAAAACAATTAAGTGCAAATCAGTAAAATCATGGTGACAAATTGACAAACTCAAGCAGGGAGACTGTGAACAAAAGACAAAACAAAGTCCAAGCACAATGAAACTGTTACAGTCTGTTTTTATAAAACTCGTTTTCTATTTGAGTAGAAAAGAAATAGCAAATATGTTTTTGTATGAGGACATGTATGAGGATATTTTAACATTTTGTAGAAGAAATGGTTGTAGACTATATATATATATATATATATATATATATATATATATATATATATATATATATATATATATATATATATACACATACACACTACCGGTCAAAAGTTTAAGATCGGTAAGATGTTTTATGTTTTTTAAAAGAAGTCTCTTCTGCTCACCGAGGCTGCACATGATCCTTCACAAATCACTCTAATATGATGATTTTATGCTCCAAAAACATGTATGATTATTATACATTTTGAAAAATGTTTATCAAAAAATTGTTAAAAAATACCATGTTTATCAAAAAAATTGCAGCCTTGGTGAGCAGAAGAGACTTCTTTTAAAAACATAAACAAATTTATCCGATCTTACACTTTGACCGGTAGTGTATATATATATATATATATATATATATATATATATATATATATATATATATATATATATAATGCAGAACTCACTAACTTATGCAGAATGAAACTGTAACTGAAACAGTTTCATTCTAACCTAAACTGAAACTTCTAACTGAATGCAGAACTCACTAACTTAATTACGTGAAAGGCTGTGCACCTGCATGTGACACATACACACACATGCTAATATGTATACATGATTATCAAAATGCTTAGGCATTCACAAAAAATGAAGTCTGACTTTTAATTATCCCATTTGAAGCACAAATGCAATCACTACTGCATTCTGGTGCAGTTGTAACATAAAACCTTAAAATGATTTGCTTGTCTGCTTTTAACAGTGATGGGCCATCTACGCTGTTGACCATTGTGTTTTATGTGTCCTCACAACATTAAACCAGCTCTTTGTGACCATTTGCTTTATGGCACTTCTCAAGATATCATGCTACTACAAAACCTTTCACATTTTTTTTTTTCATTTGATTACTGTGATTTCAAACTACTTTGCCTGGATGTCAAAAATCAAGTATATTTATACTGTCAGTCCCGTTTTAGTGATCATATTTACCATTTTTGCATGTTACTCTACTTAGCATTTGCCTTTCAAGTGCATAAACAAATTTGGCAGGAAATGTTAATGGCACTGAACAGTGCCGACAGCCCACCACAGAGAGAGGGAGGGAGGAGCCATGGTGGTGCAGAGTACAACTGGGGGTCGATCCACGGAGACGAGGTTGTATGGATCCACATGCGCAGACGAAGAGCCAATGGAAATGAGCAGCAGCGCTTGCACTGGAGACCTGAGGCGATGCCACGGGGACAAGCTTTGGAGGCGGAGCCAGAGTGTGAACCAGTATGACGGAGATCAGAGGTGACACTGGAGGAAGAAGGAACCTTCTGAAGTCGTAGGGATGTAGCACAGAGGGCGGATTATAAGAGTGACGTCTGACTGAAAGGGGAGCCGGTAGAACGAGGGAACCTGGTGTAGTCGAAGGTGGGAGGAGCCCATGCGGACCTGACAGGTCGACAGGCCGACATGGAGCAAAGAGAACAGAGGTTGGAGGCTCGACGTCACAGGGATTCTCCAAAGATGGCTTGATGCTGTCCCGCAGCGGCTTGGGCTGGAGGACTGGCTGAGCTTCGCTGTGCCATAAAACTTAACAGAAAAAACGGTAAGGATAACCATCCATGCTAATCGATGAAGTGAAGTAGGTTCATACATTCATTTGTGATGTTCAGAAACGGTGATGAAGGTACCAGGTGGTATATAGAGTGGGTGTTAATAATAACTCGTCCGCTGATGTAATTATTTGCACATGCCTACACCCCTGGTCAGACTTATGAGAGAATTTCCGGGGCGAGGGTAAGTTCTGTCCTCTCATCCTCTGACACTGGCTGACATGTCGCCGCGGATGTCAAGTTATCAGAGTTTCTTTGACTTAATGTTTGCCCAACCTTGAAAAAAGGCTTCAATCAACTTTAGAGGGTGCATGGAATTATTCAAAACATCTGATTCATTGAAGCAATTTATTGAAAATCTTTCTGTAACGACTACTTGGATCTTCTCTGTACTTTGTTTCAATGATTAATTTAGATGGTTAGCTTAATAAGCTTTACAGAAAAAACTATATATATATATATATATATATATATATATATATATATATATATATATATATTATATATATATATATATATATATATATATATATATATATACACACAAAGTCGCTCACGCACATTGTTGAGATCAATGTACATTCAATGATTTTTAAAAGAACAAACAATATTGTTAAAATATTTCCAGTTTACATAGAAACTCAACAGTAATTTAAAATCAAATGCACATGGCCAGTTAGCATATTAGATGCTAAAACTGCTAACATAAACAAACAACTTCCAAACATACATCTGTAGTCACTAAAGAAAGTAGTCTTTGTCCAACCAGTAGCATCTCAAAGTTGATGAATACATTGTGGCTTTTCCCAGAAGTCTTTGAACAAACTCATGCGGTTTACTCCAAACTCAATCGTCACAACCATGCAGGTTAACATTCTTTCTCCTTTGGTTTTATAACCATCAAAAACACTTGGGTAGGAGAAGGTCATCCACTTTGCTAAAACAGATCTCTCTTTATGCTGGTAATCACACACACCTGGTTCTATGTGGCATGTGCAGTTTCAGTGGCCAATCAGCTTCCTTGTTTATTCCAGTAACGCCTCTGAAGTATGAATGAAACTAAGCCAATCTCCGATTGGTGTTGCGTCATGACGTAATGTGTGATGGCACATAGGCGGAAGCTATAACGGGATGCCGGCACACATGAGATGTCAGCTTCTGTGATGAAGCAAGCGCTCCCAGGCAGGGGAAGGCATTGCCAAGGGACGCAGTTCTCAGTTACAGTCGGCGTTCATAAACACGCTGAAAGGCTATTATGCATGTTGATTGCACGCCAAAAATAGAAATTGGAATTGGCGTTTCATACACATGCAATTTCATGAGATCAGTCTGCTCTTCATCACGTGAGGTGGAGGATGAAACGGTTTAATCGAGCAGGTTTAAACCGCATAAAACCGACAGGTTTAAGCCGTTTAAACTGACAGGTTGTCTGCTCCCTGATTTTGACTCCCCAGGATGTATGTTGCTCTCAGAGACAACAGTTTCCCCTGGGACCACAGGAGGATCTGCATGCGCCAGTCTGCATAGACGGCGCAACCTCAGGCCCCCCTGAGGGTTTATATAGGCCACTACTGACATATTGTCTGACCTCACAAGGACGTGGTGACCTCTGAGGTCCGGCAGGAAGCTCCTCAGAGGCCGGAACACCACCAACATCTCCAGGCAGTTTATGTGCCAGGAGGAATGAAGGTCCTGCCATAGGCCTGTCATAAAGCGGCCGTTCATGACCGCGCCCCAGCCCATGAGGGAGGCATCTGTCGAAAAGGTTTTCTGGCGACATGACACTCCCAGCACTGGACCTTGGGACAGAAACCAAGCTTTCTGAGCGAGGCATCTGCGCGTAACCCTGATCGTGCTGAATGGGTTTCCCCTCGGGGAGAACCCCTTGGTTTTTCAACCACCACTGAAGGGCCCTCATGTGCAGCAGGCAGAATGGAATGATGTTGTGACGGTGACAGCCATGAGCCCCAACACTCTCTGGATGCTCCGGCCACTGTGGCCAGGATGAACTTGATTCGCGTGGGAGACAATCGTGGCTCGCATCTTGAATCACAACACACCGGCCCGAAACTAACCAATCGGAGCCCACTGCCTGTTTCTTGAGGGAGTGTTTTCATAGAATCAGGAAGTCAACCGCTCGTTCAAATGAGAGAGGAGAACGCGGCTTACAATAAAGGTGAAATTTATGAAAAATAAGGCTTTAAAAAAAAGAAAAACCACGAATACATGTTATATTGCACCCCATAAACACAATCATGCAAAGAAAAAAGCAGTAAACAACCCCTTTAAACACACATTTATTATTATTATTATTGTATTTTTTTTAATCTTTGGAATAACATGCTCCTTTATGTTATCATGGTGGAAAAACCAAAATGAAATTAAATAAAACAGTGATCTATATTAAGTTGAAGGTAATTTAACACATATAGCCTCTAGAGGTTAAGTACATAAAAGCTTGTATGCATTTGTGATGCATGCTTGCATGTGTGTGTGTGTATGTGTGTGTGCCTGATTGTGTGTGTGTGTTATTGCTTAATGTTGTAATAAAAATATGCATAATGCAGAGAGAGAGAGAGAGAGAGAGAGAGAGAGAGAGAGAGAGAGAGAGAGAGAGAGAGAGAGAGAGAGAGAGAGAGAGAGAGAGAGAGAGAGAGAGAGAGAGAGAGAGAGAGAGAGAGAGAGAGCAACTATTCCTTAACTTACACTCACACTGAAACTCTGCTGAATGCACATCATGCAGGAAATAAGCTTACAGAACCTGCTCTAATTCTATGGGCCAAACATGTCACATATTCATATCAGGCTTGTGCTAGCAATTCAGTTCTCACTCTCAGTGGGCTGAAATGTAGATCAAAGTCCCACACCCATACAACTTTCTGGCAACAGAAGGAATATTTTTCTGAGGTAAAATTACATTTTCTCTGTTCTGCTGAAACAGACAAAAAAAAAACAGGACTCTGGATTCTGGATGCAATTTATTATTGTGAGTGGCCGTACCAACAAAGGTCTCTCAGCTTTGAATTCACAAGCTTCTACAATTTGCAAATAAACTTTTTAACTTTTTAACTTCATTTTATTTGATTTTATTCTTGTCTTTTTTAAAAGCTACGTGAACTTCTGTGATATAACTGTCAAACTATTCAGCATGGAAACACATGTAATGTTTAATAAAGGTTTGTGTACTTTGAGCTAAACCTGCAGGAACTTTCAGGAAAGTAGCACCGATTTGGGATCTTTTCATTCTATTTACACTGTAAAAATAAACTCGTAAATTTTACGGTAAAAAAACGCCAGCTGTCGTTGCCAGAACTTTACCATTAAAAATATGGTAGGAACGTTAATGGTTTTACAGACTTAATTTAAAATTTACAGTAATAAACCATATTTTATTTTCTGATAAAATGTGGATTTACCAACTTATTGACATATTGATATATGTTTTAGACCATTGTAATACACTGACAACCAACTATCATCATAGCAGTGATGAGAATTGCATGAGCAATCACAGCTCATTACAAGTGAATACTTCTCTTCATTTTTAACGGCGGTTGACAACCAGCTTTTGGTGCATTACCGCCACGTAGGGCTGGGCGATATGACGATATTATCGTATATCGACGATGTCTCGCAAGTATCGCGATATCGATATCGAAGTCTGTTTCCAGACGATAATCGTCAATAAAAAAATAAAAAAAGACAAACATATTTCACATAGCCCTATAGTTATACACATATTTATTTACATGCAATAGCATGATTTAAATATTTTCTGTAGGCTAGTAGGGTTAGGAATAGAAAATCGATTCTTCTTGATAGCATTCTTTAAGCGCAATACGCGAGAGAACACGTCTGCATGAGCGCTGTTTTCTGAGCTGCACACAGCTGCTTCTCGTGCACGGACAAATGTGCATTCAATATCACACAAATATACTTCTTGTTAATTTATAGCATGAAATAATAAACATGATTAAACATCAGAAGAATTGTTTCAACCATGGAAAGACGTCATTACACATTTTTTTCAAGTTCGAAATATCCCCGACCTGTAAACAGAGTCGGTAAGCAGGCCTGTGTCTATTGAATCCGTGCATTGACAGCCTGTACTCGGTGCCAATATTTGGAGTTGATCAAAGAACAAAGGATAAAGAAAATCTCTCGCTGAACTTTTACAGTAGGCCTATGCCTAAACTTAATATTGTGTGCCTGTTGTTCGGCGCTGACTGCTCCAACTGCAACACGAGTCTGTGTTGGACTCAGCATGCGACTTTGAGATGCGTTACCTGTCAAAGATCATTTATCACTTTCGTAATTCTGCTAAACATTTTTTCCTGGATTTCTTGATTTTTATATTTTCGTTCTACAGACGAAAAAAAATAATCCTGTTAATTCAGAATAGCAGAGACATCTCCAATATTTTATTTTGGTTTAGTATAAAAGTTAATCAGAAAAGTAACTTTACCCGTTTCTGAATATTAATTTAAATGTTGCACATAATAAACAGGCCTTCTAAAAAAATAAAAACATGACCATTGTAATTAAAATTAAAATTTCGTTATATTGCAAACGGATGAAGAAATTGCGTTGCTTTGAATATCTCATGCACGCGTTCAGAGTTTGCAATGTTGGGAGGTCGGTTACAGATATCGAGCGTTATACTTTGCTTTAGATTAAAACATGAACAAAAATAATTAAATAAAATACCCAAATATATAGCCTAATTATTAGTAACTTCTGTTTCTAAATAAATAAAGCAGTAATTTTTATTGAGCGGCTTAAGTTTTTGCTCATGCAGAACAAAACAATTGGTTTTAATACCTAATTTTAGACAAATAAAATAACAAATATATTATAGTTTGAATACAAGTTTTAAAAAAGCGCACGTTATAATTAGGAAATTAACTTAGGCTATCATTAAATCAGTCGATAACGCTAAAAAAAAAGAAAAGAAAAGAAAGAGACCGGACCTTATGAAAAACAAATAAGCATCTGTCACCTTGACATCAACACGCATTCACTGTTCTTACAATCATCAAATTCGGTTCTGTTCTGTTCTCTATTCAATATTGTAGGCTATTCATTTCTCCTCGCAAAACGAAATTCGTTTCAAACACATAGGCGATGTGATAAGAACAGTGTGGACATTTTTAGCTAACCACACAAAGCTAATGATTTATGCTCGTTCAAGCTCAAACTAAGCGAAGTAAAACCTTTAACGTGCCAATCATTAAATTAAACTAGCTGAATTCCTGGCTATCATTAGATAAAGTGCAGCCAGACTCAACGGGGCTGTTTACACCTGCCACTTCATGCGTTTTCTCAGATCGGATAGCTGATTTATCTGAACTCTGATTTATCAAAACGATTCCATTACACCTGGTCACATAAATGTGTTTTTGCAAAACGGATAGCCTAAATCCGATCTTCAATTCCCACGCTATATACAGATTTAATGAAGTGCACGTCACCGAAAGCAACAGATGCGCTGCATTTTATTGATCATCATCAGCAAAATCACCAAAGACAGCAATAAGAGAGAGCGCCAACAGCCTGGTGGTCAGATCATTTCGTTTCTTTACTTTTAATGAAGATTTAAGATTCTGCGACTTACTTTCACTTTCATTTGCGATTGCGGCGCGTTGGCTTAGACGCTTAGCTGCTTATCTGAGGTGATTTGTGTGCAGTCGCGCCGTCATATCTGACTAAAATAACATGACATATGGCCTATAACACGCGGCGGGGCGTGTTGGGGGCGGGGCTTGGGTAGACGATATAATCGGATATCGCGATATTGTTTAAGGCGATTATCGATAAAATATTTTTGACATATTGCCCAGTCTTACCGCCACGCAATACTTATTTAAAGAAGCTGCACAGTGTCATTCACACAAACATTAAGCACCATCATGGTAACACACATGAAATTTAAAAAATGCAATAAACATTAATTTAAAAACATTAAATGTAACATAAAACACTAATGTACGTAACTGATTAGAAAAAAAACAATATGAGGAACCATAGTTATTTCAACAAAAATATATTAAAAGATATGAAGTATCACACAGGGAATTGTGGGAATGTCAATTTACGGTTTTTCACTGTAAATTATGTAATGATTTGTTCTTTTTCACTTTCAAAAACTGTAAATTTAAACGGTATTTTACTGTAAAATTATATCACAGTTATTTACCGTGCATAGTATGTAGGGTTGGGTACCGAATCGGTTCTAACAAGGGAACCGGTTCTGACGTAAACGGTAGTAACCAGACCGAATAAGAATTAAAATTTCGGTGCCTGATTTCGATGCCTGAGCCTGTGGCATGCGGTGGCACTCCTCTCGAGCGTGCCTGCACTATACGGTTTCATTGAAGCACTGTCTGATCTGTCTTCCTTCCGGGAGATTTGAACTTGATCTGCCGATCATCCGGAGCCGTCATCAATATGCGGGAGACTCCCGGAACGTCAGCTGAGTACGTTCTGATACGCGAGGGGATTAAACACACGTGAAATGTACACGTGAAATGTTTGGCTGACATTTCACGTGAAATGTTTGGCTGCATTTCACGTGTAGAATTACGCTGCTCAGAATAACCATTGTCTTATGGATATAGAATCACCATTCGCGCCGCCTCGACGCTCATGTCGTCATATTATATTAGCGCGCGCATCATCTGCTCCTCAGAGTTCTCTGCCGAAAAGCAGCGCAAGATATTTGCCAGCGAACGCAGCGTCCCGTTCCCTACTCAGAGAACATGGGTTACACAGAGACGTTCTCGTTCATATACTCAAGGCTGCGCATGAGACGCAGTGGGAACGAAATATCAAACTGGCTAAGAGCTTAACTAGTAAATGACAAAATAACATGACTAGTTAAAGCAGACAAAACATGGGAACCTGTAGCCATGTCGATATTATATTACCCTGGTAGTAATCTCTATTAATCTCCAGTATAATTACATTGTTTGATATAATATTGTTTTATTTGATATTATTTAAATATGAACTTTTATTTTATATTGGTTTTATTTATTATTACCATATGTTACTAGTATTTATATTGTAAGTTAATATTGTGTCCAGTTTGGCCCTGTAAATAAAGGGGTATTATTTTTTTGACAATAAAGTGTGTGCGGTTTCGTTTTCTTAAGTACCGTTTCAAGAACCGTTTAGGCACCGGAACCGTTTAAAAATACAGAGTAGGTACTGGTATTGAATAAAACCCAACCGATACCCAACCCTAATAGTATGGAAACTTTCTGTTTACCAATTAACAGTTTTGCACTGTAGCATTTTTACAGTATTTTACCGTTAAAATCACAGTTATTTTTTACAGTGTAGGTATCAGTTGCATAACTTTTGCATTGTTAAGAACTTTACACTTATACAGGAAAAGCAATCTAACAGTCAAGTAAAGTAACTAACACAGTTAATTGTCATTGTATGTGCCATACAGGGGCGGGCTTCTCTAAAATAGTTGTAGTTTACTGTTAAAAATAAAATGAATTCAAATAATTTAATGTGTCTACAAATGGCCTTACAGAGGCACAGAGAAAATTTATTATATGTAGAATTGTTTATGGCATTATTCATTTGGTCAGGGCAGAAACAGACACAATAGAAGGTGAGTAGAGACTTTGTCAGATGATTTCAGAATAATGTGATGGATAGTGATAGTCTTATCTCTTGCAGGTCGGACAAAGATGACAACTACACACTGGGAAGCAGCCGAAACAAGCATATAACTGACTTGTCTAACACATTCTCATCCCAATTCGGCATATAACTGACGTTTTGGGACGTTTTTGACCATTCGTCAATGTAGAACGTTTCAGGGCCCCCTTAAACGTCTGGCAGATGACGATCCCGGGTCGTCATACAACTGACGCTGTACCTTTAACGTCAGTTAGGTGACGAGTTGGGTTTAGGGTTAGGTTTAGGTCTAGGGTAGAGTAGAGTTAGGATCCCATAACGTCATCTACCGACGTTTAAGGGGCCCCTGAAAAGTCGTATATTGATGAATTGTCCCAAAATGTCAGTTATATGACGAATTGGGATGAGACTGCGTTGACTTGTCAGGATGATGACTGGGAAGACTTAGTGGTCAGGTAGTGAAAGGAATCCTTTGGTGAGTTAACTATGAGTGAGTATAAGGTAGTTGTTGTAGTAATGTTTAGGTATGGGGTAGAGTTTAGGGATCTAGAATATGGTTATGCAGAATAAGGCATTATTATGCACTTAATAAGTACTAATAAACAGCCAATATGCTAAGTAATATGCATGATAATTATAGACTAGTTATTAGTGAATATGTCTACTTAATCTTAAATGTTACCAAAAGACAGCTGTTCATTATTGTTAGTTCATCTCAGCAGGTACCTTCAAAAATATTAATAGATTCGGCTTTGAATTTTAATAATGTATTAGTAAATTTTGAAATTAACATTATATAAGATAAATACATGCTTTAGAAGTGTTTTATAATTTAGCTAACAAATTTAATCTTCTTGTTGCCAATTTAACTGTACATTTTAGTTAATACATAACATATGCAATGCAATGTTTTGGTAACACTTTATTTTGATTGTCACCTTTAGACATTCTGTTATTGAATATAAGTATCATTTCATATACATGTCTACTAACTCTTATTAGAGTATTAGTAGACTGTATGCTTAATATCTGCTAACTCTTTATTATGATGCTCCCCCATAGACATTGTACAGACTATAAGCAACTTTGCAAGTGCATGTCAAATTATTTTACTACCCCTACCCATAACTGTCTACTAATACTCATTAATACTCTAAGCACTAGAGTTAATTGGCATGCTTCTGCAACATTGCCTATAGGTCATTTGAATGTCAAAAGGGGACCATCAACATAAAGTGTAACCAAATTTGGTTCTCGGCTTTTGTCAAACACAACAATCTGAAAATATTTAAAAGTGTGATGAACTGAGAAATCAAATTTTCCTTGAACTTTTGACATCTAAGAGGTCATTATATTATAAGAATATCCTTTAAGTTTCAGAACTGAAAACGTCCTTGTTAGTCCAATAAAAGCTTTTATTGACACCAGCCTCTGCAAACGACTCGTTTTTAAAAGTGGGGATCTATGACGTCGAAGGGGTTAAAACACCACCCCCGCAGAAGAAGATCAACTCCTGACTTCAACACGGCCGGTTTAGCCCCGCCCACCGATTCGCGCATTACACGCATAGCTAAATAAACATACATGCCTACCTCGTGATGACAAACCGGATCGAGCTACCAACAATACAGAATATTGTGCCATGCCTGGTTGTGGAAGACAGACGCTGCATAAGCTTCCTCTGGATTCCAATAGGACTGCATGGATAAACTTTATTTTTAATGACGTTCCAGCTGATGAGGTAAAACATCGTCGTCTGTTCGCTTCATTTCACTGAGGATTGTTTTGTAAACAAGACTGGATTTGCAGACCAATTAAGAGTAAAGAACGTGCTGTGCCGTCTATATTGGATCTGACAGGAATATTGTGCAACACACGGACTCTGGGTTCGAACATGTATGGGCGAATCCGGTTGCCATTTGACAACATTGAACGTTTTCCCCCATGTGCACAGACGGGTGAGTTAAACTCATTATAATATGCAAAACTGTTATCCACTCACAGCAGTGGGTGTTTGTTCCAAGTCTTCAGTGTGACGCCCATAAAAACCGACCATTTTTCAGGTAGGCTCACAACTTGGGTACAAAATAGCCTATTACTTATTCATTTTTATGTTTCTGAATGCAAAAAACAAGCGAATGTCATAAATTGACCTCAGACAAGAATATAAGAAAATTTAAAAAGCCAGTTCATGACCCCTTTAAATACTCAGAGTACATAAACCTTGAGAAATCACAAGTGTCTGTCGCAATGTAATCAAGAGTAGAGTTCAGTGTCGTTGAATGCAAATTAACCTATCTTAAAAGAAATGTAAAAAGCATAAATATATTACAGACTGCAGGCCTCTGCTTTTAACTAGGATTAGAATAGAGTGTGTTCTCTGCATGATCAAATACATATTAAATTGAAACTCTTGTTAATAGAAAAGCATATCTCAAGAGGCCTCAGTCTGAGGTAACGCTGCTGATTTTTTTTCACTTGGCAAAGAAACATTAAGAGAAAATTGGCTCTGCAATTCTGGTGAAGCTGTAACATGCACGTGAGGTGTAGAATCTGTGGATAATAAAATATCATGAAATTATCATGTTTAATAATTTGGAAATAAAATACAATATCATGTTTCTCAATCATTAATGTTGCATTAGTTCAGAATACATCATACCAGTTTCCTTTGAGCTATGATGGGGGATGGATGTTTGTTTGTTTTCTTGGGGGCACTGCCTAATGTGAATGTGGGTGATAAGTGGGCCACTTGACCACAGGTGAGCCTGGACTGATTTTGGTTTCCTGAAAGCACAGATATGTATTCATTGAAAATGTCATCAGCCGGATAATGTATGACCCTCCAGAACCCCCCTAGGAATTTCTGCTCTCAAAACCACACTCAGCAAAAGTGCGTCATTACTGTTTCCTGAAGGAAAGGAGTGACAGATTATTTGTGCTATTACTGGTTGGTCAGATGTTGACAATTTTGCTAGGTTTATTTATGGAGGACCACTATAACTTTTTTTTACATTTTCAAATGAATTTAGTGTGTAATGTTGCTGTTTGAACATGAAAAAGAATGTCGAAGTTACAATGTACAAACTCACTCCAACGGAAGTTATTTTCTATATTAGTGCGCACTGTTTCTTAACAACTCGGTTGTAGTCTTGAGTGTTTTCTAGGAACGTACACGCCATTATATTCTTTATTTATAATAATCCCAAAACATACACAGAAAAAAAAGGACAGAGTCCTGGCTGAGTTAGTTCGAAATATGTTGAAAGTTTGAAATTTCATGAACATGCTCAAAAAAGTTTACCAATTGTAACACACTGGTCTGGCTGACCGATTTGAAGTCCATGGGGAATGCCTTAGCATGACTGTGTCTGAAGCAAGTGTCCAACAGAGATGTGGGGCGACACACCGCATAAGCTATAAATGATAACCTGAAATATTCTGTCTTTAGCAAGCTTTGTGTTTCTGTCTGTCATATTTATTGTCCGTTTGTCCCTTAGGCCAAATAACAATAGTGATATTGCAAATTAGCAGTTTAGATTGTGTGTGCCTCCTTGCCCCATTGCATTATTGGTGGGAACACACAAAACCCTTTTATAAGCTGCCTGATAGTGGATCTCTCAAGGGGGCTGACTGCACTCACTGTGAGCACCTGACACTTGGGATGCTCTGCTACCGCCTTGCCCTCTGAGCCTGTTCTCTTTCTTTATCGTCATATAGAACGCTATATGACAAAACAGCGCTATACTACGCCCATGGTACCCTTTATCGTTTATATAACACGCAAACCCAAGGCGTAATAAATCCAATAAATCCTTTAGCGTAATATGAGACTGACCCTACCCTACCCCACACCTAAACCTAACCATCACAGCGCGTGTTATATTAACGCTGAACGGATGCCATGTGTGTAGTATAGCGCCGTTTTGTCATATAGCGTTCTATATGACGATAAAGGATGAGAATGCGCTGGCCCTCTTTGATGAGAGCAGCTAGGTTTGGGTCATGGCATGGGGGTCGCAAACGGAGCTCATGGAGGAGCTTGAGACGGGCCCAGCCCTTTCTCAGCTATTACCTTCAGGCTCCAGTGCTGTCACGCAGGATCCGGAGCCCGCTTTACAGCTTCTTCCACCCTAAGTGAGAACCTTATGTTAGCGTTATCCAGCTTTGATGAGGTGGGCATCGTAAGCATCGAGGCAGGATTCACCACATGAGGATTCACCACCTGAATTAGAGGATTCACCACCTGTATCCCCTCCTTATGAGGAGCTGGTGGAGGTTGTTAGCCATGCTGTGGCTAAGTTAAACATCTATTGAAGAAGCAAGTGCATTGTGAGAGCAAGCTGGGTGAGCGCTTCCTGCCCAGTAAAACTCAACCTCTATGTCCGGTCCTAACTTTCTTTCCAGACCTCCACACCGAGGTGTCAACTGTCAAGATCCTGAAATAAGCCTTTCTCCTCCTGTATTTCCAGCCTACAGAATCTCCAACTACGCTTCGATCGTGGGGATGAAAGAGCACGAATATGGGATGATGCCTATTGTTGAAGAGACCCTCAAGGCCCTCGACCCTCCCACTGTAGAACTAAACATTTTATTTGGTGGGCAAGTCTTACATGGCAGCGGGTCAGGCTGGTGCATGCTTGCACACAGTGGCTATTCTGCAGACATACCAGGCTGACCTGTTAAGGATTTAGACAAAGGCGAGAGGGTCAGGTCAGACGTGATTAAAGAGCTGCTTTAGGCCATTGTCTCTCCGAGCCACTGAGGAAGAGAGACACCTGTGGTTAAATCTTTCTGGAATAAAAGAGAAAGATAAATCATAATATATAGCCGCGTTTCCACCGCAATTACCAGGAACTATTTGTCCCAGGAACTTTTTTCACAGGAACCTGTTTTTTCCCCAGACTGCTTGCTTACTGCGTTTACACCGCGTACTAAATTACCGGTCCGAGGCGGGATGATTATAGTGACGTTAAACTCATGGTTAAACTGCGTGCGACTGCTCTTCCTAGCCTGCGCGTTTGTATTAAGTTTTGTATGGAGGAGATTCAAGCTTTGCTGCTTTTTTATGTGCGATTTTGGTTTACTAAAGAGGTAATTAATTAACAAAACGGCAGAAAAGAGAAGAGCACCCAAAGCATATTCAGAAAGCTCGTAATGCTAGACATAAAAGTAGACGTTTTTTATCAGCAGACATTGACCGTGAGATGGATGGGACGAACGGGCGCCATCGGGCAGAAAGAATAGCGTGGTAAGAACCAATCAGCATGTTCAGCGCACAAGTCCCACCCCGAAAGTTCCTGAACTCTGAAAAAGTACTACCTCGCCAGCAGGTACTTTCTGGGGGGAAATGTTTACCCGGAACTTCATTTAGACCCTGGTTTCTGCGGTGTAAACACACTCCAGTACCACCCCAAAGTTCCTAGTTCCTGGGGAAAGTTCCTGCGGTGGAAACGCGGCTTATGATATACAGTATATCGGCAACATAGTCAGTTCAGTCTTTGAGAGGTTTCATGTGGGTGAAGTTTCTATATCCTCACATCCTCACATAGCAGAAGGAGATGTTGCTTGTCAAACCACTCCCGTACCCCTTCAACAAGCTTGAGGGTCCCGAATCCCCTCAGGAGAAGGCGGATCTGAGGACTATAATTCTTTTGAGGAAGGCTTTGGGAAAGAGGTCCTGACACCTTAGGCCTCTTGGTGTTAGCATGTTCAGACTGATATCATGAAATAGCGTGTGTATGACATGCCAATTCGTATTCCATTTTTAGTGTGCTATCCATTCCATTTTTACAGTTACATTACTGTATAAATATATGACCTACCCCAACCCTGTCCTAAACCTACCAGTCACTGGGGTTAATAGCATTTATGAGTCTTCCCTTACCATCCAGGAAAAAAAAATATATCGCTCCCCAGATGTAGATCTACATTTTGCTTCCTTTCGCTCAGACATTTAACGGTGTAGAAATATGCGCAGATAGCTTAAAATGCATATAGATAATATGCCACTTGACTTGAAAGTGGCGTCTATGTTTACGCAAAATCATGATGCCATGTTGGCATGTTGCTAAATTCGCTGTGATTATCTAATAAGCATAACAAGACACAGCCTACATAAATATTGGGTAAAATAATAACATTTTATTTACAGTGAGCATGTTATATGACTATTTTTATGTATTGAATGAAATTCAATAAACAATGCTGCCATAAAACTGGGCTCAAGTGAAGTCTCTTAGGCAGGCAGCAGCATAATGAAGTTGACTTCCTTATGCTGTCTACGTTTTGGAACAGAGCCATAGTTTGTGTGCTGACTCAGTGTACTGGGTACGATTTGTCAATTTGGTCTTTAAGAAGACAAAACTGAACATAAAATATTGATCAGAATATTAATACTGCATGTGTTTTGAAACGTACACAGTATAAACAAATTATGACACGATACAAAGTATAAAATGTCCTTACAGTCATTGTACAATTTATTTATTGTTTGTTTGTTAGTTGAAGGACGTTCACCTAATTGTTTTCATTATTTAGTTAAAATGTTCTGAAGCACCTGAAAGAACCACTTAAGGATCTATTGTACATAGACTCTTTTTTTCTCAGAGTGTAGCTGATCAGGTGGCTGTTTCTTTCAAAACCTGGCATTTGCAATGCAGTTTTGTCTCAGTATGTTGTTGTGTTGTATTTGTTTAGCTTTAGGACATCATACATTTTAAGTCTTTCATAAGCATTTTTCTTGAAATGTACTGCATTGGCAGCAGCTGCTGTGCAGTCCACTTCTCCACTTTACTGTTGCACTTCTCAGACCTGCCCTGCAGCTGACTCATGAAAAATTGAGCTCTTCACACATATTTTCATCTAATCTGTCCCTCTCTGATTCTTAAAAAAAGATTTTTTTTTCTCTTATAGATGTAGTAAAAGAATGATAGAGTAAGGCAGAAAAATATGCTGAAACTATACGAAAAAGATTGTGTTTTCATGATTTGAATCAGTGCAAATTTGTAATAGCAATGTATAGCTGTAGATAAGCAATAACTATTGTCATTTAATTACGCTCATGGCTCACTCACTTACTACACTGTAAACAATATTGTAGGTTTAACTTAAAAAAAGTAAGTAACCTGGTTGCCTTAAAATTTTAAGTTCATTGAACTGGAAAAAGTGAGCTAATACAATGAAGGAGATTAATTTATCATCAGAAACTCAAAATAATAAGTTATCTCAACTAAATAAATTATTATAAAGTTGATTTGACAAAAGAAAAAATGTTGTGATTACTACACTGTAAAAAATATTGTTGGTTTAAAATGTGATTATGCAAATGTGATTATAGCACACACATTTGCAAAAGAAATCCTGCTGATAACAGGATCTGTGGCATGGTTCTTTACGGTGGGTGATGAATGATGATACCCTTTGACGTAATCGACTTCGAGCTCTGAATCCACCTTTTTCATAACCCAATTTTTCAATGCTTTTAAAGGTTAGAGTTTGGAGGAGGTGTAGGGATAATGGTAGAGACAAAGAATGTCCCAAAAAGCAGCATCCATTTCAGATTTTAATTAACATATTAATATCCACTGAATATAATGTTGTTATTGCACCGTTCATAATACACTACAGTACAAAAGGTGGAAATAGTGTCTGCTGCTATGAAAAAGTACTGCTGTT
>JAQIUQ010000127.1:0-10518 GCA_030378365.1 Hybognathus amarus
GTGTGATGTGAGTGTGGGTGTGTAGTGTGTGTGTGTGTAGTGTGTGAAATTGAGTGTGTGAGGGAAGTGTGGGTGTGTAGTGTAGTGTGTGTGATGTGAGTGTGGGGTGTGTGTGTGTGTGTGTGTAGTGTGTGAATTGAGTGTGTGTGATGTGAGTGTGGGGTGTGTAGTGTGCGTGTGTGTGTGTGTGTGTGTAGTGTGTGAATTGAGTGTGTGTGATGTGAGTGTGGGGTGTGTGTGTGTGTGTGTAGTGTGTGAATTGAGTGTGTGTGATGTGAGTGTGGGGTGATGTGAGTGTGGTGTGTGTGTGTGTGTGTGTGTAGTGTGTGAATAGTGTGTGTGATGTGAGTGTGGGTGTGTGGTGTGTGTGTGTGTGTGTGTAGTGTGTGAGTTGTAGTGTGTGTGTGTGAGTGTGTGAATGTGAGTGTGTGTGAGTGTGTGTGTGGTGTGTGTGTGTGTGTAGTGTGTGAATTGAGTGTGTGTGATGTGAGTGTGGTGGGGTGTGTAGTGTGTGTGTGTGTGTGGGGTGTGTGTGTGTGTGTGTGTAGTGTGTGAATTGAGTGTGTGTGATGTGAGTGTGGGGTGTGCGTGTGTGTGGGTGGTAGTGTGAATTGAGTGTGTGTGATGTGAGTGTGGGGTGTGGTGTGTGTGTGTGTGTGTGTGTGTGTGTAGTGTGTGAATTGAGTGTGTGTGATGTGAGTGTGGGGTGTGTGGTGCGTGTGTGTGTGTGTGTGTAGTGTGTGAATTGATGTGTGTGTGATGTGAGTGTGGGGTGTGTGGTGTGTGTGTGTGTAGTGTGTGAATTGAGTGTGTGGTGTGAGTGTGCGTAGTGCGTGTGCGTGTGTGTGTGTGTGTGTAGTGTGTGAATTGAGTGGGTGTGATGTGGGTGTGGTGGTGTGTGTGTGTGTAGTGTGTGAATTGAGTGTGTGTGATGTGAGTGTGGGGTGTGGCTGGTGTGTGTGTGTGTGTGTGTGTGTAGTGTGTGAATTGAGTGTGTGTGATGTGAGTGTGGGGTGTGTGGTGTGTGTGTGTGTGTAGTGTGTGAGTGTGAGTGTGTGTGATGTGAGTGTGGGTGTGTGTGAGTGTGAGTGTGTGAGGTGTGTAGTGTGTGAATGTGTAGTGTGTGTGATGTGATGTGTGTGGTGTGTGTGTGTGTGTGTAGTGTGTGAATTGAATATGTGATGTGAGTGTCAGGTGTGTAGTGTGTGAATCGAGTGAGTGTGTGTGATGTGGTGTGTGTGTGTGTAGTGTGTGAATTGAGTGTGTGTGATGTGAGTGTGGGGTGTGTAGTGTGCGTGTGTGGTGTGTGTGTGTAGTGTGTGAATTAAGTGTGTGTGAATGTGGAGTGTGGTGTGATGTGGTGGTGGGTGTGGTGTAGTGTGTGATATGTGATGTGTGCTTATGATGTGAGTGTGCGGGTGTGTGTGTGTGTGTGTAGTGTGTGAATTGAGTGTGTGTGATGTGAGTGTGCGTGTGTGTGTGTGTGTGTGTGTAGTGTGTGAATTGAGTGTGTGTGATGTGAGTGTGGGGTGTGTGTGGTGTGCAGTGTGTGTGTGTGAGTGTGTGAATGTGAGTGTGTGTGTATGTGAGTGTGGGATGTGTAGTGTGTGTGTGTGTGTGTGTAGTGATGTGAGTTGAGTGTGTGTGATGTGAGTGTGGGATGTGTAGTGTGTGTGTGTGTGTGTGATGTGAGTGTGTAGTGTGTGAGTGTGAGTGTGTGTGATGTGAGTGTGTGTGTGTGTGTGTGTAGTGTGTGATGTGATGTGAGTGTGTGATGTGTGTGTGTGGGTGTGTGTGTGTGTGTGTGTGTGTGGTGTGTGTGTGTGTGTGTAGTGTGTGTAATTGAGTGTGTGTGTGGTGTGAGTGTGTGGTAGTGTGTGTGGTGTGTGGTGTGTGTGTGTGTGTGTGTGAGGTGTGTGTGTGTGTGAGTGTGTGTGTGTGAGTGTGTGTGTAGTGTGTGAATTGAGTGTGGTGAGTGTGAGTGTGGGGTGTGTGTGTGTGTGTGTGTAGTGTGTGAATTGAGTGTGTGTGATGTGATATGTGGTGTGTGTGTGTATGTATATAGTATATTGATGTGTGATGTATAAGTGTAGTGTGTGAATATAAGTATAGATGTGTGAATTGAGTGTGTGATGTAAGTGTGGGTGTGTGTGTGTGGGTGTGTAGTGTGTGAATTGAGTGTATGTGATGTGAGTGTGAGATGTGTGTATGTGTGAATATATAGTGTGAATGTGAGTGTGTGGTGTGTGTGTGTAGTGTGTGAATTGAGTGTGTGTGCATGTTGTAGGTGTGAAGGGTGTGTGATGTGAGTGTGGGGTGTGCGTGTGTGATGTGTAGTGTGTGTGTATGTGAATGTGAGATGTGTGGTGTGTGTGTATGTGATGTGTACGTGTGTGAATTAGATGTGTGTGTGTAATGTAGAGTGTGGGGTGTAGAATATATTGTAGTGTGCAGAGTGTGGTGTGTGTAGTGTGTAGAATTGAGTGTGTGTGATGTGAGTGTGGGTGTATGATATTGAGTGTAGTGTGTGTGTGTGTAGTAGTGTGTGAATTGAGTGTGTGTGATGTGAGTGTGGGGTGTGTTGTGTGTGTGTGTGATAGTATGTGTGAATATAAGTGTGTGTGATGTGTAGTGTGTGTGTGTAGTGTGTGAATTGATGATGTGTGATATAGTGAGTGTGGGTGTGTAGTGTGTGTATATGATGTGTGAATTAGTGTGTGTGATGTGGATGTGTGTGAATATAAAATATGATGTGTATGTAGTAGTGTGTAGTAATATGAGTGTGTGTGATGTGTAGTGTGTAGTGTGTGAATTGATGTGTGTGATATGAGTGTGAGATGTGTGGTGTGTGTGGTGTGTAGTAGTGTGTGAATTGAGTGTGTATGTGTAAGTGTGAAGTGTGTGTGTATGTGTGTGTGTGTAGTGTGTGAATTGAGTGTGTGTGATGTGAGTGTGGGGTGTGTGGTGTGTGTGTGTAGTGTGTGAATTGAGTGTGTGTGTGATGTGAGTGTGTGGTGTGTGTGGTGTGTGTGTAGTGTGTGAATTGAGTGTGTGTGATGTGAGTGTGGGGTGTGTGTGTGTGTGTATGTGAGTGTGTGTGTGTGAGTGTGTGTAATTGAGTGTGTGATGTTATGGCGTTCCGATAGGTTCTTTAATATAACTTTGCAACATGCACTCGTCTCAATGAACGTGACGTCTGCGTCTGCTGAACGTCTCGTCTGCGTCTGCCGAACGTGACGTCTGCGTCTGCTGCGGGGAGCGGGGGTGTACCAAATAGCTCATAAGGAATGCATAGGCCTACTGCTCTTCAATTATGTTTGTTTATAAATTAAGTAAAATGTACTCCCTGTAAAATGTATCAGAAAATGCGCACAAATTAAGAATATTCAACAAAATAGACACTAAAAAAAAAATGTGAGCAGTTTATAATGTTTAGTAGCAGATAGAATTAACATTTTACACCCAGAAGGAGGAAGCAGATGTTGAAATGTAGTGTGGATGCCAGTTCGGGACCGATGCCTTGAAAAAACTAGATTATTTGCACTTGATTATTATCCGATTTGCACGTCATGTAGGGTCTACTTTTTATTATTAATAACTGTTGTCAAATTAAAAATGTTTTCTGTAACTTTCTTTCATTTTACCATGGGTGCGCTTTGCCAGGACTGCTGTTTAGCCTACTTGTGTGTGCAAGCAAGGGCTTGAACATTTATTAAACTAGTAGAATACTTTCCAAGCCGTTAGGCTACTTATAGGTCTTATGAATTATTACGCTTGCTAATATAAAAAATAAACATATTAGAATAACTTTTAAAATTGTGTGAACACGAAGCAGTTCTTCCGACCCATTCAAACTAAAATGAAAACATTACACTATTTGAGAAATCTAAGCATATTTACGGCCTTTATTTTAAAATAATAAAAAGAGTAATTTAAGACATAAGGACAGGGTGACCCTGATATTGACGGAAATCTGTCGTAGGTACTCCCATATTGACGCACAACTTGAATCCCTGTATATGAAGTGTATAATATAAAATTACAGGCTACATTATATATTAGTAAATATATTGTCTCACATTTTTAAATATATGAAAATGTCTTATGTAATATGCAATATATTGTATTAACATATAATTCTGAATATTTTCAAATATAGGCTATACTGTTAAACCATGCAGCGTTTCTCAAAGTGTGGGGCGCGCCCCACTGGTGGGGAATAGAAACATGACAATTGGGGCGCGACAAACGGGAGAAAATGTGGTTATATTATTTTTTCCCCATCTCTATTAATTCCTTTATTTAGTGAGCATAAACTCAAAGCAAAACAACAACATAAAGACTATAAATTTTATTTTAATATTGAATTGTTTCTATATAGAACGCTTAAAATGTATTTTTATTGAATTGTTTCATTTAAAGACATTTCAGGCTTTAGACATATCTGTCTTTAAACGCAACAGATAAAAATAAATAAACTCTTTAGGCTATTTCTAATATTTTTGTTTCATTTATGACGCGATTCTTAAGTTCACGAGGTACCGCGGCCGCGCTTCATGCTTATGGCTGTCTGTTATATTTGCTTTATTTATTAAATCCAGGCAATTGGTTGATGAAAAATTTATTAAAATGAATACAATTTGGGCTATACAAAACGAAATTTACTTTAAATAAAGCCTTTCTTCTAAACAAAACTTAATGAAGTGGTCAAAATCATCTCTGTCGACCCATGTCTCTCGATATAGCCTATTGCTATTTTCATAATCACAGAAGGAAAAAAATTACATTATAACAAATATGAAACTAAATTTATTTAATGGCTACAACACATATAGGGCTTGCAGACTCTCTTTTTTACTTAGAAATGGCTGCACATTCATTTAATTCTGAAGTTTGCAAACAAGTTGAAAGGCATTCTTTTGTAAATCATATCTGCAACATTTATCAAGTACACAGATAATTTTGCATGCATTTATTAATCATTATGGTAAATCACAATAAAGTAATAAATAATTTTTTTACCGTTTTTAACCCACGCATTAAGCATTTTACTCCCATAGAAAAATCATTTAAAGAACGCTTAAAGTGGTTTAATGCAGATTGGACCAGGGGTTTGTGTGTGGACCACTATTTAATCAAGAATTTTTGCATTCTGGTTGAAGTCCCCATTAGGATAGAAAAACATGAACACACATAAGTCCTATCACAGACGCAGACGTGACGTTATAAGACAGACGCAAGTGTCACGTTCATTGAGACGAGTGCATGTTGCAAAGTCAGATTAAAGAACCGATCAGAACGTTCGATTCACTCGCTTCACTGATCCGTGCTGTACTGTGGATAGCGTGTTAAATACGTGTACAATAAATAACTTCACTGCCACACGTGAATGACGCGTGACGTCTGGACCCGACACTTCACTGCCACGCGTGATTTGCGTGACGTCTGCGTGACCTCTGCTTCACGTCTGCGTCTTAAGTTGAATAGAAATGAATAGCAGAATAAAAAAAAATAAGACGTTGAGTGAGACGTTCATTGAGACGAGTGCATGTTGCAAAGTTATATTAAAGAGCCTATCGGAACGCCATAGTGATGTGAGTGTGTGTGTGTGTGTGTGTAGTGTGTGACCCTGAGTGTGTGTAGATGTGAGTGTGTGGTGTGTGGTGTAGTGTGTGTGTGTGTGTGTAGTGTGTGAATTGAGTGTGTGTGATGTGTGTAGTGTGCGTGTGCGTGTGTGTGTGTGTGTGTGTGTGTGTGTGTGTGTGTAGTGTGTGAATCTGAAGTGAGTGATGTGAGTGTGGGGTGTGTGGTGTGTGTGTGTGTGTGTGTGTAGTGTGTGAATTTAGTGTGTGTGATGTGTGTAGTAGTGCGTGTGCGTGTGTGTGTGTGTGTGTGTGTGTGTGTGTGTGTGTAGTGTGTGAATTGAGTGAGTGTGATGTGAGTGTGGGGTGTGTGGTGTGTGTGTGTGTGTGTAGTGTGTGAATATAAGTGTGTGTGATGTGGACGTGTGGGTGTAGTAGTGCTGCGTGTGTGTGTAGTGTGATGTAATATGTAAGTGTGTGTGATGTAGTGTGTAGTGTGTGTGTGTAAGTGTGTGAATTGAGTGTGTGTGAATGTGAGTGCTGGGGTGTTGTAGTGTGTCGTGTGTCGTGTGTTGAATTGAGTAGATGTAGATGTGAGTGTTGGGTGTGTGTGTGTGTGTGTGTGTGTGTGTAGTGTGTGAATTAGATATGTGTGTTGTGATGTGAGTGTGGGGGTGTGTGTGTGTGTGTGTGTGTGTGTGTGTGTCAGTGTGTGGATTGAGTGTGTGTGATGTGAGTGTGGGGTGTGTGGTGTGTGTGTGTGTAGTGTGTGAATTGAGTCGAGATGTGATGTGAGTGTGGGGTGTGTGGTGTGTGTGTGTGTGTGTGTGTGTGTGTGTGTGTAGTGTGTGAATTGAGTGTGTGTGATGTGAGTGTGTGGTGTGCGTGTGTGTGTGTGTATGTGTGTGTAGTGTGTGAATTGAGTGTGTGTGATGTGAGTGTGGGGTGTGTAGTGTGCGTGTGTGTGTGTGTGTGTGTGTGTGTGTGTGTGTGTGTGTGTGTTAGTGTGTGAATTGAGTGAGTGTGTGATGTGAGTGTGGGGTGTGTGGTGTGTGTGTGTGTGTGTGTAGTGTGTGTGTGTAGTGTGTGAATTGAGTGTGTGTGAGTGAGTGTTGAGTGTGTGGTGTGTAGTGTGTGAATTGAGTGAGTGTGATGTGAGTGTGGGGTGTGTGGTGTGTGTGTGTGTGTGTGTGTGTGTGTATGTGTGTGATGTAGTGTATGATAGTGTGTGTGATGTGAGTGTGTGTGTGTAGTGTGTGAATTGAGTGAGTGTGATGTGAGTGTGGGGTGTGTGGTGTGTGTGTGTGTGTGTGTGTAGTGTGTGAATTGAGTGTGTGTGATGTGAGTGTGTGATGTGAGTGTGTGTGTGTGTGTGTGTGTGTGTGTAGGTGTGTAGTGTGTGAATTGAGTGTGTGTGATGTGAGTGTGGGGTGTGTAGTGTGCGTGTGTGTGTGTGTGTATGTGTAATTGAGTGTGTGTGATGTGAGTGTGGTGTGTGTGTGTGTGTGTGTGTGTGTGTGTAGTGTGTGTGATGTGTGTGTAGTGTGTGAATGTGAGTGTGTGTGATGTGAGTGTGTGGGTGTGTAGTGTGTGTGTGTGTGTGTGTGTAGTGTGTGAATTGAGTGTGTGTGATGTGAGTGTGGGGTGTGTAGTGTGCTGTGTGTGTGTGTGTGTAGTGTGTGAATTGAGTGTGTGTGATGTGAGTGTGGGGTGTGTAGTGTGTGTGTGTGTGTGTGTGTAGTGTGTGAATTGAGTGTGTGTGATGTGAGTCTGGTGTGTGTGTGTGTGTGTAGTGTGTGAATTGAGTTAGTGCTGGGCGGTTTGACCAAAAATTGATATCACGGTTTTTTTCAAAATCATAACGGTTTTTCGGTTTCGGTTCGGTTTTTTTATTTATTTTTTTATGCATAGTCAGGTGTTCAATGCATTTTCTACTGGTTAAGAGAGGAATTACTGCAGTAAATTGACTTAGGATGGTCTATTTTACTGTCATTAGTGAATATTGTAGAATAATTCCACACTAGTAATACAGGTTTGCATGGCCCCAGAAAATTATGCTGTTTACCAATAAGAGCCATTCATGATTCTAATGAAGTGAGGAATCAAAATGCAAAGACAACTGCAGTCAAAATACTTTATTAAAGAACTTTTATTTTAAACAACACAATTAAAACAACTTGGAATACTTTTGCTAGTTCAAGTACAAATCCAGGAACATTACGTGCATTCAAATAAATATAAAAGGAAATCTTGTCTTGCATTGCTTTTGAGGTCTATTAAAGAAATTAAAACAAAATTATGCAACTTGCATTAGTTATTCCTTCAAAAGTATTGCTTCGAAACCAGAACAAACATAAAATAAATATAAAGTGCTAACTTACTTGGCACACAGGATTATCCTGTATAATGGAAACAATATTTGGCTCGAACTTTCTTTAGCTTTCCCTGTGTTACATGCTGATGTGGAGGGCGCTGAATCACGGCTGAATCCGGCTGATTTAATACATTCTTGATATTCCAAGACATGTTTGCGGCTAAGGCGCTGGAGCAATTTGCTTGTGTTGCCGGGTCATTCTCCCCAGCGGAGAATTTAAGCCGGACAGCACTTACATAATGGTTGTTTGTTCGACGTTGGATTTTTGGAAAACAAAAAACCTCCAAACAACAGTCCCGGCTCCTCTTTTTGGCACAAGTTTTTCTTCGGTGTCATCACTGTCATGTTGTACTAATTCTTCAGCATCCATCGTCCATGTAACGTAACAGAAGCGCTGCTGTTTGTTTACACTCGTCAGTGCTCAGTAGTGCAACGGGTAAAGAGTCCGTCCTGAAACAGTGTCGCACTGCCACTCTATGGTCTGCAGCAGCAGTAACGGCTCGTTCGAACGTTGTGTAATTAAATACACCGGTATGGCGGTTTATTCAAAATCAAAATCGTGACGAAAATATAAACCGGTTTTCGGTTCGAACCGGTTTACCGCCAGCACTAAATTGAGTGTGTGTGATGTGAGTGTGGGGTGTGTAGTGTGCGTGTGTGTGTGTGTGTAGTGTGTGAATTGAGTGTGTGTGATGTGAGTGTGTGGTGTGCGTGTGTGTGTGTAGTGTGTGAATTGAGTGTGTGTGATGTGAGTGTGGGGTGTGTAGTGTGCGTGTGTGTGTAGTGTGTGAATGTGAGTGTGTGTGATGTGAGTGTGGGGTGTGTGTGTGTGTGTGTGTGTGTAGTGTGTGATGTGGTGTGTGTGATGTGAGGTGTGGTGGTGTGTGTGTGTGTGTGTGTAGTGTGTGAATTGAGTGTGTGTGATGTGAGTGTGGGGGTGTGTGTGTGTGTGTGTAGTGTGTGAATTGAGTGTGTGTGATGTGAGTGTGTGTGTGTAGTGTGTGAATTGAGTGTGTGATGTGAGTGTGGGTGTGTGTGTGTGTGTGTGTGTAGTGTGTGAATTTAGTGTGTGTGATGTGAGTGTGTGGTGTGTGTGTGTGTGTGGTGTGTGTGTGTGTAGTGTGTGAATTGAGTGTGTGTGATGTGAGTGTGGGGTGTGTAGTGTGCGTGTGTGTGTGTGTAGTGTGTGAATTGAGTGAGTGTGATGTGAGTGTGGGGTGTGTGTGTGTGTAGTGTGTGAATTGAGTGTGTGTGATGTGAGTGTGGGGTGTGTGCAGTGTGCGTGTGTGTGTGTGTGTGTGTAGTGTGTGAATTGAGTGTGTGTTATGGGAGTGTGGGGTGTGTGGTGTGCGTGTGTGTGTGTGTGTGTGTAGTGTGTGAATTGAGTGTGTGTGATGTGAGTGTGGGGTGTGTAGTGTGTTGGTGTGTGTGTGTGTGTGTAGTGTGTGAATTGAGTGTGTGTTATGTGAGTGTGGGGTGTGTAGTGTGCGTGTGTGTGTGTGTGTGTATCATTTCTTCTAGTGTTTCTCAATGTCAAGGATACTTCCCTTTGACATTGAGAAACGCCCAGTGTCTATGTATCAGACACGCACAGAAACTCAAAGGTCTTCACGGCAACCCGTCAAAATAAAAGTTTGGTAAGAAATTGACAGAAATAATTATATTAGGCTACTGTACAATAGATTTAACTACGTCTCTATTAATCAAAATTGCTACTACTAATAATGTGTGCATAAGGTTGCTTTTTCTCTTGATTTTTTATAAGCAATATTTCTCAATATCATCAATATTTTTGTATAAACAGCATGTAGCCTTCAATGCTTTCATAAATGTACCATCATAAATAATAGTCATTGAATTGAATTTTTTTATTTAACTATTTGGAAAAAAAGAAAGATAAAAAGATATATATATATATATATATATATATAAAATGAAATAAAATATAATTAAATAAATTGGAAAAATAGTTAAAACTGATTTTAAATCATGTTTTTTTTATTAAGTACTCGTATCGGTATCGGCGAGTACTGAAATGCAAGTACTCGTACTCGTACTCGTTTTCCAAAAAGTGGTATCGGTGCATCCCTAGTGGTGTGTGGTGTGCGTGTGTGTGTGTGTGTGTGTGTGTGTGTAGTGTGTGAATTGAGTGAGTGTGATGTGAGTGTGGGGTGTGTGGTGTGTGTGTGTGTAGTGTGTGAATTGAGTGTGTGTGATGTGAGTGTGTGTGTGTGTGTGTAGTGTGTGAATTGAGTGTGTGTGCGCAACAAGTTTCTTAACTTTTTCGCCGACGAAAGCAGAGCCGTGGAAAGCCGCTTCGCCACGCTTTCAGTGGAAACGCGGCTATTGTTTTGATGCCGTCATGAGCTGAAATGGCGGGAGGGGTTGTGTCGCCCTGATTTGCTTCCCCGTCTCTCTGCATTTTCCCCAGACATACGTTATTCTCCCACACAAAAAACGAATTTCATTCCAAATATGTAAAATTCTGTGAAATTCCACGTTAACACTAGATTCCGCGTTAATTGGCCAATTCCGCGACTTCGTCCGCGATTCCGCGATCAC
>JAQIUQ010000128.1:0-42005 GCA_030378365.1 Hybognathus amarus
GGAGGCTCCTTGGGCCTGACTCTTAACACATTGGAATGTGAAAGAATGTCTGAACAAAGAGGAAGGCATTCCTTTGGTGTTTAAAGACATTTACTTTATATTCTCAAATGGTTTTTATGTATGTGTGTTTTTCCCCATGTCACCGTGAAATATCTTTGTTGGTTGCAGCATAAAACAGAAATTAGAAATAACTTCTTTATGCATTGTAAACAGAAGTATATGTTCCTTTAATGTAACATAATGCTCCTTGGTGTCTCCAGAATACGTATTAAATGAACCACCCGAATATGCACAGAGATGTAAAGTAAAGTGTATTTTTAATATGTTTTACTGCCAAGGATGATCGAACTGTTCAATAGTAGCCCTTATTTGAACACACCCCTCCCACGAGGAGCGCGTGGTCTGAAAACAAAGAACCATAAAAGAATGTTTCCCGCGTGCAGCCTCCATCTCCCCGATTGGCTCAAGCCAACAGGAAGGGGATGGATTTCCCCAAGGGAATAAAAGCAGCACGCCAGCTCCGCCCCTTCTCTTCCGAAAACACCTCATGTCAAGAAGCACGTAAAGGATCTCCTCACGGAGATCCGACCCCAACCGGGATCCTTTCTTTGATCGTCTAAAAGTTTCGTCTTCTCCTCAAATGAACTACCAAGTTCGTTTCCCAGGAAAGGAAGTGGACTTTGCCGATCTATTTCCTCGGGTAGCGTCACCTCAAAGACTTTTAAGCCTTTCAAACATTCGCGCCGAATGCCAACGAACGCCACGTGACTCCCCACGGAACAAAGAAGCCACGCGCACGCAACCAACCATGCACGCGCCAGGACGGGCAGTGCAAGAGCGCCGCGCTCCACGGAACGCGCGCACACAGGACAGCATCTCCATTCCACGTGCGGCCCAACCGGGCCTGGCCACGAGTCCGCGACACACACAGACCAAACATGTTGTGCAAGTATTACCTTCTTTTAGAGCTTCTCAGAAGCATAAAGAAAGTGTTTTTGTGGTGTTCAGAAAGGTTAACTGACTGTTTTGGTGAATGTAATTCCCTCTTTCTCTACAACTCACTCTCTCTCACTCTCTCTCTCTCTCTCCAACTCACTTACGCGTATCCATTGTCTAAACGCCCTGCGTCGTCTTAGTTTGTGTTTTAATGTTTGTAAATATATGTATCATTGCAATGTAGTAAATGCTTAAGTAATTGAATGCCATATTAAATGCAATTATGCTCATTTTGACTGATTTACTGTCCGGTGCTCATAATAAAGTCCCTGAAGTGTCGATCGAACGCTGCAAGCTTTACAGAACTAGAAATACCTAAAGGGTATGTTTTATAGAGTTGGAGGATTAAATTCTTGTGGCCAGGGAATTTGATCTCAAAACTCTATAAATTAATTGAGCTAATTAATTTTACTTGTCTTGTAAAACGTGGTCTGTGCAATCCATTACAATTAATTTGTGGTTAATTGCAGAGACACACAGGTATGCATATAGGTAAAATTGATATAAGCCTTCCTAAATGGGAGATTTATTAACATGTAAGACCGGTCTGATCCAAATCTGTATGAATAATTATTAATTATCAATTATTAATTATGATATGCAAATTCCCCTCGATCAGACCCGCCCAGAGTTCCTTACATAATTGGTGGAGAATAAACGGCCATTTCAAACTTGTTTATGAGCAATCAGTTTCAGTCCAAATGTGTATATTGTTATTTAATATTGTTTATGTAATATTTTATATTACACGCGCACATCGGAGTGAACGCTTTGCGAACTCACGATATGACTGAGCTGGGCACAAAAGCCGCCTCAGCCAAGCATATTTAACAAGCTGCTAAATGTTCAAACGTTTTAGTCACTGTTAAATTGCTAAAAGTAAACTGCAGTTTCCTTAGTATTAAATTTGTTCTGACACAGATGGAAGAGAAACCTCTGTACATAAACAACATTTTTAATAATTTTAACTCCTCTGTCAGAACGAGATTCTTCTGACATTGGAAGACAAGATATAGTGAAACGATGTTCTTTCTCTATTCTTAAAAGGCCTTATCTTATATTATAATCGTTAGAGTAACGATAAGCTCCTGGTTGAAAAAAACATTGACTTAGCTAATCAAATGTATAAAAAAACGCATATTATCATAAGTGCTATTTGATATATGTCTATTGGAGCAGGAAACAGATGGATAATTCCTGTTTCCCTTTCGCACAGCGCAGCGAAAAAGAAAATCCTGCCAAACGTGTTTGTAAAAATATAGCACCAAAAGAAAAATCCAAAACTGAAAACATTCTAATCATTAACGGTAGTTGTGATAAATGTTATTTGGAGTTTTTGAAACAGATGGATAATTCCTGTTTCCCTTTCGCACAGCGCAGCGAAAAGAAAATCCTGCCAAACGTGTTTGTAAAATATAGCACCAAAAGAAAAATCCAAAACTGAAAACATTCTAATCATTAACGGTAGTTGTGATAAATGTTATTTGGAGTTTTTGAAACAGATGGAGCAATTCCTGTGTTCCTTTTGCACAGCGCAGCGAAAAGAAAATCCTGCCAAACGTGTTTGTAAAATATAGCACCAAAAAGAAAAATCCAAAACTGAAAACATTCTAATCATTAACGGTAGTTGTGATAAATGTTATTTGGAGTTTTTGAAACAGATGGATAAGTCCTGTTTCCCTTTCGCACAGCGCAGCGAAAAAGAAAATCCTGCCAAACGTGTTTGTAAAATATAGCACCAAAAGAAAAATCCAAAACTGAAAACATTCTAATCATTAACGGTAGTTGTGATACATGTTATTTGGAGTTTTTGAAACAGATGAGCAATTCCTGTGTTCTTTTGCACAGCGCAGCGAAAAGAAAATCCTGCCAAACGTGCTTGTAAAATATAGTACCGAAAAAGAAATCCGTCGAGATTTAAATTCCGCACTATTCGTGATTATGCAGAAAATAGGTGTGTAATTCGCTACACGTCCTCTGAAACAATCACATTTGAAAGCGGGCTGGCTGTAATACTACTGCCAAACACTAGGGTGCACCCTTGAGTGTTTTCCAGTATCAGATGACCCCCAGCCCCGACTTAACCCTCCACGAACGCAATAGCGCCCTCGTGTGGACACTAACAGCTAGGTCATTTCTTTCCTCAAAATTCTGTTAGGAACACCCTGCTTCCTTACTGAATTTCGAACTAGTTTCCCTAATTTTCAATGCATGTGCAATCTACAGCCTGTTTCATTAACATGATTTTCCTTGCCTTGACTGTGTGCACTTGTTTTGAATTTGGTTCAAACCACATTTGAACTTAAAATTCAGAATTAAGTCTTAGCAGCTTCTGATGACCACTTAGGAGGAAAGCGCCCCCTTGTGGCCGCCCCCTTTCTAAGTCACCATCACCTAACATCACTGTTCTGAATGGCTCTCTCTCCCAGTTGGTTTTGTTTTGGTTACTATCACCGATCCCTCACCGTAATCGTGATTGTCATCAAATATAACACCAACCTTTAATTTCCTACACTTATTCAAATTTGGTTTGAAACAAACAAATTTCAAAGTTAATTTGAATTAAGTCTTTCATTTCCCATGGGGAATTGCTTTATGGCTTTATTTCAATATTTCCATTTCGAATTGTTTTAATAATTTTGATTTGGTTTTTATTACAACTGTATCCTTACTAATCTAAAGGTTACTTAACCCCTATGCATTTGCTCAATTTGAATTGTGTTTAAATCAGTTTGAATGCAGTTCAAATCAAGCTCTCTGTCAGCCAGATTGACCACTAGGAGGAAGGGACCCACACCCTTAGTGGCCAAAACATGCCACTACAGCTTGCTTCCTCCTGTGCTCTTCATTGCTGCACCTAATGCTATCACTTTCCTGAATGGAGGTTAGGTTATTCTGATAATTAACATTGTCACAATTCCCTTTTTGTTTATACCATAGACTTTAGTAAAGCCGTTGCCTTTGATTTTTCAACAAAAATAGACACTCAACTTGATGTAGATAGAGGAGCTTTAATTCAAATTGAGGCACACTTGTTCTTCATCCTGTTTTGTGTTTGTAGGTAGAAATCTCTCAAGTGCTGTGGTGATGTGACAGTCACCTCCGCTTGGGGTCCGGCTGGCTGGTTCGTCTGATCTGCGCCACCATCGCTGACTGAGCGCGGGTCTCGTACTTTCCTGTATCTTTCCGTTGATGCGGCCCGCAACACGACACCACCAATCTGGCACCGCCGGTTGTGTTCAAGGTCAAGTTGCTTGAAAGGGCGCACCTCGGTACAGATGCACGAAATGCCCGGGACACTGCTGTCAGGTGTTGGGGGGTGACAGAAGGACCAACCACGAGGCTGACTCCAACCGGGATGACCTCATTTCACCACAGGCAAACTAGAAAAAGGTATTAAAACCCATCCACTTAATATTGGCCACCGAATCTAGAGATTCCCCTGATATTTGAAGTGGTTGGCTTCCTCCGCCTCTCCAAGCCACAAACTGCAGGCTTAGCCTCACAAACTGCCTCTTTCACTTTCTGACACTTCTTGTGTACTATGAATGCCATTTCATTACAAACCTCCCCATCTTTGATGGTTGCATGTTACTTCAACCTTTGCTAGCTTGCCACTGCTCTGTTCTGTTGTGCTCTGTTCCTTTCAGTTCACCTAAAAGACAGAACCTCTCTGAGACACCAAGGAAAGCTGAAGAATAGTTTGACAACCAAGTCGTTAGCATCAACAGGTGACCCCTAAGCTAGCACCCTGTCAAAAATCTTCATTCGGACCCATGATGACCTACCCAAATTGTCCCATAAAACGGTTTAACTGTCTGCATCAGTTAACCAAAATTTTCATACACGGCTTAGCCTGTATTATAGCTCGTTAAACGTAGAACGAACTTGCATTGCTCTCTCTGTGTGTGTTGTGTTCCTTTCGCCCACAGTGAAGCCAGTATGTTCCGGTCCTACAGTCCCACAACCCGCTGGGACGACCTGGAGACATGGCTGAGATTCATGACATCTCCATCCCTGCCCAAAGTCACCAGCGACTCAAAACCAGGAGCAACTGGACGCAGACGTGTACAAGCTGATGGCGCACAAACCAAGCCAAAGCTCCCACGACAAAGACTGGGCCAGACACGTCAACCTCGCCTACCAGCTCAGCGCACACGCACGCCTCCGCGAAAGGAGCCGCATCGCCCTGGAGCACAAGGTTGCAACCCCGAGGATGACAACAACCCCGAGCTACAGAAGGAAGTAAAAGACTTCAAACTGCCCTGTCTAAATCTTCTACACAGACTGAAGAGAATAGTCAGAGAAAAGAACCAGAGAAGAATTCCACGAGAAACTCCGACAAAAGTGAAGACTCTTGCAAAGAGCAGAGACTGAACTGAAAGAGATTCGAAAGCCACGGCCTGCGAAAGAAACTCGCAAAGGCTCGTACAACCATTCACAAGCTTGGTCAGCAGAGACAAGGTCTCGAACATGAACTTGATCCACAGAGTTGCAATACTCTTATAGACTGCAGCATGACCGGAAAAGGGGAAACACACACCACAAGTTTCCCCTAACCAGTCTGCACATTTCAGCCAACAACACAAGAGCTGAAAAAGGGGGAGGTAGGAAAGCCCGCCTTCCACCACATCTATGACAATCTACAAGACATTAACTTTCCACCTGCTGTCTCCAACCGGTGTCTGACATGACACCGACACCCAGCAGGACAGACCCAGGAGGGCCTGTGCTACCACCACCGGCTCCGAACGAGTTTGCGGTGGAACTTACCACGAACCGGTAACTGAGGAGGCCGCCAGTTTCAAGAAACTTCTCCTCCAAAACCCGTCAGTCACCATAGTTCTCCTGCCCCCACGCAATGCCCACTCAACGATGCGTGAAGGCCCACTCAGTAAGAATTCCTAAAACCCCAAATGATTCTGAACTGCAACCCAGAAGACACTGCACGAACGCCGTGCAAGACTCTGCTAAAAAGGTCCTGGATCAACATCGGACATAGAACTTTTAAAAGTAGATGAAAATGTGTGTTCAAAGAGTTGCAAGACTCTGCGTTTGTAGAATTAGAATTATACTAAGTTAAAGGAATCTTAGATAGACCTGTAAGCCTCAACGGCCGACAGACCATGCACAACTCTTTCGAAACAAACAGTTTCTAGATGTTGTTTAAATCGACACCGTTAAACATTAGGTTTCGTGACAGTGAAGAGTTACAGAAAACACCAACTCCAAATAGGGCATACCTTACCCTGACGACAGAGTAGTAAAATCACCCGAGTTTTAAATTACTGTTAATCAACAGGCGTGCACTTGACCATCGCGGTCCAACTAAAACACTACGTGCAATACGCATCTTGATAGCTGGCTTGCCTAAATGCAGAGAAAACAAATAGCGGGAATTGTCATCTCTACTTTGAAAAAAAAATTAGGCCTTAGACTCCCAACTTGTATCAGGAACTTCAGCATTAAAGCGTAAGTCTGTGTAACAGAAGTATCATCTCAGCAGCTTGTAATCTGTACCGATATCTTTTCCGCTTTGGAAACAAAAAAAAAGAAATCCAAAATCGCGGTATAACTAAACCTTTTTCGTTTCTGACGAAGACAGCTCAGGACAGAGTTATATGTATGTAGACCTGGGCGACGCTCCCCTTCTACAAAGTAAAGGCCTTAATTTTATTGTTAGATTGATGCAATTCACCTAAATTTTAGCTGCTAATACAAGCAGAAAGCTACTAAACGATCAAAAGAAGTAACTCGCGGAAAAGTCAGCATTCATGCATGAGAGACGTAACTATATATGCTTAGAAAAACTAATCTATTCCCTTACTCTGTAAGAAAATAGAACAAGACAAGCTTTGACTTGCAGCAAATCTATTTCCTTACTCTGTAAACAAATAGAAGACTGTGAAATAAAGAGCAGAGTTCCATGAGAAAATTAGCAAATGCCAAAACACATTTGCGCTTTTACTTAATGCAACCAAGTTCTTGAAAATCATAAAGTATAGGTGCCTCCCTTTTAACCCGTTAAAACATGCATGATTCATGTAAAATACACAGACATTCTTCAGGTACTGTTGAATTGCTCTGACACACTCTGGCTCCCATGACAACAACTTGTCACAGGAAGTGTTAACTCTTAATGTCACTTTTGTAAACAAACCAGCCTGGGTGGCTAAGCTAACCTAGCCTAGCATCAAGCTAACTTAGGCTAAGCTAAACTGACCCATCACTAAGCCTACTTAGGCTAAGCTAACCTAGCTTAGCACCAAGCTAACTTAAGCTAAGCTAACCTAACCTAGCTCCCATCCAATGTAGGCTAAGCTGAATAACCTCCACAGTTAGCAGTTAGCATTATTTTCTTGAACCCTTAATCACCGCTTGTGTTCCACAGTGCAAAGTATTCTATAATACTTTCCTCAACACCAGTTAGGGTTTCTAATTATTCACTTTCCGTGTTTGCAATTCTTATTAGCTAAATTTTACATTCACAGGGTTAGGAATACTCCTTGCTAACCATTGAAGACTAACTTCACATATAGTGAACCACCAGCTAAGTCCAGAGAAATAATTTAGTCATAAGAAACACCTTACGTCATTTATTTCATCTCGGCTATGTCCTTTCCAGGAAATACCCTCGGAACCACACAAAACTTAACCCCCTAACATTCGCAGCTAAGATTAGGACACAAGAGACACTTAGCTTTATGCTAAATACTTAGCAAACCTATTAAGCAGTAGTTCTGAACTTTTAGAGTAACCCCAGAGTGCACTCTGGACGATGGGGTGGGGCGACACTTTTGGGTGGAGCGACACGTGTCACCCCGCCCCTATTTTCCAGTTCCCGCCTTTGCCATTTTCCTCCGACCCCCCAGGGGGCAGTTTGCGATGAAAGGCACCGGCGGCAGCATTAATGAAAGAACGACACTCCTTCGCGTTGATTGCGATTTCAAATGGTGAGTAAAAATGGTTGTGTAGATTTATATAAATATATTTAAAAATGTTCCATGATGTTCGTGAATCAAATCTGGAATAGTTGCTTAAGCATCCCAGTGTCTTTCAGATGATATAATTAAACCGTTCTTTGTTTGTTTTTTTCCTTCTTAGATTTTGAGATTTCTATATTTTTTTCACAAACATGGGGCACCAAACCGTCGTAACCAGAGATAAACATGAAATTAATATGAAGTCCACTCTTAAACTGTGCCCATTTTGTGACTTTACGAACTTGATTTCGCACATGGTACATGTCCATGTTCGTAGACATTTTGAGACTGCAGTAAGATACAAAGGTTTGGTTTTCCAAATTGATGTTTTGTATTAAATAATTACTATAACCATATTAAATTAAGTTCGCCTAGTAATGTGCTTAGTTCATTCATTTTCAGATTTCTTCATTGTCAAATGCAGCAACAAGTGCCGAGAAAAGGCGCATTTTCACTGCTGCTATTGTGAAAAGACCATTATTAATAGGTCACAATTAATGACCCACATATTGAGCCATGAGCCTCGTGTTGTTGAATTAGGAGTAACTTCAGACATGCATGTCATGAATAAAACACAGGTAATTGAATCTTTATACAATAGCAATATTTTTAGTTTTCTTAAAGCTTTGTTTATTTATGTTAATTATGTTTATTTGAGATCGAGAGCAATAAATTACTGAATTGTTAAAGTTTGAATGAATTTATAATTTCTCATTTTTTTTATGAATAATTGTTGATTGTGTAGTGGGTCTGAGGAGCCTAGAGCACGAGCACAGCGCCTGCAGCTCTGTAGCACAGAGGTTTGGAGCTGAATCCTGCATTAGAGAGAGCCCTGCATTGAAAGTGGAGATGTTTTGTGATACAGCAAAAAGACAAGTTCCCACATCGACAACTTCCGCTTCTTCAAATAGAGGTTAGACCTTCTTGACGAAAACAAAGTATCACATATTTGTTTGGCATAATCCTCTCCATGTAGAGTAATCTGTTCTATCTGGTAATATCTTTATTGCTTTATAAGGATCTCTTCCAAACACGAAGACCAAAAAACAAATGGAAAATAGGAACAAGTCAGCAGTTACACCTGAATCTGAACTTCAGTGTGGAAATGTCAAGAGTTCTACAGGTAACTGACTTGTAAACTTGTACTTCTTAGGGTTGCAGTGGTATGAGATTTTCACAGTACAAAAACAGTTTCAAAAAGTATTGTAGTTTAATGGTATATGGTCCTGCTCAATCAAATGTGAGAGTCATTTTTAAATATATTATGATTTTGAAAATAGTTAGCCATTGGATCATTTTTAGTCCTACTTCAATAACAATAAATATTATTACTTATACTTAAGTGATTATTTCTATAAGTCCTTTTACATTAGTACTGCTTTTGGATATTTTGCCCACCTCTGTCACACCACATAGCCTTGATTTTCAAAACTGCATTTACTGTTTGAATTGTGTGATAAAAGTAACAGAATTTGAGACTTTTTCTTTATTTTTGACTAGATACAAAGCTCATCACAGTTTACAGATGAAAGGGATGCAATAAATAGTGTTTAGTTGGGCATCTGCTGAAAATAGACGAAACAGACGAAAACTTACTGATCTCAATCCAGCTATCAGGAAAAATCGTAAGTTCACTTTTTTCCAAACTCTAAACAAGGCGAAAATTATATGGGACCCACGCACCAAACCAAGGGGACTACTAGGCGGGCATATTAATATCCGTAGTATCGTTCCAAAGAGCGACCAAATGGAACACTTGCTAGATAATTCCAACTTGGATTTTCTTGGCGTCTCAGAAACCTGGTTGAGTAAATATTCTCCAGAGGCAGTTGTTAACGTCTCTGGATACAATGTTTTCAGAAAGGACAGAGATAAAGGACGAGGGGGAGGTGTGTTAATCTATGTGAAAGACACAATCAAATGTAATCTGATTGAATGGTCGCATGTGTTAGATATTGAATGCCTGGGACTAAATGTTTGGTTATCCCCTGAAATGTCGTTTATTTTAATTTGCTTATATCGTCCTCCTTCATCTACCATTGATTTTTATGATAATTTACACAAACTATTAAAACAATGTCCAGAAAGAAAGGAGCTAATTCTTATGGGGGATTTTAATATAAATTGGGAAAATAACCTAGACCGGAAAAAACTTAAAGTCATAACAGACCAATTTAATCTCACTCAGTTAGTTATTGGTCCCACTCGCATCACTCGCTCCTCTCAGACGCAAATTGACTTAATGTTTACAAACAGACCAGAAAGGATAACAAAAACATACAATTTATTAACAGGATTATCTGACCATAATATAACACTACTGGGAAGGAAACTCACAAAAAAACGTTTTAAAAACATAACCACAGTGAAAAAACAACATCATCTGAGTATACCTAAAAAAGATATGGAGAAATTTAGATCTGTCTTAAATGATATCGACTGGACTGATATTCTTGCTGTTGAAGATATAGAAAACAGCTGCAATCTGCTCTCAAGTACTATTAATAATGTAATATCCTCTTATAGCAGGAAAATGACACACAGACCAAGACAGAAGAATTCTCAACCTTGGCTTAATGAGGCTCTTTGGAAACAGATGAGGGACAGAGACTCCTCACTAAAGACTGCACTCAAGTCAAGTTTCAGAAGTGATTGGTACAGTTATACATCCCTCAGAAATAGAGTAGTAAGGAACATAAGGAAAGCAAAAGCAGATTTTTATATAAAAGTAATTAATGATGCAAAGGGAGATGGGAAATTAATCTGGAACAACCTTAATAAATTAATTGGGAAAGATACTCAGCACTGTACACCGGCACTGGAATTGAAATTAAATGGAATCATAACCAGTGAAGAGGATATTATAGCAAGTACTTTTAACAATTTTTTTATTCAATCCGTTGAGGACTTGGCAAAGAATTTTACTACCAGTACTATAGTGAGTATTCCTACTGATTATGACAAACCGGTTTTTAGGATTGAGGAAATTAGTGAACTTGAGGTAGAGAATACAATAAATTCACTAAGGAACTCAAAAGCTAAAGATGCCTTTGGTCTTGATTCTGTATTTCTTAAAACTCATAAACAATCTCTAATTAAACCTCTTACACACTTAATCAATTTATCAATAAAACAAGGTATTTTCCCAAGTTCCTGGAAAACAGCCGTGGTGACCCCTATTTTCAAGGCTGGTGACAAAACGCTGGTGGAGAACTACAGGCCTATTAGTATATTACCCATTTTATCCAAGGTAGCAGAGAAATGGGTGGCGAAACAGCTAACTATACATCTCAATAAAGGTCTTTCACCACTGCACCCAATGCAGTTTGGCTTTCGAAGTAATCACTCTACAGAAACAGCCAACTGCTTCCTTATTGAGAACATAAAATTTAATCTAGACAAAGGAGGAGTGGTTGGTGCAATATTTTTAGACTTAAAAAAAGCTTTTGATACCGTCAATCATGACGTTCTTTTGTCAAAATTATCATATTTTAATTTTTGTGAGAATGCAATTAAATGGATGAAATCATATTTAACTGACAGAAAACAAAGCACACGCATTAATAATACTCAATCTACATATTCAAACTGTAAAATAGGTGTCCCTCAAGGATCTATACTGGGTCCTCTTTTGTTCAGTCTTTATATAAACGATCTGCCCACTGTTTGTCCATCTGTACACTTACAAATGTATGCAGATGACACAGTCCTTTATGTGCATGCAAAAAATAAACAACAAGCTGCACACAAACTGACTGAGGCCATGAGTAATGTATCCATGTGGCTAACTCATTCATGTTTACACTTGAACATAAGCAAAACAGTCTGCATGTACTTTACAAAACAAACAACTGTCACTTATGACCCTGAGGTGCTTGTCAACCAAGAGAAGGTTAGAGTGGTACCTGACTGTAAATATTTGGGAATCATCCTAGACTCACATCTATCTTTTAAAAAGCATACTAAAAAGGTTGCCAATACTGTTAAATTTAATTTAGCAAATTTTAAGCATATAAGATCCTATCTATCAATGAAGGCAGCAAAACTCTTTTTGTATGCAATGATTTTCTCACACTTCTCCTACTGCTTAACTAGCTGGTCGCAAGCAAACAACACTACATTGCAACCTATGAAGTCACTTTATAAACAGGCACTAAAGACTTTGGACCGTAAGGGAAACAGCTACCATCACTGTCATATAATCAAAAAACACAGTATGCTCAGCTTTGAAAATTTCATACATTTTGCTGACACTTGTCTTGTTTTTAAGGTACTCCGTGGGCTTGCTCCACCACCACTGTGCCAATTCATAAAACAGAAAGATAAGGCTAATAGATTAACTAGAGCAACCACTAGAGGGGACTGCATTGTTCAATATAGACAAAGCAGGATTGGAAATGCAGCCTTCTCTATTAGAGCCACAATTTTCTGGAATAGTTTGCCCAATGAGTTAAGGGAGTGTAATAGTTTCTCCTATTTTAAAAAACAACTTAGATCTTGGATTGGAGACACGTACACCTGTAACCATGCATCCAATACTTAGGTTCAAAATATATACGTATGGGTATATGTGGGTGTATGTATATGTATGTGTATGTATGTGTTTATATGTATATGTATATATGTATGCATGTATGTATGTGTATATGTATGTATGTACATGTACTTGCGTATATATGTATATGAGAGTGTATGTGTATATTTATATATGGCCTATGTATGCATTTTTTTTTTTATTTATTTATTTTTTTTTATTATTATTTCTTGTTTCTCTTTTCTGCTTATATTGTTCCTGAGATTTCCTGTTTATATTTATCATATTGCTACTATATTTACTAAATGTATAGTGTATTTTTTATTGATTTTTGTATTTTAGGCAGCCTATTAAGACCTGGCTAGGGACAACAGATGAAAATTAGCACACACTGCTAACTCTGGCTTGTTTACAGCATAACTTGTTGTTGATTAATGAGTATTGTCCCTATCAAATAAAAGAAGTAAAAAAAAAAAAAAAAAAATAGCAAAGGCTAAAACATTGATCTCGGGATTTAAGATTTGATATAGAGCAATAGTACATTACAGTACTGTAAATTATCAAATGTGTGAGATATAACTCTTTTAAGCATGAAACTGTCATACTGCTGCAACCCTAATATAATATACTGTATAAAAGTTATAATGCACAGTGATCTTAAAACATTAGTCACATTAAAGTGCAGTAGTAAAGACTGAACTTTAAACATGTGGTTTCAAGCAGTTACTCCAGTAGAAGAAGAAAAAGGTCTGAGGACTGCTAATATGAAGCCTAATACAGTTGTGTGTGTGCACTGTAATTTGACATTATTAAAAAACAACTTAAGAAAGCACATCCAAAGACGCCACACTGAATGCAGGGAGACTGTATCATCAAAGAGGTATTTAAGATGCCAATGTGTTGATGGCAAAAATGGATTTTTTGCTGTTGAAAAGTCTTTCCATGGTGCATCCACTCCAATCCATGTCCTGAAAAACACCTGGGGAGAGTCACAAAGGTCTGAATGTGAACTGGATGAGTGCTGTGTTACCAGAGACTTTGCCCACAGAAGTGGTATTCTTCCATTTGAGTGTGACCACTTGCAGTCTTTATCCTATTGTCCACGTGTTGATCAAATACAGACTGATCTTGCAGAAGAAACATTGTGTATGATGGTTGATCAGAAGTGGTTTGGAGAAGCAAGGAAACACCAGTTAATTGATCTGAAGAAGGAATCTCTGGCCGAAGGAGTTCCGTTGTCAGTGTCTGTAAAAATTGGAGACCAACTCAACAAATTGCATGTGTCTGTGTTTGAAAAAAACGCTCATATTACAGCAGACTTGGCAGAGTAATGGTCTCGTATGATGTTAAGAAAAACTCTTGGTACTGTCCTTGCTCAATGCCAAGGAAATCTTGTATTCACAAGGCTGTTTCAAAGTGGCATCTCTTTCACCATCAGAAAGACTTGTTCAAGAAGGTAAAAAGTGTGGAGGAAGTTCCTCCTGAATCACCTGAAGGAAAAAAAGATGACCACAACAACAGCTATCCACCATCTGACTCAAACATCAAAGAAATGATCCACTACATGATGGCACACATAAAACTTCCCAGTGAGCTTCCCAAGACATTACTAGATCATTCCAGATATTTAAAGTCCAACCAGTGCCTTCCAAGGCATTTGGTGCCCACAGAATTAAAATGTATCAAGTGCACAGCTGAAAGCTTAAGTGATCCAAGACTCATCACAAAGGATGCCAAGATAGTGACATTTTCTGGTGTAATCCAAGGTATGGTTATTGTAATATTACATTAACATGTGCTTTCAGATATTTTTATGGATATTTTAGATTCATGCCTTTATTTACTTCTTTAGGCATATCTACTTACTACAGACAGTGCCCAAACTGTGAAATGGTATATAGGTACCAAGAGTGGTCAGATGGAATACATAATTTCAATGACCACATTCTTTTGTCATTGCATTTGTGCATGTTCCTAAGAAACTCAATACAGGTATGTCATAATCCCAATGCGTTGTTTTCCTATTCATTTTTCAAGTCACTGTTTTTTTTTTTTTTTTTTTTCGTTCAACATTTCATTCATTCATTCAATGTATTTTTTTAACTTGTTTAATTCCAGAATAGTACGGCAGTAAGTAGGGTAATGGAAACATTACATTCAATTGAAGGTGGGCCTTTTCCTAAAAATGAACTTGTTTTACAAGCCTATTTGCACTTTGAGGCCATGACAGAACTGGATTATCATTACAATTGTGTCACTTGTGGGCACTACCCAAGTGTAGTCGTCATGGATCTACACAAGAAGGGAGCTTTTGGCATGCCTGGTATGTTTAAACATTATAGTTTCATATATTTAAATGTTTCTTGATAAATATATTTTGTGAATAAATTAAGAAACTATAGTTCTCTTACGAGAGGTTCTCTCGTATTGCGTAAGCTAGCTTACGCTCCGGGAAAGATTCATCTTTTCTGAGAAGTTGAAGCCAAAAAATTATCCTATAATTTTGTATCCAATGTCAACGCAGTTCACTGCAGCAGACCATGAGCGGGCTAGCTAGCAGCTCATTGGTTCGCTCAGGGAGAACTGCTACAGCCTATGAGGGAACTCGGTTGAACTCGTGACCAATGAGAAGCAGACACGCTCTCATTGCGTCAGAGCCCGGCCAAACGGAGTGGCCCGAGTCTATAAATAAGCGAGTTTCCCGCTGTTTTCCGATTTTCATCTCTTCAGCGAGGCTATACGCACCTGCTGATCTCCGAGAGGAAGCCGCGTCGCCGTCGAGAAGGCATCTCTTCACGAGCGTGTGGACAGAGTCTGAGGAAGCCGGCCGTCTTCGCCACCTTCAGCCATCCTGCGAGCTAACGCCATCCGGCGACGTATCCTTACATTTGTATTTTGCTTGTGTTGTGTATTTTCACAAAAGAGCAGCGAGCGTCTTTTTAAAGATGCCTCGCACACCTCATGCCGCTCCCCTCTCAGCGCCGGAGTCCCGCGCTGTATGTGGGACGAGCCGCTTACAGCTGTGCCGACCGCGGCTAGCTTTCTTTACTTTACAAGAGAGCTAGCTTGCCCCGCGCATAGCTTCACCGAAAATGGGTTTATCAATGGTGTGTAGTCCCGCCGAGGCTGGTCCTGTTCGCCACCATCACGCCCTCTTATCTGCTCGCGCTCCTGTGCTTGTGTCTTACTGCTGTGGCTCAGTGGTAAAACACAAAGCTTTTCGCGCCAGAGAGACCCGTGTTCGAATCCGGCTCTTGCAGATAATTTTTTGCACGACATGAGAAACGAGTGTGTTTTTAACCCGCCGAGGCCGGTCAGCATCCTCTAACGTTTCTCTTTCCTCGTTCAAGCGGCCATAAACGCCCCCCGTGCATAGCTTCACCGTGAATGGGTTTGTGTTACTGTTGGTCTCGCCGAGGCTGGACCTGTTCGCCACTAACACGCCCCCTTATCTGCTCGCGCTTTTCAGCTTATTGTGTCTTACTGCTGTGGCTCAGTGGTAAAATACAACGCTCCTCGCGCCAGAGAGACCCGTGTCCGGCTCTTGCAGATAATTGTATGCAGCTCTGAGCTCGCGGCCAGCTTTCTTACGTTTCAGAAAGCGGCCGCGCTCTCCCGCGCTCATGCGTCAGCGGCGACATGAGAAACGAGTGTGTTTTTAGCCCGCCGAGGCCGGTTAGCACCCACCTCTCTAACGTTTCTCTTCCTCGTTCTAGCGGCCAAATTGTCTATTTTGCAGCAACGAGCCTGTTATTACATGAACGCCTGCAATAACGCCGACAGATTCGATTGACGCCAATGCTGTTCAAGCACACCCCGTGTCTAACAGAGCACACTCTCTTAGCTGGCTATGCCGCCTGAGTGTTATCTGTAACAGATGTGCCCACGTCCGTGCTCACATCTTCTTTCTGCCCGCTCTATTACACGGCCAGGTCGCGTGCATCCCAGCCTCTTCAGTCTCGTGCCCGCTCGCAGCGCTCACGTCTCTACATGCACGCGACCCCGCGCGCGTCAGGCTATATTTAGTCTCTGCCGCTTACAGCGCTCAGGTTTCTATCACGCACTTGCGCGCGCGTCACCTGTGCAGCCTGTATCAGGCGAAAATGTAATACAGGCATAAGTGCATATTGTCTGGTTTACACCAAACATACTATAAGTGTAGTATATGTGCCCACAGTTCAGTGTTCACTCCTATACTCAAGCACCACACTTGTGCCCGCTGCAGTCTCGTGCCCGCTTGCAGCGCTCACGTCTCTACATGCACGCGACCCCGCGCGCACCACAAGTGCAGCCTTTCAGGCTATATATAGGCTCTGCCGCTTACAGCGCTCAGGTTTCTATCACGCACTTGCGCGCGTCACTTGTGCAGCCTGTATCAGGCTAAAACGCGAATCAGGCATAAGTGCAGAATGTCTGGCTTACACCAAACATGCTATAAGTGTAGTATATGTGCCCACAGTTCAGTGTTCACTCCTACACACAAACACCACACCTGTACCACGCTCACACTGTAAGCGCGCTCACACACGTGCTCAGCCCGCTATGTGTATACACATACATGTGTTGTATACACACGCTTTTTGTGTAGAATATGCGCCCACATCCTGTGTTCGCCCATACACAAAGCACCACACTCCCTGTGCCTCTGTCAGAGCCCACTCTCAAAAAGCGGACACTTCCCCCTTGAGTGTAGGTCCCGTTGCCTAAACATTCTCAGCGTGCCCACACACTGTGTCCAGCCCGCTATGTGCAACAATCAGGCCGATATAGCCAGTCACCCGCTAGTGTCACGCTTCTAAGCGTGGGAAGCTATGCCCGGGAATCTCCCCATGGGTGCTAAGCACAATAAAATACGGCTATCTGTTACAGTTCCGTCGCCGCCCTCCACGCTTCGGGCGCGGCCCGAAACTTACAGTGATTTTAGAAGCAACAAACAGTCCTCCCGTTCGGCCTATCCTTAGCACCCCGTACGTTCACGAAGTGCATGGATACGGCGCTCGCCCCCTGCGGAGCCAGGGCTGCGAATTTTGAACTATTTGGACGACTGGCTGATTTTGGCACAATCACAGACGGAGCTACTGTCTCTTCGTACAGTCCTCCTCGACCATCTGAACACCTTGGGTCTCTCTGTCAACTGGACAAAGAGCTCGCTTCAGCCCTATCAGACGATTTCCTTCCTGGGAATAGATCTAGACTCAGTGGCTATGACGGCTCGCTTATCTACACAGCGCGCGCGCCGTGTTCAGCGTCTCGCCGCATCCTGTCAGATGGACACCCTCACACCTCTGAAAACTTTTCAGAAGGCGCTGGGTTACATGGCCTCAGCCTCCGCAGTACTTCAGCTGGGTCTACTGCGCATGCGCCCCCTTCAGCTTTGGTTGAAGAGCCGTGTGTCTCACCGTGCGTGGACCACGGGCCGCCAGCTGATCAAAGTTACGCAGACCTGTATCTCGGCTCTGCAACCATGGACAGTGGCAGAATGGTTTCAGCGGGGCGTTACCATGGGAACCGTCTCTCGCCGATAAGTCTTTTCGACAGACGCATCCAACTCAGGTTGGGGTGCGGTCTGCGAGGGCTCACCGGCCTCTGGCCACTGGTCAGTTCAAGAGAGCTCCCTACACATAAACTGTCTGGAGATGATCGCGGTTCGAGAACTCGCTCGCGTTTTTCCTCCCGCGCATTCGGGTCACCACGCATTGATCCGCTCAGACAATGCAGCCATAGTCTCCTATTTCAACCGTCAGGGCGGTGTCAGATCCAGGAACCCCTTCCTGATGACGAAATGCATTTTAGTTTGGTCCCAGAGCCACCTGCTCTCGCTAAGAGCGACGCACGTGCCGGGCCACCTGAATGACGGCCCAGACAGACTGTCCAGGAACCTCATCCTTCCGGGAGAATGGTCCCTGCACTTTCAATCAGTCCAGAAACTGTGGCGAATGCTCGGCAGAGCAGAGGTGGATCTCTTCGCGTCAGAGGAGAACGCTCACTGCCCAATACTTTTCTCAAGAGCGAGGACGCGCTCAGCCCAGGAGTGGCCAGCCGCCCGCTTTAGGCTTTCCCTCCGGTCTCCCTGTTACCACAGGTTTTACAGAGGATCAGGGAAACACGCCACTCGGTGCTCCTCATAGCCCCGCGTTGGGAGAGTCAGACTTGGTTCCCGGACCTCGCTCAGCTGTCGCAGACAGCCCCGTGGCCCATTCCAGTCAGAGCAGATCTCCTCTCTCAAGCTCGCGGCACGATCTGGCATCCCCACCCTAAGCACTGGGCGCTTCATGCACGGGTGATCAACAACTATCCGATGCTGATCACCCGGGGGAGAGTTAAACACGATCATGAACGCCAGAGCGGCTTCTACTAGGAAGCTCTATGCGTCAAAATGGTCTGTGTTCTCAAAAGGGTGCACCGACAAAAACCTAGACCCTCAGCGGTGCGACGTGTCGTCTTTGCTTGTCTTCCTTCAGGAGATGCTGGATAAGGGCAGGTCCCCATCCACTCTCAAGGTTTACGTGGCAGCTGTCGCGGAGTTCGCTGAACCCCGACGCGCTCAGTCTCTGGGCAAAGACGAGCTCAGTCATCCGCTTCCTCTGGGGAGCTAGAAGGATGAACCTTCAGCGCCCCCTCGGTTCCCAATTGGGATCTTTCTATAGTTCTCGAAGCTATGGAAGCCCCCCCGTTCGAACCGTTAGAGTCTGTGGACCTAAAATACCTCTCGCTATAAACCGTTTCTGTTTGCCCCGTCATCAGTAAAACGCGTGGGAGACCTTCACGCGCTCTCTTCTAGCGCTGCGTGTCTTGAGTTTGGACCCAATGACTACATAGTCTTCCTCAAACCTAGACATGGATATGTCCCCAAAGCGATTGGTACCCCGTTCAGGGATCAGGTTTTTCCCTATCGGCTCTACCCATCCGATAACGAATGTGACGCCAATCTCCTTTGTCCGGTTCGGACTCTGAGATTGTACACTACACGCGCTGCCGCGTTCAGACGCTCTGAGCAGCTTTTTGTTTTCGTTCGGTGAGCGCACCAAGGGTCTGGCCACCTCGAAACAGACGCTATCCTGTAATTGAATTGTGGACGCTATTGCTTCTGCTAATGCATCAAAAGACCTGTCATGCCCTCTGGGCATCAGGGCTCATTCCAACAGAGGCATGGCCTCACCGTGGGCATGGTCCAGCGGCTTTTCCATTCAGACATATGCGTGGCAGCGGGAGGGGCTTCCCCTTCCACCTTGTCAGATTTTACCTTGCAGGCAAAGCTACTAGCAGCCTAGTATGCTTCAGCTCTTATGTTGAGCTGCACTATTGGGAGTCACACTCATACAACCGGCGTGCCGCTTGTTTCTTCCCTCATGTGCTTATGTACTACACTATCACCGGCCCGCTTGCTGGCCCTTTTTATGTCACGTACATTAATTTCCCACTTATAAGGGTCCCCGAGATTCCTCCCCGGGACTCATTGTGGATGCCTAGCGCGCACGGCGTTGACCAGGTGTTCCCGTAGCGTAAGCTAGCTTACGCAATACGAGAGAACCTCTCGTAGAGAACGAATCGGTTACCTAACGTAACCTCGGTTCTCTCTAGATGAGGGAACGAGTATTGCCGTTCCCGGCCGTGCTTGCGCTACCAGTGTTCTCGCTTCATTCAATGAAAACCGGAAAACAGCGGGAAACTCGCTTATTTATAGACTCGGGCCACTCCGTTTGGCGGGCTCTGACGCAATGAGAGCGTGTCTGCTTCTCATTGGTCACGAGTTCAAACCGAGTTCCCTCATAGGCTGTAGCAGTTCTCCCTGAGCGAACCAATGAGCTGCTAGCTAGCCCGCTCATGGTCTGCTGCAGTGAACTGCGTTGACATTGGATACAAAATTATAGGATAATTTTTTGGCTTCAACTTCTCAGAAAAGATGAATCTTTCCGTAGCGTAAGCTAGCTTACGCAATACTCGTTCCCTCATCTAGAGAGAACCGAGGTTACGTTAGGTAACCGATTCGTTATCTAATCACATCCAAATTGTACAGGTTTTTTATTAATATTATTATTATTGTTTTTTTTTCATAATCCTATCATTTCATCAGGCATAAATTGCATTCATGCATAAATTGAAATGTAAGTTAATGTAAACTAAATATATCCTACTTTTAAATACTTTAGTCTTTGTTTCTTTTTATTAATTTATTGTAGTGAGTGAAATTGACCCCCCTCCACCAAATTATGATGGCTATGTGGATAGTGAGAAGTTTTGGGAGGCAGTGACAGTAGAGTATGATAAGCCAAGGTTTTTATACAAGTATGTCTCGCATCACTTTTCAGATATACAGCCTTTTATCTAAGTTTCTTTCTTTAACCACAGTTTAACTTGTTTCTCTTTTATTATTAGGTGGGATGAGGAAACCTTCGTTGTGCCCCAAGCTACAGCTTTTGGGCGCCATGGATTGGTATTCATACCAGATCATCCAACATCGTTCTCAACACAGAGTACGCTGAGCTTCATGTGTCACAAGACTCATCTGAGAGCGTACCACTTACAGAAGAAAAGGCTTGCCAGATGAGCTGCTAAATTCTCCGGGTATGGTTTGTTACATCACAACAATATATTAATTGAGATGTTTTGTTCTGTCATGTGTAATAATTTTGTTGCAATCTTTCTTTTTGGCTAGGTTGAAGAAATAAGGGCCCTTTGTATGGGATGTGGAATAGATCACAAAGGTTCTAAAATAGATTTAATTATCCGACTAAAAGAGAGGATGTCAAATCAGAGTCACCTACAACAAGGTTTTTGAAAAAGTGTGGGGTGCATCTGGTAAGTCAGACTGTACAGTTATGTATTAGGGTGGCATAAAAGTATTGATTTAACTGTTCTTGTTTACATAATCATTTTGCTGTTCAAATTGAGGCGATGTGATTTGTCAATTTTAAGATCTCTGATTATAAAACTGTATAAAGATTGACATATTGAGTATTCATGGATTGATATGTCTCTCACTTTAGGTGGCTGGGCTGTTATAACCTGCCCCTGTGGGGTTGTGTACTCTGTGAAATTTAACATCAGAGCAGAGAGCCCTCGTGATTATGCTGATCTCCTGCTTTCATGGAAACACGTTCCCAATGTTGCAGTGTACGACTACCCAAGGGGACTAGCCTCACATGCAAACCATCGTTCAAAGAAATTATTTTAATCCTTTTGAGGGTCAGATTACTGGAACCATCAGAGGAAAATATCAAGAAGGCATCAGAAAATGACCTGAAAGTCAGTTTGCCATGGCTTAACCACAGAAAAGAACCAGCTGATCAGGATGGTCATCCTGTTACTGGTTCATGTGACCATTATGTCTTGTCTGATGTGTTCCATCAGAACAACAGTAAGGATCCTAGGGATTCCTTGAGAAAGATAGGCCTTGGCCCGGAGCTTGCAGGGAAAAATTAACAGTCAGACAGCTGAGCAACTCTTTTCAGATATGAAGAAAAAGAACTACTTCCTTAACATGATGAAACCATCAACCCACATATTCCTTGCAAGAAATATTTTGCACCAGATAAAAATGTTGCACGGAACAATACGGTTGTGAAGCAGTTAAGAAAATTTACAGATGATAACACAGAATTACAGTTTGATTGCAATGGAAAGATAATTTGGGGTAATGTATTATCACTGTGTATGTTTGTTTATGTATGTATATGTGTGTGTGTGTATGTGTATACCGGTATGTAAATAAATGTGTGTATGAATATGCTTGTGTGTTTTAGGTGCAGCCGTGAATCCTCAATCTTCCAACACTGTTGATATTGCAGCATGCAGTCAAATATCAGGTATGAAGGTGCAGTTGTTGTTGTTGTTTGAAGATCAATCCTATTTGATAAAAATATTATATATTTACATATGTTTGTGTTTTTATTAGAGTGAGGTTGTTTGTTTGTGTGTGTTAGGTGCAGCCGTGAATCCTCAATCTTCCAACACTGTTGATATTGCAGCATGCAGTCAAATCCGGTATGAAGGTGCAGTTGTGGCAAAAAGTTAAGACATCTTTGATTCAGATGAAGTGATAATTCATGTTGTTTATCCTTCTTTTTTTAAGCCTTCATATGAAGAGCACACGTCACAGTGTGACAAGCCACAAGCCCTTCTGGGCAGTGGGAGGACATGCTTCCAGATAAAGCAGTTTGGGGCCAACCATTACCAGCACATCTTCAGAAAATGGTAATCATTAGTTTGTGGCCATACTAAAATTCTTAAAACATGATCTCAATTTATACTTTTTCATTTTATTTTTCCAGTTTTAAGTGTATTGGACCCTAACAGTGACCCAAAGGAATGTATTGTTTCTGTGGTCGATGTGCTGCTGCGTTCGATTTTCTATCTTTAGGATTGTCGGAAGGAGTTGAAGCAACGGTACAATTATTTCTTTATTTGCTAAAATGTAGATGGAAAAATATTCAAATGAACTGATTTTATTTGTTTTATTTAAAAAAATATATAGATTTTGAACTGTTGCCTACGAATCATCGAGCACATCGCTTTCCGCAGGGTAAGGTAGCAGTCTCGAAAATTTTATTGAAAACCGGATACATTTGTATGCATCTGATTGTTTCCATTACAGGATATCAGTGTGTATGTTGCTGAATTCTTACGTGGTAGCGACCTGGCTTCCGCCACTCTCTGGTTTCCAGATTGTCCCTTCCGGTGAGTCTGGAATGTTTTATTTGTGAAAGATTTTACTATAGCTGAATATAAAGAACATTATAGTTCCTAGGCTCTGATATGTTTCTACATAAATTTTAGGCTAATGTCAGCCAGACAGACCTTGTGGTTCTGCCTGCTTGGGTACCTGGCCACTGGCTGCTGTGTGTAAGTATTTTATATGAGAACTAAGTTAACAGTAAGTTGTAATTTAAGCAATATCCACTAATCTAAAAGGATAATTTAATGTATACTAAACAATGTGATGTTGAATTTACTTCATTTTGAGTTTACTTGTACAGCATTGCACGTACATTTACAGATTATGAAACCAAAGACAAGAGAAATGTATTTTCTCGATTCTATGCAACAAGCAGCATTTGGACCATACATTGACACTTTCAGGTTATAGAAATGTTCAATATGTGTTCAGAGATTACAGTGGTTCTGTTTTAAACTGTAATCTTTTTTTATTTCTACCATTTTGTTCATTAACTTTTATTTTGTGTTCTCTGGAATTTTCAGTGCATAAACAGTTTTGCGTCAACAAACCACAGATATGAACCTTGTTTGCAAAGATAGTATATAGATATAAGATATAATTGACATTAAGGACTACATCTCTAAACAATGGGGAATTATTACATTATTATTATTAATTAATTAATTTATTTATTTTTTACAGGAACATTGCAAAACTCATTTGACACCCGAGGGTGGACAGAAAAAACTGTGATTACATTTGAAGTGAAACATTTCATTTAAATTCAAACAAAAGTCTATTTCATTACACAAAGCACAATGTGTGCTGATGTGATGAAAATCTGTGAAGGTAAATGTATGTACTTTTTTTAATCCAAACCACAGGGAATACCCAAGCAGGCAGGTGGGAACAACTGTGGGATCTACATACTGATGGTAGGTTAAATTTTTATTGTTGTTGTAGTTAATTATTGTAAGTTATACCCTGCTCATTTTCTTGCACTTTGTGAATTGTAACAGTACACTCTATACATGGCTTTGGGGCTCCGATTTGATTTTACAGAGGTATGTCATTACCTCATTACATATTTTCATGTTAAATAAACAGACATCCATAATTGTTTATTATTATTATTATTATTATTATTATTTTTAAAAAATTCAGGATGACATGCCCCTGATCAGGAGATGGTGGTGTGCTCTCATACTGGACAACTTCACTCTGCAAATGTATGTAGCTGTTTGCATGTTCCTACATTAAACATTAGTTTATATACATACTATATCTACCAATGTACAAGCCTACCTCTTGTCGATTTTTTTTTTTTTTTTTTAGCGCTAAACCTTACAAAAGGCAATGTCTTCGGGGAGATTCAGACAAAGCAGGTAATTTATTGTGCACATACATTCATTAAGTAAGCAATTTCTTTGAATAGTTTTCTGGTGAAACTTCCATTTGTTGGTGAAACAATGGAGTTATTTGTCATTGTTTAAGACAGGCATGTTAAGGGAGGGCTTTAGTGAAGCGCTGCAGAGCTTCTGTCCTAACGGTGGAAACACAGTGTGATTTTGTGCTTGGTGCTACAGGTCCAAGGCTATTAACACCGCCCGACCCTTGAAAGCCCTGGCTCACACTGGCCCGACAGTGGGGAAAGCGGCTAATGTGTGTTGGAGCGATATTTATTTTGATATTATTGTTGTAAGAGAATATTAATCTATTTGTTTATTATTTTATTCAGAGCATACCGTTATGACAACAATATATCAGGTTTGTCTGAACCAAGGTTTATATTTTTTTCAACAACATTTATATACAAGTATAAATAACAATGTTTTATGTTTCAACAGCTTCCCCATGAAATAATTTCCGAGATCCTCAAGGAAGTTGTTTTAGCAACTGGTGATTCTGCATATTTGACGCTGTCACTGGTATGCAGATGGTTTAGGGATGTGGTCACAAATGAAATTTTCCGGAAAGCAGCACACTTTGCCTGGCTAGACAGTAAGATGTTTTTCCTGTTCAATGCACATTTCTTGGTTTGAAATTTGTAGTATGTGATATTTAAACTTGAATCTCCACACTTATATCTTTTCTGTATTTTGTCTTCACATTTTAAGGTGCGGTCAACTGGAAAAACTTTTTCTCGGACTACTGTGCTGAGTTTCGACGGATCTACAGCATCAGGGAATGCTCTGGAATGCTTGGAGCTTTTCAAGTCCTATCCACCAGGGTACAGGGGAAGAGGAAGACGAGGGAACTGCTGGGCTTTTACTCAGAAGATCTTTGTACAGGATTTTGCTTGCAGGACTGTTTTTTTGCTGCAGGAAATGAATTTCTGTAAAACTCAAAACTTGTACATGGGAATTGAGAGATTAACTTGTCTTGATGTAGTAATTGAGTCAACTAAAAGTTAGACTTACAGGTCAAACTTGAAAAATTTGAATATTGTGCAAAAGTTCATGTTCAGTAATTCAAATTAAAAGGTGAAACTAATATATTTAGTATACATAACTATATATGCATATGGTATGATTATACTTTTCAGAGGGCTTACATTTCTGTAATATTCTAATTTTGTGAGATTTTGAATTTGGTGTTCATCAAAATTACAACTTTTGCACGATATTAAAATTTTTCAAGTTTCACCTGTATAGTGTTCTAAAGAAAAGCTATGACAAAAACATAGGTTTCACTCATTGTGCATATGGTGAAGTACCTTGGTTCTTTAAGGTTTGCATAAATTCCATTCTGCTGATGCATAAGTGCAGTTTGGAGTCTATAATAAAGAAAAAGTGACCAAGTCTTTGTTTTGTTGTGTTCTTAAGAGCATGTATAGATACTCTCTTATAAGTTTATTATAGTACAACCATAGTTATTGATTACATTTATGTAAACGCACAAATACTATAAGGAGCTATAATCCGTATGATCAGTGAAGTTTAACAGCCGTAAATGTAGTTTAAAAAAGAAAAAAAAGTTCGTAGGATCTAACGGAAACTGGTGGTTACTATCAGGTGAGACTGGTGACATGTCCGCTATAGTTTGCTCTCTCTCTATCTTATATATATATTAGTGCTGTCAAACGATTAAAATATTTAATCGCGATTAATCGACATTAATGTCATAGTTAACTCAGCGATTAATCGCACATTTTTATCTATTCTTAATGTATCTACGATTCTCTTTGTATTGCATTTTTTCTCATTTTAATGCTCTTATCAACATGGAAAAGTGGATTGGCTTGTTTAGTGCAAATGTTTTTTTTTATTATTATTATTGAAAATAACATTGGAATAGTGTTCAATTTCACTCTAACATATATAGCCTAAATAATCTCTCACACAATGCAACACTGTCCATCAATAAAAGGGTGAAAGAAATACTGACGAGGTGCTGATATTGACGAGGGTGGAGAATTTGCATCATCTTGTGTGTGTGTGTGTGTGTGTGTGTTTGCTTGCGCCATCATCAAGTGGTGTTTCAGGCTGGACGTGCTGCGATGATGAATAGCTCAAGTTCAGTAATGACAAAACATACAGATCGCTTTGGTCTTGTCAATGGGACAATTTGGCAACTTTTTAAAAGTAAACTTTACATTCAGAATCTCATTGGCATCCATTTCGCGCTCGCGCGCTCGTCATCCACTCAAAACATAACGTTACTATTTGGCCGGCTCGCAAGCTGAAACGAGTGTGTGCGGCACAAAACGTCCTCGCGCTGCGCTCTGAAACCCATTCATTTCAATTGCTTGCGCCGCGCGAGGACGTTTCGTTGCTTCTTCGACCAAAGCGCAAGCGGATCTAGCTAGACCGGAAACAAAACAACAGGCACGCCGCACACACTCGTTTGGGCTTGCGAGCCGGCTTTGAGTGGATGACGAGACGCGAGGCGCTGAAATGGATCAGGACGCATGCCGCGTCCTGTTGCAAAAGTATGTGAAAAAACTACAAAGTTTGCTAGGACAAAAAGACCGTTAATCGCGCGATAAAAAAATTAACGCCGTTAAAATGGGTTTGCGTAACGCCGTTAATAACGCGTTTAACTGACAGCTGCTCTAATATATATATATATATATATATATATATATATTAGTGCTGTCAAGACGATTTAAAATATTTAATCGCGATTAATCGCATTAATGTCATAGTTAACTCGCGATTAATCGCACATTTTTATCTATTCTTAATGTCTTTTGATTTCTTTTTGTTACATTTTTTCTCATTTTAATGCTCTTATCAACATGCTAAAAGTGGATTGGCCTGTTTAGTGCAAATGTTTTTTTATTATTATTATTGAAAATAACATTGGAATAGTGTTCAATTTCACTCTAACATATATAGCCTAAATAATCTCTCACACAATGCAACACTGTCCATCAGATAAAAGGGTGAAAGAAATACTGACGAGGTCCTGATATTGACGAGGGGGTGGAGAATTTGCATCATCTGTGTTTGTGTGTGTGTTTTGCTTGGCCATCATCAAGTGGTGTTTCAGGCTGGACGTGCTGCGATGATGATAGCTCAGTTCATAATGACAAAACATACAGATCGCTTTGGTCTTGTCAATGGGACAATTTGGCAACTTTTTAAAAGTAAACTTTACATTCAGAATCTCATTGGCATCCATTTCGGCGTCCGCGCTCGTCATCCACTCAAAACATAACGTTACTATTTGGCCGGCTCGCAAGCTGAAACGAGTGTGTGCGGCACAAAACGTCCTCGTGCTGCGCTCTGAAACCCATTCATTTCAATTGCTTGCGCCGCGCGAGGACGTTTCGTTGCTTCTTCGAACCAAAGCGCAAGCGGATCTAGCTAGACCGGAAACAAAACATCAGGCACGCCGCACACACTCGTTTGGGCTTGCGAGCCGGCTTTGAGTGGATGACGAGCGCGAGACGCTGAAATGGATCAGGACGCATGCCGCGTCTGTTGCAAAAGTATGTGAAAAAACTTAACAAAGTTCGGGTGAGGACAAAAGGACCGTTAATCGCGCTGATAAAAAAATTAACGCCGTTAAAATGGGTTTGCGTTGACGCCGTTAATAACGCGTTTAACTGACAACAGCTCTAATATATATATATATATATAAACAGTGCGTAATGCAGAGGTAACGAACCATTGAACTTACTACAGCTGTTGAGGGAGTGATTGTGAATTAGACCATTATTTCTATTCTCTTTGTATTTCTAATTCAATGGAATATTGTGGGAATCGCATTAATGACCGCAATACAGTTTCTCGTCTGTTGTGTTCTTCCGCATTCCCAGCATGCCCAAGATGTCACACTTCTCTGCACCAATAATCTGTAAAAGCGTTCACACTTCTCTGCACCAATAAGATCATCTTCATTATAAACCAATAAACGTTAAGGTGGGCGGGGCGACACGTGCTCGCTCCGCCCGAAAGTGTCGCCCGCCCCATCGTCCAGAGTGCACTCTGGGGTTCTACAACTTTTCAGTCCACGCATTAATCACTCACAACAAGTGTGCCAGAATGCCACAGAGCCCCTGCTTAACCTGACCTCAGCCTCCCAAGGAACCACTGCCACAAATCACGGCATGGCTCCAAAAGGATTTAACAAAGCCAACCAGAAAAGCCACGACATGCAGACAAGACTGTCGCTTGCAAACTGTCTAACCAACCTGACTGCATGAAACAGATTCTGCTCGATATGGATTACGTCCAGTCGTGAGGCGCACAGCTTCCTAGCTCGTCAAACAGAGACTGCCAAAATGGACCATCAGCTGTTGCAATAAGCTTTGGTCGCTTAACTCCCTGATCCAAATCAGACCAAGGGTTATCACCGCCGTGGACATCAAGCAAAACCGACTTGAAACTCCACCGACTCCGACAAACCACCAGGTACGGAATGGATGCCAATCTCAGAACTTTGTTCCTTCGAAACTTGCATCCCACAGCGAGTTATTCCGTAAGCACCCTGGCCTGTCCCTGTAGCATGTCCACCATAGCTACGAGACTGAAAGCTCACATTACGCAAAGACTTTGTCTGAAAAGACTGGGTAAAAACCCTCAAACTAACCTGTCTCTGACCACGACTCGAGAGCTGCCTGTAGGAGGCACCCCACACATCACAAACACTTTCACTGGGGAGTTAAACCGTTCCAGGCCAGCAGAAGGGCAACACAACAGTCATGGTGCTCATCTAACGCATCAGAGCAAGAGCTCTGAGCTGCACAGCCCATTCACCCAGAGACTCGAGCCCAACCAGCCCAAAACAGTACCCTTCTTCAACCAGGGGTGGTTAAAATACTCAAAAGTTATACTCAAGTAAAAGTATATATACTTAAATAAAATATTACTCCAGTAAAAGTAGAAAGTCCTCCATTCAAACATCACTTGAGTAAAAGTACAAAAGTATCCGATTTAAAAAGTACTTAAGTACCGAAAGTAAAAAGTAAACATTCCAATGAACTGTAAATATACATAATTAAGCAGAACAATTATTTTGAGGGGGGTTTGCAATTATTTAATTGAACAAATGATGAGATTACATCATTTTTCAGATTACTGCAATTAAGAATTTGTTAGATTTGCAATAATAAAAGACAATTACAGGAGATTTAAAGGCTGTTAAATATGTTCTATAGCACTGTGTTGTGTTTGTTACATTTTACTGTTTAGAAGATTGATCTCCTTTAAATCTCCTTTATAAATGCTTTACAAGGCATGAATACTCACTTTAGATGAGCTCACACACATAGTTAACTGACCACTAGTAAATGCTTTATAACTACCTGTATTTACTACATTTACTTAAGTGATCTTATGAATGACTGACAACTCTTAAATAACTGGTTTGTAAATAATGCTATACTTCATTTCAGGGGTTGGGCGTTATGGCAACAATATCATATCACGATTTTTTTTTTAGGAAAATCACGATCACGATTTTTTTATCACGATTCTTTTTGAAGTTTTACTATTTTGCAAGTGGATGTTCATTACAGCCAAACTAATGTCCCTATGTTAAAAACAAAGCCTTAGGTAACAAAAGAAAAAAGAAAGGCATACATTTAGGCCAGTGGCGAAGATAAAAATCTTCGTCATTATTTTCTTTGTTATTAAAAAAAATTAGACAAGATAAACATTACACAAATTAATATTCAAATTAAATAAACAGTGCTTTTTTTCAAATGCAGTAGGTGTATTTAACAGTAGCATTGAAGAAAGTAATTAAATGAACAAATATTAAATTAAAACACTACATAGACTTCACTATTATTGATTCTTATTAAAGCTACTATTAAAGTTCTCAGTCAGTGAGTGATTTTCTCCTTGTGTTTTTTTATTTTTAATTTTTTTTTATTAACACTAAAGGGATAGTTCCCTCAAAAATGAAAAAAATGTCTTAATTTATTCTCTCAAGATGTTTTAAACCTCGAGTTTCTTTCTTCTGTTGAAAATAAAAGTTATTTTGAATAATGTGGGTAACCGAACAGTTGCTGGTCCCCAGTGTATAGTTTTTTTTTTCTCTCCTGGAAGTTAATGGGGACCAGCAACTGTTTGGTTACCCACATTCAAAAAAAAAATCTTCTTTTGTATTCAGCACAAGAAAGAAATTAATACAGGTTTGGAACAACATTAGAGTGAGTAAATAATGACAGATTTATTTATTTATTTTTGTGAACTATCCCTTTAAGTAGGCTACAAGCAGCAGCACTATTTACTAGTGTCGCTTAGACCAGCACGCGACGCGTTTAATATAGACGCATATTACAACAGATTTTCTCTCAAATGTTTGCTTTCACTTTAGTCATAGCCAATTATTTTTATGTAAACATTGTGTGTATTTTACAGTATTAGCATAACAAGACTCGAAAGAGAACTTAGTCCAGTATTCAGGCGCTGTTTGACAGGCTTCTGTCTGCGAGCGTCGGGGGTTTGCGCTCAGGAAAGCGGACGTTAGAACAGCGCATCAGCACGTGAATTAAATGTTTAACCGGCAAGGCTTATGCAAATAATGAACTTTGGTGAATTGCAGTGTCCCGTACCGGACCTATTCATTAACGTGTGATGTGTAGGCTACGTCGCGTTGTAGGCTACAATTGAGACCGAGGCGCCAGAACTGAACTGATAGAAAGCACTGTAACACGGTCGTGGCAGGCAAAGAAGACATTTCAGCCGATAAGAATCTTACTTAACTTCAGTGAATTCAAACATATCCTTGAGATATGGCCATGGGTGATCCCTGTCGCGAATCTCGGGATCATTTCTGCTGACAGCGAGAGCTGCTACTGTTTCTGTGGTCATCATCTTCCACTGAACTGGCGAACTGAACAAACTGCTATGTGAGCGTATGCTGACAAAGAGCGTGAGCGCGTGCGTTCTTTTTTTTCTAAAGAAAACCACGTTTTTCATTGGTTTGGAAAGCCAAGTGTAATAAATACTCGGAGCGGGCATGGGGAAATGTATCGGAGTAAAAAGTAAATTTTGCCTTTAATATTGTAGTGGAGTAAAAGTGAAAGTAGGTGCAAATAAAACATACTCAAGTAAAGTACAGATCCCCGAAAAAATACTTAAGTAAAGTAACGAAGTATTTTTACTCCGTTACTTACCACCACTGCTCTCAACACACCACTGGTAAGCACAAATCTGAGCACACATCAGATAACAACATTGCAGCCATGTCACTGATGGCAGAAATCCTAAGGTGCTGAAAGAGTTTCTGCACAAGATCTCACAAGAAGGCAAGCCAGACATGCTATGTCTCAGCGCAAGACCCAAACAGACACCCAGAACACTGCTCGTCAGCATCACACCACTGAGCTCACTGCCACTTCACAAAGTGACAGCACCAAGCAGCCACCACAACTGACAGCTGCACAACCTGAGCATGACAGCCCGGTGTCCCACACAACATCAGCCCAGACGCCAGGACTTCTGGGAAACATAATCAAAAAGGGGGTGGCACGAAAACTCTGCTTAGCCACCTAGAGACTATGATTGGAGCCTTGAAGCCCTGCTAGACACTAGCTCAAACATCACGCTACTGCCAGCCCAACTCTTTGAAAGACTCAAAGAGTCGAGAGCGAACTCTCAAATCCCAAACAGGTGAGCTGAAGGTGCAATCCTACAGCCAAAACAACATCTGGCTCAAACAACTAGCTCCCATTCACCCAACAATTGGTCCCTATGAGCCTGATTTACCCGGTGTACTGATCACGAATGATCACGTACCCACTTCTGATTGGCCAAGATCTGTTAGATCGTTATGAGCCTTTTATAGACTTTAAACAACTGCATGGCTGAGCTCAAGTTCAAGTACCCCTCCCCCTCCAGTCACACAGGTCAAGAGAACCTAACTGGCAGGTCACAGAGGTCACAAGAACTCCCACAGCCAGCCATAAAGGCACAGCCTCAGCACCAAATGAAGATGTGAACTTGCTACCCTGCACCTTTCAGCTTACCAAAAACTGGGACTAACCAAATGAACTTTGAGACAACCACCTCTCAACCCCTCCAACCACCCAAGCCGGCCGTCAACCAACACAACGGCAGCTCACCAAGCACATGCTGCTAAACGGCCCAACACTTGAGATTTATGCACCTCGTGACATCACTTCGCCACGGCTTGTGCTGCCACAGTACACAAAGGGGGATATGCCAGTGTATGCCCTGTCACGCACCATGTGGGCTGCACACCGCAGCACCAGGACATCTCGGCATCCTCAAAGGCATCAGACTGTCCCAGCCGACAGCCGCTGAAATCTTTCCTCCCTTTCTCTCTCTCTCCCCTGTCCCTGTTACAGGATGCTGCTGCTGTGGTCGTCTTCCTGTGCCTCCAGCCAACCAGAGGACAGCTGCAGTCATCACCATGTCTGACATCAGACAGCATATGGTCGACTACCACGCAAGCAGAGCTAAATGGACACCCACGCCGCTGCTGTCAGAACGCAGTGAAACACCGGCATGTCCAGCAACAAAACGAACTGAAATCCCCAGTCAAAAGGTAACTCACAACACAGAGTGCCTCCTCACAGACCATCGAGAAATTGAAAGAAGCTGTGACAGATCCACAACGCTCACAGCATTCTACGGAACCAGACAAGTGAACTCCAGCAAGACAACTGTTTACTGTCTGCCAGAATGACTTTGCTAAAATTCAACATCAAGCAGCCTTTGCTCCAAGACTCGAGCTACCCTGCTGTGACCGAGCCTGAGTCAAGTCCCATCCTTTATGAAACGATTTCACCCTGATTCCAGAACTGGAATTATGACCAGTGAAAAAGGGGGGAGGGGGTGCCCAGCCGAACTGAATTTGTTTCCAGCGACATAGCTCTCCTAGCTGTGTTTCAACTGAACACATGCTGCACTGCACTGCACAACTGCATCACCTGTTGTCCAATCCTGGACTGCAGCTGAGTCTGCGCTGGGTACCTCTACGGTAATCCACCACGCCCTGACACTTGACAGTCCCACTCCACAAGAGACTCAACAAACGCAAACCTCCACAGCCACCACTGGACCCTCAGGAAGAGGGTACCACACTGGAGGCTGCGTCCAACCACATCAAGCTGAGCCGAACCTCAGCCTAGCCACCACCTGCTACCTGACTTTCATGATTCACCTGCCATCCGTCCATTGCGATGGGTGTCGTTCGATGGAAGTCCACGCAAGGACTTCATCTAACGAAAAGGGGGAGAGATGTAAGGATTTTTGCCAGGCAAATCACTCTTCCTCCGAGGACTCGACCCCCCCCACACACACACACACACACACACACACACAAGCCCTCCCTCCCCCACACACAAGAGGGAGGCTTCTTGGGCCTGACTCTTAACACATTGGAATGTGAAAGAATGTCTGAACAAAGAGGAAGGCATTCCTTTGGTGTTTAAAGACATTTACTTTATATTCTCAAATGGTTTTTATGTATGTGTGTTTTTCCCCATGTCACCGTGAAATATCTTTGTTGGTTGCAGCATAAAACAGAAATTAGAAATAACTTCTTTATGCATTGTAAACAGAAGTATATGTTCCTTTAATGTAACATAATGCTCCTTGGTGTCTCCAGAATACGTATTAAATGAACCACCCGAATATGCACAGAGATGTAAAGTAAAGTGTATTTTTAATATGTTTTACTGCCAAGGACGATCGAACTGTTTCAATAGTAGCCCTTATTTGAACACACCCCTCCCACGAGGAGCTCGTGGTCTGAAAACAAAGAACCATAAAAGAATGTTTCCCGCGTGCAGCCTCCATCTCCCCGATTGGCTCAAGCCAACACGAAGGGGATGGATTTCCCCAAGGGAATAAAAGCAGCACGCCAGCTCCGCCCTTTCTCTTCCGAAAACACCTCATGTCAAGAAGCACGTAAAGGATCTCCTCACGGAGATCCGACCCCAACCGGGATCCTTTCTTTGATCGTCTAAAAGTTTCGTCTTCTCCTCAAATGAACTACCAAGTTCGTTTCCCAGGAAAGGAAGTGGACTTTGCCGATCTATTTCCTCGGGTAACGTCACCTCAAAGACTTTTAAGCCTTTCAAACATTCGCGCAGAATGCCAACGAACGCCACGTGACTCCCCACGGAACAAAGAAGCCACGCGCACGCAACCAACCATGCACGCGCCAGGACGGGCAGTGCAAGAGCGCCGCGCTCCACGGAACGCGCGCCACACAGGACAGCATCTCCATTCCACGTGCGGCCCAACCGGGCCTGGCCACGAGTCCGCGACACACACAGACCAAACATGTTGTGCAAGTATTCCTTCTTTTAGAGCTTCTCAGAAGCATAAAGAAAGTGTTTTCGTGGTGTTCAGAAAGGTTAACTGACTGTTTTGGTGAATGTAATTCCCTCTTTCTCTACAACTCACTCTCTCTCACTCTCTCTCTCTCTCCAACTCACTTACGCGTATCCATTGTCTAAACGCCCTGCGTCGTCTTAGTTTGTGTTTTAATGTTTGTAAATATATGTATCATTGCAACGTAGTAAATGCTTAAGTAATTGAATGCCATATTAAATGCAATTATGCTCATTTTGACTGATTTACTACTGTCCGGTGCTCATAATAAAGTCCCTGAAGTGTCGATTCGAACTGTGCAAGCTTTACAGAACTAGAAATACCTAAAGGGTATGTTTTATAGAGTTGGAGGATTAAATTCTTGTGGCCAGGGAATTTAATCTCAAAACTCTATAAATTAATTGAGCTAATTTTACTTGTCTTGTAAAACGTGGTTGTGCAATCCATTACAATTAATTTGTGGTTAATTGCAGAGACACACAGGTATGCATATAGGTAAAATTGATATAAGCCTTCCTAAATGGGAGATTTATTTACATGTAAGACCGGTCTGATCCAAATCTGTATGAATAATTATTAATTATCAATTATTAATTATGATATGCAAATTCCCCTCGATTAGACCCGCCCAGAGTTCCTTACAACATACATGCCTACCTCGTGATGAAAAACCGGGGTCGAGCTACCGAGCATTACAGAATATTGTGCAGCGCCTGGTTGTGGAAGAAGCACGCTGCATAAGCTTCCTGTAGATTCGAATAGGACTGCATGGATAAACTTTATTTTTAATGATGTTACAGCTGATGAGGGTAAAACATCGTCGTCTGTTTGCTTCATTTCACTGAAGATTGTTTTGTAAACAAGACTGGATTTGCAGACTAATTAAGAGTAAAGAACGGTGCTGTGTCATCTATATCTGACAGGAATGGTGCAACACACGGACTCTGGGTTCGAACATGTATGGGTCGAATCCGGTTGCCATTTTACAACATTGGACGTTTTCCCCCACGTGCACCGACGGGTGAGTTAAACTCATTGTAATATGCAAAACTGTTTCCACTCCCACTGAACATCTCCATGTGTCCTGAAGACAAACTAAATTAGATAAACTAAATTACTTCAGTGCGACACGCCCATAAAAAACGATCGTTTTTCAGCTAGGCTCAAAACTAGGGTACAAAATAGCCTATTACTCATTCATTTTTATGTTTCTGAATGCAAAAACCAAGCGAACCGTCATAAGTTGACCTCAGACAACAATATAAAAATTTAAAAAGCCAGTTCATGACCCCTTTCAAGGAATTAACTTCTGTGGTGAAAACAGCAGGTTTTATTGAGCACAAAAAATACACTGCAAAAAAGATTTTATTAGTTTTATTTTTGTCTTGTGTTCCAGTAACACTTTAGAATACTGTTCCTTCATTAATGAATAACTGCAGGAACAGACATTTCACTGACATTGGGCCCTATTTTAACGATCTGAAACGCAAGTATCAAAGCGCAAGTAACTTTGTGGGCGGATCCCGGCACTGCTGCCATTTTCCCGCGGACAAATGCCTCTTGCGCCTGGCACATATCTCAAAAGAGGTTGGTCTGAAGTAGCTTCATTATTCATAGGTGTGGTTTGGGCCGTGACGGGAAATAAACCAATCAGAGCGTCACCCAACATACCCTTTAAGAGCAGGTTTACCCGGCGCGCCAGGAGTGTTCACAGCCCATGATATCGACGCTCTTGTCAGGGCAGTGAAAGACAGAAAGTGACGTATGTATGGGGATGGGAGAAACCCTCCCAAATCAGTGGTGGTTAAACATTATATACATATGTTTCGTGCCACTATTGGGCAAACAGGTTTGATCCTTCAGTATTACAATTAGCCTTAAAAAAAATGGCAATTAGGTTTTTTTTCTGTCAGTGGCACAATTGTTTTCCTGGAAGTGTAAATAGCACCTAGGAATGTTTGCGCCAACACGCCTTCCCTTTGCGCTATCCGCTCAGGAGCGCAAGTTCATTTTCTAGTTTACCGACGTGCGCCCTTTGGAGGAAAAAAGCCTGCTTTGCGTGTGTGCAAAATATGAATGATACATGTGTTAGTGTATAAAATCATTTGCGCTGGGTGCAAGTATAGGGCCCACAAGTACTCGGCAACCTACATGTGAACTTACTCCAACCCTACCAGTCTACTCAATACTCTACTAGAACAATAGTGAGGGTCCTCAGACTGTACTCTTTTGCTGTGGTTCTTTAGCCTAAGCACGCTTTCTTCCGTCGCCCCTGCAGCATTGGTCTGGTTTCACAGCTAACTCGATTCTATCGAACCCTGATGCATTTGCGTGCATATTACATCATTGCAAATGTGCACAGTGATAGAAAACATGATAGAAAACAGAACGCTGGGTCAATATTGCCGTTTTTATTAATTCACTGCTATTATGCGCAGTTGAGTGAACAACACAGGTTTACTGCACGTGTGTCAATATGGTGGCCTTCTGTTGCTTGCAAACGGACTCTTCTGAGGGAGACGGTGGATTTCCCAATTTATTGCCCTATTTCACATGCAATGCATGAATACAAATGAGCAAATGAGTAATGCATTAATAACACTTGTAAACTATTAACTGAAAAAGAAACTGATTTACAAATTATTAAGTAATAATGCTTAGTTGAATGTATAGTTCACTATCCCAGCTAATCAATAACTACTTTTTACTTACTTTCATACATCCCAGAACTACTATGTGACAGTTTATTAACATGATTAATGCATAGGCTAATGTATAATTAATTCTAAATTAATATCATGGTACCGCATGTAGTAATGACTCACATTATGACACTTATCAGGTTTTTTACAGGAAAATACTAACAGGCCAAATTTTGACACTATCATACCATTTTCCATTAAAACAGTAATATACCGCAGAACACAAAACTCAGCCTACAGGAATATACTGTGAATGAGACAAAGTTCGTCCCAAGAGTTTAAGTTGGCTTGTGAAAGTTTGGAATAGAAAGTTTTGAAGTTAAAATTAGTTTATAGTTTAAATTAGTTTAAAGTAGTTTGAATATTGTGAAAATTTAGAACAGAAAACCTTTGAAGAAGTTTTAATTAGTTTAAAGTTTTAATTAGTTTATAGTGTAAATTAGTTGATAGTTTAAAATAGTCTAAATTTTAAATTAGTTTGAATTTTGAAGTAGTTTAAAGTTAAATTAGTTTAAAGTTTAAATTAGTTTGCAAATAATTGAAGTTTAAGTGTAAAAGATAGTTTGAAGTAATTTAAAGTTGCTATGGTGTTTTCAGTGGGTTGCTAAGGTGTTCTGGGTGGTTGCTATGTGGTTTTTAAGGTATTTTGGGTGGTTGCTGTGGTGTTCTGGGGTGGTTGCTAGGATGTTTAACATATTTTGGGTGGTTGCTAGGCGGTTGCTGAGGTATTTCGGGTGGTTGTTAGGGTGTTCTGGGTGGTTGCTAGGGTGTTTTAATGCATTTGGGTGGTTGCTGGGGTGTTCTGGTTGGTTGCTATGGTGTTGCTAAGGTGGTTGCTGGGTGTGGTTGCTAGGGTGTTGCTAGGCAGTTGCTAGGGTGTTTGGGTGGTTGCTATGGTGTTGCTAGGCAGTTGCTAGGGTGATCTGGGTGGTTGCTATGTATGTTGTAGGCGGTTGCTATGGTGTTCTGGGTGGTTGCTAGGGGTTGTTGAGGCAGTTGCTAAGGTGTTTGGTGGTTGCTAGGCCGGTGCTAGGGGGTTCTGGGTGGTCTGCTATGGTATTGCTAGGCGGTTGCCATGGTGTTCTGGGTGGGTGCTATGGTGTTGCTAGGCAGTTGCTAAGGCATTCTGGGTGGTTGCTAGGCTGTTGCTAGGCGGTTGCTAGGGGGTTCTGGGTGGTTGGCTATGGTGTTGCTAGGTGGTTGCTAGGGTGTTCTGGTTGGTTGCTCATGGTGTTGCTGAGGCGGTTGCTAGGGTGTTCTGGGTGGTTGCTAGGGTGTTGCTAGGCGGTTGCTAGGGTGTTCTGGTGGTTGCTAAGGTGTTGCTCGAGGCAGTTGCTAAGGTGTTCCGGGTGGTTGCTATGGCTGTTGCTCGGCGGTTGCTGGGGTGTTCTGGATGGTTGCTAGGGTGTCTCCGAGCGGCAGTTGCTGAGGTGTTCTGGGTGGTTGCTAGGGTGTTGCTCGGGCGGTTGCTGAGGGTGTTCTGGGTGGTTGCTATGGTGTTGCTCTAGGCGGTTGCTAGGGGTTCTGGGTGGTTGCTATGGTGTTGCTAGGCGGTTGCTAGTGTGTTCTGGGTGTGGTCGCTATGGTGTTGAGGCGGTTGCTAGGGTGTTTGGTGGTTGCTAAGGTGTTGCTAGCAATACTAAGGGTTCTAGTCATTGCTAATATTGTACACGCTGTAGGGTGTTCTGGTGGCGCTAAGGTGTTGCTAGGCAGTTGCTAGGGTGTTCTGGGTGGTTGCTATGGTGTTGCTAGGCGGTTGCGAGGGTGTTCTCAGGTGGTTGCTAGGGGTGTTGCTAGGCAGTTGGCCGAAGGTGCTTCTGGTGGTTGCTATGGTGTTGCTAGGCGGTTGCTACAGGTGTTCTGGTGGTTGCTGAGGGTGTTGCTAGGCAGTTGCTCAGGGTCTTCTGGGTGGCTGCTCACTGGTGTTGCTAGGTGGTCCAGTATGGTGCTATGGTGTTGCTACACTGTGATCCAGAGTTATGTTAATATAAAGCGGCTTCATGGTGTAGGGACAGTGAAATGAGCTCTCCTCCCTCTCCTCCCTGCCTGTTACAGGATGCTGCTGTGGTCGTCTCCTGTGCCTCCAGCCAACCAAAGGACAGCTGCAGTCACCACCATGTCTGACATCAGACAGCATATGGTCGACTACCACACAAGCAGAGCTACGGACACACAGCTCCTGTCAGAACGCAGTGAAACACCGGCATGTAAGCAACAAACAAACTGAAAGCCCCAATAAAAGGAACTCACAACACAATCCCTCCTCACAAACTATGAAGATCAAAAAAGCTGTGACAGATCCACAACGCTCACACAAGCATCTACAAACAAAGTGAACTCCAGCAAGGCAACTGTTATGTATCCCAAAAAATGACTTGCTAAAGTAACATCAAGCAGCCTTTGCTTACAAGACTGGAGCTACCCTACACAACAAGCTGAGTCAAGTCCCATCCTTCATTTCACCTCATTCCAAATGAATTATGACCATGAAAAGGGGGAGAGGGTACCAACAAACTGATCTCTTTCCACGACACAAGCCTCTCTCACTGTGTTTCAACTGAACACATTATCACTGCACTGCAAAACTGCCACTGTCGCCCAATCCTGGACTGCAGCTAAGTCTGCCTGAGACCTCTAAGGCAATCCACCACGCCTGACACTGACAGTCCCACTCCACAAAAGATAAAAAAACGCAAACCTCCACACCACCACTGGACCCTAAGGAAGGGGTACCACACTGGAGGCCCCAAATCAAGCCAAGCCGAACCTAGCCTAGCCACCACCTGATACCTGACTTCATGATTCACCTGCCATCCGTCCATTGCGTGGGTGCTCGATGGAAGTCCAGCAAGGACTTCATCTAATAAAAAGGGAGAAATGTAAGGATTTTCCAAGGAATCACTGCCTCCCAGACTCCACCCCCCCACACACACACACACACACACGCACACACACACAAAGCACCACACACAGAGGAAGGCTCAGCCTGACCCTTAACATCGGAATGTGAAAAAATGTTGAACAAAAGGAAGGCATTCCTCGTGTTAAAGACATTTACTTATCTCTCAAATGGTTTTTATGTATGTGTTTTTCCCATGTCACCGTGAAATACCTTTGTTGAGTACAGCATAAAACAAAGTAAAATAACTTCTTTATGCATTGTAAACAAAAGTATATGTTCCTTTAATTACATAATGTCTTCCTGGTGTCTCCAGAATATGTATCAAATGAACCACAAATGCACAGAGATGTAAAGTAAAGAGGTATTTTTAATATGTTTCTGCCAAGGACGATCAAACTGTTTAAATAGTGCCCTCATCCCAACACACCCTCCCACGAGAGCGTGGTTGAAAACAAAGAAACATAAAAGAATGTTTCCCGCGTAACCTCAATCCCCTGGCTCAAGCCAACACGAAGGGATGGATTACAAGGAATAAAAGATAGAGGGCCATGGGACTTAGATCTGAGTGCAAAAATGGAGGCTCTAGACCCTTCCAGAGCTGAGATATTTAGATATTTATAATGGCATACAGAGCTGAGGATATTGAGATATTTACAATGGCATAAATGCTACGTGAAATCTCAATATCTCAGCTCTGAAGGGTCTAGAGCCTCCATTTTTGCACTCAGATCGTAAGTCACATGGCCCTCTATCGGAATCCAGAGTTTCAAGAAAATCAAAATTTTGACTCCGAAAAAAAAACGACAGGGGTACCCCTGTACGTTTTTTTTTCGGGTCAAAATTTTGATTTTCTTGAAACTCTGGATTCTGATAGAGGGCCATGGGACTTAGATCTGAGTGCAAAAATGGAGGCTCTAGACCCTTCCAGAGCTGAGATATTTAAGATATTTATAATGGCATACAGAGCTGAGATATTGAGATATTTACAATGGCATAAATGCTACGTGAAATCTCAATATCTCAGCTCTGGAAGGGTCTAGAGCCTCCATTTTTGCACTCAGATCTAAGTCACATGGCCCTCTATCAGAATCCAGAGTTTCAAGAAAATCAAAATTTTAGACCCGAAAAAAAAACGACAGTGGTACCCCTGTACGTTTTTTTTTCGGGTCAAAATTTTGATTTTCTTGAAACTCTGGATTCTGATAGAGGGCCATGGGACTTAGATCTGAGTGCAAAAATGGAGGCTCTAGACCCTTCCAGAGCTGAGATATTTAGATATTTATAATGGCATACAGAGCTGAGATATTGAGATATTTACAATGGCATAAATGCTACGTGAAATCTCAATATCTCAGCTCTGAAGGTGTCAGAGCCTCCATTTTTGCACTCAGATCTAGTCACATGGCCCTCTATCAGAATCCAGAGTTTCAAGAAAATCAAAATTTTGACCCAAAAAAAACGTAAGG
>JAQIUQ010000131.1:0-145449 GCA_030378365.1 Hybognathus amarus
TGTTCTTTAGGAAGTTGCTCCAAAATCTTTCACTGTGAGGACTGAGGAAGGACAAATCTTCAGGCGTAATCGCCACAGTCTTCTTAAAACACAGGAGACTTTCCCAGAGCTCGGCAATGCCCATACTGAGTCTGAGTCCACTACTCCACTTGTCACAGACTGTAACACCAATGCACATACTCCAGGTGAACCAGTGCTGAGAAGATCTACCAGAATAAGTAGAAAGCCTGAGAGACTGAATCTGTGATAATAGTAATTGACAGTAATACAATGTTAAAGTAAGAAATTGGTGAAATGTTTGCTTTCACGAGTTCACACTTACTAATGATCAGAGAATAAAAATGGTTATGCGTATTTGGCATGCTGTCCGGGGTGAGGGCTCCGAGCTCGGAAATTGTGCCCGAACCCAGAGTACTCCCCCGTATCTCTGTTTAGGAAGATAATTAGGCAAGTGTGAGGAGATGGGGTGGTGGAGGGATGCTGAGAACAGTCGAGGAATATGGGTGAGTCGACTGTGTGTTTTTATAGCCTTTACTTGTGCTGATTGAGTGAACCAGTTGATTACTGATTGCTGACAGCTGGCTGACTTGATTGTTTGATCATTAGAACGTGATCCTCCCGAACCTTGTTAATAAAACATCAATTCACGAGTTCACACTTACTAATGATCAGAGAATAAAAATGGTTATGCGTATTTGGCGTGCTGTCCGGGGGAGGGCTCTGAGCTCGGAAATTGGGCCCGAACCCAGAGTACTCCCCAAAAAGCAAAGTGAGTAACGGACAGCCGCCTGCTTAAAGACCCCCGAAAAGAGCGCAGAGATTGGCGGGCTGGCATTTCCAGGAGAGCCTGGTAGTTTGGGCTGGGAGAGCTCGCGGTGTCCGAACGGGAGGGTTCTTGTGGCAAAGGTCCCAGCATCGGTAAGCCTCACCAGTCCTGAAAGGATTACTGGGAGGGTTTGGCTATGTCCACTGGGAGATCAATACTCGCTGGATGGAGGAGGAGATGAAGATGCTCGACCTAGGGAGCTCTCGCTGAGTCCGCTGGGAGATCAATACTCGCTGGACGGAGAAAGAGGAGATATGCATACTCGACCGGGAAGGCTATCTCTGGGTCCGCTGGGAGATCAGATACTCGCTGGACGGAGAAAGAGGAGATATACATACTCGACTGAGAAGGCTGTCTCAGGGTCCGCTGGGAAATCAATACTCGCTGGACGGAGAGAAGACAGAGGCTTGACCGGGAAGGCTCTCGCTGGGTCCGCTGGGAGATCAATACTCGCTGGATGGAGAAAGAATAGATATAAATATTTGACCGGGAAAACTCTTGCTGTGTCCGCTGGGAGATCGATACTCGGTGGACGGAGAAAGAGGAGATATAAATACTCAGACCGGGAAGGCTATCTTTGGGTCCGCTGGGAGATCAATACTCGCTGGACGGAGAAATAATAGACATAAATATTCGACCAGGAAAGCTCTCGCTGTGTCCGCTAGGAGATTAATACTCGCTGGACGGAGAAAGAGGAGGAGATATAATTACTCGACCGGGAAGGCTGTCTCTGGGTCCGCTGGGAGATCAATACTCGCTGGACGGAGAGAGAGAAGACATAGAAGCTCGACCAGGAAGGCTCTCGCTATGTCCGCTGGGAAGATCAATATTTGCCGGATGAAGAAAGAGAAGGCATGGATACTTGAAATATATATATTTTTTTTAACCAATGAGGATTTGGTGGGCTTTTTTGACATGGAAACGATTAGTTCTGATATAGGTTTGGAACGCGTCTGAGGACCATCTTCCAAGCGCTTGGATCTGTTGCTGAGAGAGGCCTTTTTGGGCTGCTAAGGTTGCTGCTCCAATGCGGAAGGAATGACTGGAGAAATTCTCTGCTGGGATGCCTGAAAGTTGGAGAACAGATTTTAGGTGTTTTTGGAACCAAAAGCGTGTCACAAGTTTGTTAGAATCGTCGATGAACAGGGTTCGAGAGGGGATTTAGCATGAGAGTTTCTCATGCCATCAGTGTTCCGTCAGTGGTCATGGGGAATGTCAACTCACTGGCTAACAAAACCGATGAACTGGCTGCATTGGTGAAGAATGTGAAGATCTACAGGGAGTGCAGTTTACTGTGTTTCACCAAGACATGGCTAACAACTAGCATCCCGGATGCCAACTTGGACTTACCTGGCTTCACCACAGTCAGAGCAGACAGAGATACGAAGGCTAGTGGGAAGCGCAAGGGAGGAGGGCTTGCGATTTTTATCAACAATAGATGGTGTAATCCTGGACATGTTACTGTGAAGATGACGACCTGTGTTAGGGACATTGAGCTGTTGGCTGTAATTCTGCGTCCTTACAACATGCCGAGAGAGTTTTCACACACTATCGCGGTTTGTGTTTACATTCCCCCGCGAGCACAAGCTGAAGTCGCATGTGACGTCATCCACTCGGTTGTTGCGAGACTGCAGACACAGCACCCAGAAGCCTTAATGATTATTTCTGGGGATTTTAACCACATCACACTGGACTCCTCACTGTCTGCTTTTTACCAGAATGTTGACTGCTCCACCAGAGGAAATAGAACTATTGACTTATTGTATGCTAATGTCAAGGACGCATACACTGCAATTTCTCTACCACCACTGGGGAGATCAGACCATAATCTTGTTTTTCTCCAACCTCACTATAAGTCCAAAGTTGTAAGGGAACCCATCACCATGCGTTCTTTCAGGAAGTGGTCTCCTGGGGTGGAGGAAGCCCTGCAGGACTGTTTTCAGTGTACCGATTGGGGAATGCTGCAGGAGGCATATGGGGAGGACATTAATGTTATCACTAGCTGTACAACTGACTACATTAACTTGTGTATGAATATTGTTGTTCCTACTAGATCTGTAAGCTGTTTTGCCAACAACAAACCCTGGATCACAAGCAACATCAAAGACCTCCTCAACCAGAAGAAGAGGGCATTTATGATTGGTGACAGGGAACAGTTAAGATGCATACAGAGGGAGCTCAAGTTCCGGCTGAAAGAAGCGAAAGATGTCTACAGAAGGAAAATGGAGCAGAAGTTACAGCAAAACAGTATGAGGGAGGTGTGGGAGGGCATGAAGACCATCACAGGCTGTGGTTTGAAGCATGGGAACCTTGTGGAGGGGGATGTGGAGAGGGCCAACCAGTTTAATAAATTTTTTAACAGGTTCGATTCCCCTGTGTCCTCCACTATCGCTGCTACTGGGGCATGTACTGCTGTTATTTCCACACCTTACCCGCCTACCCCATGCAGGGACATTAACAGCACTGGATGTGAGATTAATATCCCACTTCCATTACCCATCATCACAGCAACCCAAGTGAGCGGGGAATTGAGAAGGCTCCGTCCCAGTAAAGCGGCTGGCCCAGACAGAGTAAGTCCAAAACTGCTCAAAGCCTGTGCTAGAGAGCTTGGTGATCCATTACAATATATTTTCAACATGAGTCTGCGTCTGGGGAAAGTTCATGTGCTGTGGAAGACATCCTGCATTGTGCCAGTACCAAAAAAGCCACACCCTAAGGAGCCAAATGATTTTAGGCCAGTTGCCCTGACATCCCCTGTTATGAAGACCATGGAGCGACTGCTGTTACACCACCTCAGACCACAGGTCCACCATGTGCTTGACCTTCTGCAGTTCGCATATCAGGAGAAGGTGGAGGTGGATGATGCCATTCTCTATCTGCTCCATCGGTCTTTTTCATACCTGGATAGGGGTGGCAATGCGGTGAGAATCATGTTTTTTGATTTCTCCAGCGCATTTAATACCATCCAGCCCCCTCTATTGAAGGACAAACTGAAGGAGATGGATGTGGACTTAAAACTAATAATGTGGGTGACGGACTATCTTACTGAGAGATCACAGTACGTTCGTCTGAGAGAATGCACCTCTGAGAGGGTGTTCAGCAGCACAGGAGCACCACAGGGGACAGTGCTCTCCCCGGTCTTGTTCACACTCTACACCTCAGATTTTAAGTACAACTCAAAATTGTGTCACATACAGAAGTATTCTGATGACACTGCAATTGTGGGGTGTATTAAGAACGGAGATGAGGTGGAGTATCGGACACTGATTGATGAATTTGTGAGGTGGTGTAGATTTAACCAACTACAGCTGAACACTAAAAAAACTAAGGAGATGGTGATCGACTTTCGGAGACCGAGGGCCCAACTGCAGCCTGTGTTTATCAAAGGTGACTGTGTGGAGGTGGTCCAGTCCTACAAATACCTAGGTCTGCAGTTGGACAACAGACTGGACTGGTCCAAAAACATAGATGCTTTATTCATCTGTTAAGGAAATTCAAGTTTCCAGTAGCAGAGTAGGGACAGAGTAGACTATACTTTCTGAGAAGGTTAGGCTCCTTCAATATCTGTCAGAAGCTAATGCAGATGTTTTATCAGACGGTTGTCGCTAGTGTCCTCTTCTACGCTGTAGTATGTTGGGGAGCGGCATTAAAAAAGGGACACCATGCGGCTGGACAAGCTGGTGAAGAAGGCTGGTTCAGTGGTGGGGGTGAAACTTGACTCTTTAACATCCGTGGCAGAGAGGAGGACCCTTAGTAAATTTTCTTCTATCCTGGAAAATGCCTTTCACCCACTGCACAATATCATTGTTGGACAGAAGAGCACCTTTAGCGACAGGATGCTCTCTTTGTCCTGCTCCACCGACAGACTGAGGAAGTCTTTTGTCCCTCAGGCGATACGGCTTTTTAACTCATCCCTGTGAGCAGGGCTTAATTTAATTTTTATATGTGTGTGTGTATATATATATATATATATATATATATATATATATATATATATATATATATATATTTGTCCTGTTTTGTTTGTTTCTAATAAATTTTTGCTACTGGAAACTTGTATTTCCTTAACGGATGAATAAAGTATCTATCTATCTATCTATCTATCTATCTATCTATCTATCTATCTATCTATCTATCTATCTATCTATCTATCTATCTATCTATCTATCTATCTATCTATCTATCTATCTATCTATCTATCTATATATATATCTATCTATCATCAGTTGGAGGTAGGCTAGTATAGTTTGGAATGGTTGAATTGGTGACGAGAGGTTAAAAATATATATGAAGTGGCCTTTTTTGGTTTGGTCTGTTTTGCTTTGTTTAATCAGAAACGAGATTGTTTCGCTGTCAAGCACTGAGAGATCTGAGATGTTTGGGTGGATTTTTGGGTCGAATCTGGAAGCGATAGCCTGTTCAGAGCATCTTAGGAAACCAAAAAAGGCTAGAATGAACATGGCGTCGAGTGTGCGGGAGGTATTAAGGGATCGGTAGCCTGTGCGGAGGGTCTGAATGCATTTCGTGAGAATATCTAACGTTATGGGTTGTCTGGTATCCGGGCGGGTGGGCTGGCATCGTTGGATGCCTTTAATCAAGAGGGAGGTTTGTGAATTATTTATTTCCGGAGAGGGGGCGCCGTGAATCAATTTGTGAAAAAATTGGATGCCGCTTAAGTAACTTTTGATGGACCCGACTTGGAGGCTTTTAACGCTGTTAAGGTAAGAGATAAAGGAGGTTATTGTAAGGAGGGAAAAATCAGGGAATGGCGTGTTATAAGAAAGGTGGAAGTCTTTAAAACATCTCCATGCGGTCACATAGGATTGGAGAGTTCTGGGGGAAACTGCTTGGAGAATGGTGTCGAGCGATATGTTGAGGAGGGATTTTTGTGGATGGGTTATGGGAATAGTAATTCCGAATAATGAGGTACTGGAGTTGGGAGCTCGTCCGCCTCTGGAGCCAGCATCCTGAATTTCTGAAACATCAAGCGAGACAGAGAGTCAGCAATTTGTTTTTTTGACCCGGGGATATGTTTGGCAATTAAGATAAATTGATCACATGCGGAAATCCAGATTAGACATCTTAAAAGTGGCATTAGTGCGGGTGCATGGGAACGGCCTTTATTAATGCACTGGACTGTAGCTTCATTGTCACAATGCACTACAATGCTGCTAGCAGTCCATTCTTTCCCCCACAGGAAGCCTGCTACTACGAGAGGGTAGAGCTCGAATAATGCAGAGGACTGAAGCGTTTCCTGTATTTGGGGGGGCCACATAGACGCGAACCAGCGTCCTTGGTAGAACCCTCCAAAGCCAACAGAGGGGGCTGCATCTGTGAATAGCTGGATGTCTAGGGGGGAGGAAATTAGATCCTTGTAGATAAAAGGATAGGCCGTTCCACTGTTTAAGGAAAGTCATCCATAGCCCGAGTTCATTCGCGGCATGCTGGAGTTATGGAAATTAGATCCTCTAGTGCGTGGACTGAAGACGCGAGAGAGAGGAGATGAGAAATGAAAGGGCGGCCTTGTGGAATAATGTGCATAGCGAAGTTTAAGTGGCCGAGCATGGATAGGAGTTCGTGTTTTGGAACACTTTGGACTGTCCGCGAGGGCAAATGAGATGAGGATTATTCTATCAATTTTCTCCTTGGGCAGGGAGGCCTGGAATCGAACAGAATCTAGATTAATGCCAAGGAACTCGATGGATGTGGCGGGACCCATGGTTTTTTCCTGGGTGATGGGGATTCGGAGCTCGGAAAAGACTTTTGAACTGTGAGGATCTGGGCTGCTGGAATGGCGCCGGGAGGCGAAATTATTAGAAAATCGTCCAGCAGGTGAATGAGGTGAGGAATTGCGTAATTGTTTGACAAGATCTAGCAAACGGCTTCAGATAGCATGTCGAAAATTTTGGGGCTGCTTTTGCATCCAAAAGTTAAGCCTACGGCGAATAGAATTTCTCATGCCAGCGCACGCCGAATAAGTGCCATGAATCCGGGTGGATGGGTTTCACTTTAAAAGCCGAAGAAAAGTCAATTTTAGCGAGCCAGGCACCTCGACCCACGATTTTAATCAGGTCGACTGCGTGATATACGTTGTGGTATCTGAGAGAAAATTCGTCGAGTGGGATCAGGCTGTTAATGCTTGGGAACAAAGATTTATGTGGAGCTGACAGATCGACTATCCGATCTTGTGTCTGATTTAATTTATCCGTGTCCCTTTAAATGTAGTGAATGTGCCCACAAGCCAGTGCCCACAAACACTACCACACTGCATGTACCACGGTTTCTGTAAAACGAAACCAACACACATAGTCAGCTCAGGGGGTGTTTTCAGTGCAGTGAATGTGCATGCTGTCCCGTGGGACCAGATACCACGCTCTCACTCTACCGCCGCCGTCCCCTCACGCGGGCCCCGGCTAAAGATCGAGATCAAGTCCGAGGCCTCAAAGTCTTCCTAGCCCTCCTGAGGAAAATGACGATGTTCAAGTCTCGCCACGGCCAGACTTTCACTGAAACTTCTCGCTCGTTCAGTTCCAGGAAATGTGACTGTTCCAGTGTATTCTGCAGTAAACAAGTCAGTACCACAGCCCGCTTGCCTGCACACAAACGCCGTTTTCACGGCGACTCAGATAAATCACAAAAAAAAAATGGTGTCTGGTGTCCCGGCCACGGCCGATGATGTTATGAGTGTAATAAAAATGCCCACAACCCAGTGTTCATTTCTACACATAGACACAGCCCGCCACAACACAGGGCTTGCACAAATAAAATAGGCTCATGTAGTGAATGTGCCCACGACCCAGTGGCCACTAACACAACACACTGCATGCCGCACGGTTTCTGTATGAAATGAAACCAACACACACACAGTCAGCTCAGGCAGACAGTGTTTTCAGTGCAGTAAATGTGCCCGCTGTCCCACGCTCAGATTCACTCACAGACATGTTAAGCCCCACGGGGCTCGCTCTCTCACAGCAATCTGCGATAAAGGTATCGAACGCGGCCAGGCTGCCTGCCGCTGATCGGCGTGCCCCCGCCTCACTCACTGCAAACGCAGTGTCTAAGTTACAGCACACTAGAGCTACCGTGTCACCACTATGTCATGACCAGAGCCCAAATCCCATTCTACCCCTAGCTATTCATGCAGACGCGTGAGAACAGCTTTCCTGGGTTATGAGAGTGGGTGTTGAACCCTGCCGCTGCACGGCGCGCGCCTAATCCACGGTAAAACTGAAGTAGCCCATCTACTTCGAGCCGAAATAGCCGAGCGACACTTTTGAGCAAAGGGACTGTAGAGGCTTTTTCTCAAGCTCAGAGCATAGGGGGCCTGTACAGCAGATATTTTCTGCCCCAAAAAAAACGGGGTCTCAGACCCATTCTAGATCTAAGACAACTAAACAGAGCGCTTATGAAACGACAGTTCAGAATGCTCACAACCAGGAAAATCCTCACGCAGATTTGCCAAGGGGACTGGTTTATGTCAATAGATCTGAAGAACGCTTATTTGCAGATACAAATAGCATCACGTCACAAGCGATTCTTGAGATTCGCCTTCGAGGGCCAGGCATATCAATACACACTCCTACCGTTTTGCCTGTCTCTTGCACCCCGTACATTTACAATGTGCATGGACGCAGCTCTTGCACCCCTGAAATTTCAGGGCATGCGAGATTTGAACTACTTGGACGATTGGCTGATTTTGATTATATATATATATATATATATATATATATATATATATATATATATATATATAAATTGTATTATTTTCAATGGCAAAAAAATTTCCATAAATATCATAAATATAAACAAGTACCATCAAATTCTCTCAAAATACAAAATTAAAAAGAAAAAATATTATTGAACAAAAATAAATTTCATTGGTTTTACTGGGATGGAGAAAGTTTCATTTTTAGGTGTCCGGTCACTTCTGACCAGGAAGAAAACACGTGTAACTCCGAAATGAAGAGCACCTGAGGGTTAAGTGCCCTTTAGGTGTTAGAGCACACTCCACTGAGAGGCGTGGCCTCATCGTGGGCTTGGTCTATCGGGATTACCTTACAGGATATCTGTATGGCAGCAGGCTGGGCCTCCCTGTCTACATTTATAAGGTTTTATAACCTAGAGGTCCCTGCCTTACAGCCTAAACTATTGTCGGTATAAAATCAAGTATTGTTCTGCTTCAGCGCAGAATACTACAATCGCTTGAGCACCGCTCGTTGACTGATAAAATGTTCCCTGTGAGCAAAAATAATACCCATAATGTTATCTCAGTTCAGGCTGAATGTTTTCACCCTGACTGCGTGTGACACTGTTACAGTGATTAGCTCCTTTGGGATGCTAACTTAATGGGAATGATGCTGCTAGCCTCTCTTCTCAAACTCTCCGTAGCCCCTTTTCCACCAAAGCATTTTGAGAGCCGGTTCGGAGCCGGTGCCTGCACGCGAACCAGTTCTTTGTGTTTCGACAGCCAAAGAACCAGTTCGCGGCCGGAAAACTGGTTCCAAAGCGGCACCAACTCTTTGCTGGACTAGAACCGTTCTTTTAGCACGTCATGCTTACGTCGGGGGCTGGGGTGGGTTTAGATGCGTTCTAAACATATTTTCGCAAAAACCATCGCAAAGCCAAGAGAAACTGCAGAAACACGCAAGCGTTTTTATTTTAATTTTTTTATTTGAAACATAAGCAACGAAGAAAACAGTCACGTTATAGAACAAATAAATGGAAAGAAAAAAGACACAAAACAGGGGTACATAACTTATCAGAAAAGATTACATATCAAACGAAAAGATTAAAAGACTTACATATTTCAATTGTTTTTAAAGTTTTCTTGGTAACTTACACGAGTTAGAGATAATCCCAAAGCAATGTACCTGCAAGCGTTTCTAGCGACATACACAGTGACGTAACGACGTCGTTCCCTGGGCGCTCTAGTCAGTGGAAAAACAAACAGGTTCTGAACAGGTTCGCAAGTTGAACCAACTCTGAACCAACTCCGAACCAACTTTGAACCAGCACCAGTTCCGAACCAGTTCTTTTTGGGTGGAAAAGGGGTATGTGAGTCCCTGGTGATTGTGCACTATATGAGCCCCGGGCACTTGCCCTTGGGTCTTTGGTGTTGGATCCCTGCACGTACAGCGTTTTACATTTTGTTCCCCTACCGTAAGATATTAAGCAGTACGAGAGATCCTCTCGTAAGAAAACGTACTTGGTTACTAACGTAACCTCGGTTCTCTCTAGAAGAGGGAACGAGTACTGCATATCTTGCCACGCCTGCAACACGCTCTGGTTCGCTTCGACGATGAAAAACCAGTTATATCAGCCCATCGAGCTATATTTATAGGGCTAGGCCACACCTGCTTCGGCGGGAGTGTGACACAATGGGCGTGAAGCGTCCCCATTGGACCGTCACCAAAGGGCCTATCTCGATAGGCTGCTGCAGTTGCCGCAAGACAGCCAATAGGCACGCGAGCCGCCTTGTCTATGTCTGCATTCTGCTGCAACACATTTTACATTAATTCAAAATTAAGGATAATTTTTGGATTCAAAATCTCGTGGAAAGAGGTTTTCCCCTAGCATAAGATATTACGCAGTACTCGCAGTAGGATACGTTAGTAACCAAGTACGTTTTACAGTAATGTAAATAATAATTAAAGCTATAGTATACGATGTTCAAAATTGGTCGAGAAAGCCTAGAGACGTTTGGGAAGTTTAGAAAAAACTCATCCCGCCCCTCCACACACACACTTCTCCCCTCTGTGCTATCTGATCCCTCCCACCGGGAAACAAACTGAACAACGTCACTCAGTCAAGCAGTGATCACCGGTAGTAAACAATCTATCAATCAAATGACCTCGCTAATGACACATCATATGTAAAATTGCCTTTTGACACTGGAACTTAGTTGCTTCATCAACAATTCAATGTCACGTTTGAGTAAGTTCACGCCAACGCAAGATTAGCAACACATGAAATGTTCTAAACTCCCCACCCCCATTAGTATAATACTAATAGTATTGCTAAGGTTTTGAGTAATTGTTATAGCAGCACACAGCGCATCTTGTTCAAATTCCGATCGGCTAGAACAGAAACCCGCTAGGCATACTGAAATATATACAAGCACTTCAAGAAATATAATTACTTTGACCCTTGATAGGCGATGCTAAACGGCTACCATGTAAGCTGTCCGACGGGACAGCTTCAGTCCATCAACTTCTCTGCAGCTGAGTGAATGGATTTTTTCATTCTTTTTCTATTCATATTGTTGGAATTGTACTATAGAACCATAACCAGCATCTAAACAAGGAAATCAATAATGAACAATCTTTGAAATCAGCCCAATAGAGTGAATGGATTTTTTCATTCTTTTTCTCTTCATATTGTTGGAATTGTACTATAGAACCATAACCAGCATCTAAACAAGGAAATTAATAATGAACAATCTTTTGAAATCGTATACCATAGCTTTAATAATAATCATCACCATTATTTACTCAGCTATGTATTTACATATCCCACTCTATTGTAATTGTGTCACCACTTACAATATCAAAATGCAAATAATAGTATTATTTACCATATATAATCCTAAATACTTCTGTTTATTTTACAATAGCCAGTCCGCCACCCATTCCTTTCTATAATTGACTCATTTAATATATACACTTTCACGCTCCAGGAATTATTGCTGCTAAATCTGGTCCAACATTTACAAAAAACCCATTGAAACTATTTACTGTGGTATGCATATTAAAGTTTTCTTTCAGCTATGCTTTATTTTTTATGGCTGCTCTCTTTAAAGGCCCGAGTGTGCTCTCTGTACCACGGGGTTGGACTATTTTCTTTAATCTTCTTTAAGTCCAATGGAGCAATGTGTCTAAAGTGCCAATCATTTTCTTTTTAAATTAAACTGATCAGGAAGATTATTTATAAAGCAATCTTTAGTGGCACAAGTGTTAATTCGGCCATATTTATAACACAGATTCGGCTTTGCAGCCTTGGCTAAATTAAGTATACATGAGATTAAATAATGATCTGAGATGTCATCGCTCTGCTGCAGAATTTCAACGGCATCAACATTTATTCCATGTGACAATATTAGATCTAAAGTATGATTCCGACAATGAGTAGGTCCTGACACATGTTGTCTAACTCCAATAGAGCTCAGAATGTCTTTAATCTGCTGCCAGTACTAACTCCAGAGAGAGTATGTGAGCGGAGTGAAGTGGGAGGCGGAGCGAGGAGTGGAGCGGCATGATTTTGAATGGAGTGCGGAGCGAATTTTTTAAAAGCGCTCCACTGCCGCTCTATCACGAGGACAATTCATGCCAACGGCTCACTATAGAACTGCATTTTTAGTAAGGATTCACACGTTAAACACATTACGCTAGAATGATACAGATGGATCACTCAAATCAGAAAAAAAATGTGAATGTTATGATGAATAATGAATATGAATAAATAGTTCCCTTTCGTCCTGGGAACTCCAACGTGTCGTCGGGGAGTTCCCTGAGCGATTGAGATCGCTCAGGGGGCTTATTACCTCTGATAGAATTAAAACGAGCCAATAACAATTGGCATGCAATCTTTGCATTCCGCGAGCCGCCTACAAGCGCGGATATAAAAGCGGAAGTAAAGCATCTCATTGCGGGAATATGACTCTCGCGGTGCTACGTTCGAGACTGAGATCCTTGAAACATGGGGGAGTCCCTTCAGAGAATCTACGGTCTAGTTCGTCTGCTGGTTCAGTCCAGCACACGGCTATTCTGTGATTCCTGTTGGTGAGCGAATGAGGATTACTGTGAGAAACGCGACAGGTGAAAGACCCTGTCGGGCGCCTCATGCCTCTAGTTGCACGCTGCCGTCGGCGCTTCCGGTGGAGCGGCCGGAGCCCCTCGGGCGGTTCCGGTTGTCTCCTTCAGCGCGCCATCTGAGGATCAGGTGTCGATCGCTGAATCGGAGGAAGAGCGGTCTTCTGATGAAGACTCTACGGCGCTGCCCCCTTCGGGTGGGGTGGCGTCGGATGGAGCCTGACCCGGAAATGGCCGCTATGCTTGAGACGGGCGAGCCGCGGATGTCGGGCTTTGTGTGGAAGCCCACCGGGTCCCGAACCTTCGCGGCTAGATGATTGGTGCCTCAGAGCGTGGTCGTGCTGCTCCAGTTCCTTTCTTCCCGACGTGCATGAGGAGTTGAGGAAGTCTTGCTCGGCCGCCCCAGGCGCTTAGACACGGACAACCTCGCTCCTCCTTCCTCACCACCCTGGAAAGCGCCTCCTGCGCCTGTGGGTTTTCCTCTGGGCTAACCAGGGATGCCTACAGTGCGTGTGGAGACGCCGCTTCCGCCCTGCGTGCCATGACGCTTCTGCAAGTACATCAAGCGGAGGTGCTCCGTGGCGTGCAGGCGGGTGGTCCTGACCCAGCTCTGCTGCAGGAGCTGCGTGTGGCGACGGACTTCGCCCTCCGGGCGACGAAAGTCGCTGCACGTTCGCTGGGTCTGGCGATGTCCACATTTGTGGTCCAGGAGCGCCACCGTTGGCTGACCCTGGCTGATATGAGGGAAGCAGAGAAGAACAAACTTCTCAACTTCCCCGTATCCCAGGGCGGCCTCTTCGGCGACGCTGTGGAGAATTTAGCCCAGGAGTTCTCCGCCGCCCAGAAGCAGTCGGAGACTGTGCGGCATGTCCTGCACAGGGGGCGGGCTGCTGCAGGCCCGTCTCCTGTGGCCGTACAAGCTCCGGCTGCTCCCCGTCGCCGAGGCCGTCCTCCGGCACCAGCTCCCCCTCCAGCGCAGCTTTCCAACCCTGGAGGCCGGGAGTCTGGTTGTAGGTTGACGGCCCAGCCCGCTCAGAAGCCCCGGCCCCTTGCCTTAAGAGGGAGGGAGGGAAGCTTCCTGACTCGGGCGATCTGAGGGAGGTCCAGGAATCTGCTCTACAGGGGGGTGTCTCTGCACACCTCCTTCCCCCGGGGGAGGGCCGGGCGGAAAATCTTTTTGGCTGTTCCGCCGTTGACCACACGGTCAGCGGTACCCAAAATATCTGTAATAGAGCAGTTTCCTCCTTCTTCAGGTCATCTTTGGTGGAGACTGGGGAAGCGGTCTCCTCCACCCAAGAGGGTCCGAACGGCAGTGGATGCTGTCCCCGAGCAGCATCGCTCTCGTTCCCCTCTTCCCAGTCTGCAGATAGCAGCGACGCTTCCTCGGTTGCGTCGCTCCTGTCGGCGGCTGGGCCTGGAGGGGCAGAGACCAGCTTACGAGGAGGCAGGGCCTCGTGCTGTGTCTCTTCCCCTCCCCTCGCCACGGGGCGGCCCGCAGCAGAAAGCCCACGGGCTCTCTCTGCCGTCTGCCCCCTGGTGGAAGCAGGTTCCTGGCGAACTTCCGCCCAGACCTTGCTTCCAGTGGATACTTTGCCACTGGAGCCAGGTCCCTGCCTTCCACCTCGCTGCCCCTCCGTGGGTACGCCGGTGGTTCGGGTGGGCTGAGTTGGGTCGGTACCTAGAAGCCTCGCTTCCTGGGTCCGTCCTGATGGCTCATCCGCACCATTCGGTTCGGCTATGCAATTCAGTTTGCACGCTGGCTTCCCAGGTTCAGGCGCGTTCACTTCACCTGTGTGCGGTCAGTGGACGCCCCTGTCCTGTGGAACGAGGTCGATGTCTTGCTGGCGAAGGACACGATCGAGCCGGTCCCTCCTGCCGAGATGAGGTCCGGGTTCTACAGCCCCTACTTCATTGTACCCAAGAAAGACGGTGGGTTACAACCAATCCTGGACCTGCGAGTTTTGAATTGGGCCCTGCACAGTCTCCCGTTCAAGATGCTCACGCAGAAGCGCATTTTCGAATGCATCCGTCCCCGGGATTGGTTTGCAGCGATCGACCTGAAGGACGCGTACTTTCACGTCTTGATTCTTCCTCGACACAGACCGTTTCTACGGTTTGCGGTCGAGGGTCGAGCATGTCAGTACAAAGTCCTACCCTTCGGGCTGGCCCTGTGTCCCCGCGTCTTCACGGAAGTCGCGGGGGCGGCCTTGTTCCCATGAGAAAGAACAAGGCGTTCGCATTCTCAAGTGCGGTCACAGGGACATGGTGCTACGGCACCTCAGCCGGTTGGGGCTTCAGGTCAACTGGGACAAGAGCAGACTTTGCCCCGTGCAGAGGATCTCTTGTCTCGGTATGGAGTTGGACTCGGTCGCCCAGACGGCGCGCCTTACGGAGGAACGCGTCCAGTCAGTGCTCACCTGCCTCAGGTCCTTTCGGAGGCAGGACAGCGGTTCCACTGAAACTATTTCAGAGGCTCCTGGGGCATATGGGCAGCCGCAGCCGCAGTAACGCAGCCCGGCCTGTTACATATGAGACCGCTCCAGCACTGGCTTCATGATCGAGTCCCGAGGTGGGCGTGGCAGAGCGGCACGTTCAGGGTCAAAGTAACCCCGCACTGTCGCCAAACCTTCTCCCCATGGTTGGATCCTGCGTTTCTTCGGGCCCGAGTGCCCTTAGTCTGGGTTTCCAGGCATGCTGTGGTTTTCACGGATGCCTCTGCCATGGGGTGGGGGGCCACGTACAAAGGGCATGCAGTCTCGGGTCTGTGGACGGGGCCCCAGCTGCATTGGCACATCAACTGCCTGGAGTTGCAAGCAGTATGCTTGGCTTTTTGCCGCCTCAGGCGGGTTCTCAAAGGCAAGCACGTACTGGTCCGTACGGACAGCTCTGCGACCGTTGCGTATATCAACCGCCAAGGTGGTCTACGCTCCCGCCGCATGTCACGACTCGCCTCCCACCTCCTCCTGTGGAGTCAGAAGCATCTGAGGTCGCTTCGCGCCACTCATGTTCCAGGGGAGCTCAACCGTGTGGCAGACGAGCTTTCACGGTTGCCTCCCCTGCCAGGAGAATGGCGACTCCACCCCCAGGTGGTTCAGCTGATCTGGAGTGTTTCGGAGTCGCACAGGTAGACCTGTTTGCTTCTCCGGACACGACCCACTGCCAGTGGTTTTACTCCCTGTCCGAGGGGACCCTCGGCACAGACGCCCTGGCCCACAGCTGGCCCGGGACCTGCGCAAGTATGCGTTTCCCCCAGTGAGCCTTCTTGCACAGACACTGTGCAAGGTCAGGGAGGACGAGGAGCAGGTCCTGTTAGTGGCGCCGTATTGGCCCACCAGGACTTGGTTCACGGAACTCATGCTCCTCGCGACAGCCCCTCCTTGGCCGATTCCTCTGAGGAAGGACCTTCTTTCTCAGAGACGGGGCACTCTATGGCACCCGCGTCCAGACCTCTGGAAACTCCATGTCTGGTCCCTGGACGGGACGCGGAGGTTCTAGGTGATCTACCACAGGCTGTGGTAAACACCATCACTTCTGCTAGAGCTACCTCTACGAGGCGCCTCTACACTTTGAAGTGGAACCTGTTCGTCGAGTGGTGTTCCTCCCGCCGGGAGGACCCCGAAACTTGCCCGATCAGAGTCGTGCTTTCTTTCCTACAAGATGGGTTGGAGCATAGGCTGTCCCCTTCCACCCTCAAGGTGTATGTTGCAGCAATAGCTGCGCATCACGATGTAGTAGAAGGTAAGTCCGTGGGGAAGACACAACCTGGTCATCAGATTCCTCTAGGGTGCTAGGAGGCTAAATCCGCCTTGTGCTTTGCACTCTGTACCCTCTTGGGACCTAGCTCTGGTGAGAGCTCTCCAAAGTCCTTTGAGCCTTTGCTGACAGTAGAGCTGAATAGTGTCCATAAAGACAGCGCTCCTGCTAGCATTGGCCTCTTTCAAGAGGGTCGGGGGATCTGCACGCTTTCTCGGTCGACGAATCGTGCCTAGAGCCCGGGCCGGGCCTTTCTCGTGTTATATTGGGACCCCGCCCCGGATCTGTGCCAGAAGGTTCCTACCACTTGTAATGACTCTGGGCGGGTCTGATCGAGGGGAATTTGCATATCATAATTAATAATTCATAATTAATAATTATTCATACAGACTTGGATCAGCCCGGTCTTACATGTTAATAAATCCCTCGATGAGGGCTTTCTGTTAACTTTACTTATATGTATACATGTGTATCTCTGCAATTAACCACAAATTAATTGTAACAGATTGCACAGACCACGTCTTACAAGACAAGTAAAATTAATTAGCTCAATTAATTTATAGAGCAGGGAAAACTTAATTCTCTGGCCAGAAGAATTCAGCATTCCAACTCCATAAAACATACCCTTTTTGGTATGTTTAGTTATATAGAGCATGCAGCGTTCGATCTACACTTCAGGGACTTTATTTTGAGCATTGGAACAGTAAATCAGTCAGGATGAGTATATTGGTTTAATTAATCCACTATAGCATTCAATAAGGCAACTAAGTAAGCATTTACTACGTTACAATGATACATGTATATACAAACATTAAACACAAACTAAGACGACGCAGGGCGTTAGACGATAAGTGAGTTGGAGAGAGAGAGAGAGAGAGAGAGAGTGAGGGTGAGAGAGAGGGAGTTACAGTCACCAAACAGCCAATTAATCTTTCTGAACACCATGAAAACACTTTCTTTATGCTTCTGAGAAGCTCTAAAAGAAGGTAACGTTATACTTGCACAACATGTTTGGTCTGTGTGTGTCACGGACTCGTGGCCAGGCCCGGTTGGGCCGCACGATGAATGGAGAGGCTCTCCTGTGTGCGCGCGTTCCGTGGAGCGCGTGAGCGCGTTCCGTGGAGCGCGGCGCTTTTGCACTGCCCGTCCTGGCGCGTGCATGGTTGGTTGCGTGCGCGTGGCTTCTTTGTTCCGTGGGGAGTCACGTGGCGTTCGTTGGCATTCGGCGCGAATGTTTGAAAGGCTTAAAAGTCTTTGAGGTGACGTCACCCGAGGAAATAGATCGGCAAAGTCCACTTCCTTTCCTGGGAAACGAACTTGGTAGTTCATTTGAGGAGAAGACGAAACTTTGGACGATCAAAGAAAGGATCCCGGTTGGGGGTCGGATCTCCGTGAGGAGATCCTTTACGTGCTTCTTGGCATGAGACGTTTTCGGAAGAGAAAGGGCGGAGCTGGCGCACTGCCTTTATCCTCTTGGGGACATCCATCCCCTTCCTGTTGGCTTGAGCCAATCAGGGAGATGGAGGCTGCACGTGGAAACATTCTTTTATGGTGCTTTGTTCTCAGACCACGCGCTCCTCGTGGGAGGGGGTGTGTTCACATAAGGGCTACTATTGAAACAGTTCGATCATCCTTGGCAGTAAAACATATTAAAAACACACTTTACTTTACATCTCTGTACATATTCGGGTCGTTCATCTGATACGTATTCTAGAGACACCAAGGAGCATTATGTTACATTAAATGAACATATACTTCTGTTTACAATGCCTAAGGAAGTTATTTCTAATTCCTGTTTTATGCTGCAACCAACAAAGATATTTCACGGTGACCTGGGGAAAAACACACATACATAGAAACACATTGAATATATCTGGTTAAATGTCTTTTAACACAGAAAAGTCCATCTCTTGGGTCAGAGACATAAAGCACATTCCACAGTCTTGTAACATGATCTCACTCCAGTGAGTGGAAGAATGTGTGTGGCGGTGTATGTGTGTGTGTTTGTGTGTGTGTGTGTGTGGGGGGGGGGGGGTCCGAGTCCTTGGAGGACGGTTGATTCAGTCTGGCCAAAATCATTACATCTCCCCCTTTTCGTTAGATGAAGTCCTTACGTGGACTTCCATCGAACGACACCCATCGCAATGGATGGAGGGCAGGTGAATCATGAAAGTCAGGTAGCAGGTGGTGGCTAGGCTGAGGTTCGGGCTCAGCTTGATGAGGTTGGACGCAGTCTCCAGTGTGGTACCCTCTTCCTGAGGGTCCAGTGGTGGCTGTGGAGGTTTGCGTTTGTTGAGTCTCTTGTGGAGTGTGAAAGTCAAGTGTCAAGACGTGGTTGATTACCGTAGAGGTACCCAGCGCAGAATCAGCTGCGGTCCAGGATTGGACAACAGGTGATGCTGTGGTGCAGTGCAGTGTAGCAGGTGTTCAGTTGAAACACAGCTAGGAGAGCTATGTTGCTGAGAACAAGTTCAGTTCGGCTGGGCACCCCCGTTTTTCACAGTTCATAATTCCAGTTCTGGAATCAGGGTGAAATCATGGGTTTCGTAAAGGATGGGACTTGACTCAGGCTCAGTCGCAGCAGGGTAGCTCGAGTCTCGGAGCAAAGGCTGCCGGATGCTGAGTTTTGAGCAAAGTCCTTCTGGCAGACAGTAAACAGTTGTCTCGCTGGAGTTCACTTGTCTGGTTCAGTAGAATGCCGTGAGCGTTGTGGATCTGTCACAGCTACTTTCCATTTCTTGATGGTCTGTGAGGAGGCACTCTGTGTTGTGAGTTACCTTTTGGCTGAAGGATTTCAGTTCGTTTTGTTGCTGGACATGCCGGTGTTTGACTGCGTTCTGACAGCAGCGGCGTGGGTGTCCATTTAGCTCTGCTTGCGTGGTGGTCGACCCTATGCTGTGTGATGTCGGACCTGGTGATGACTGCAGTTGTCCTCTGGTTGGCTGGAGGCACAGGAAGACGACCACAGCAGCAGCATCCTGTAACAGAGACAGGGGAGAGAGAGAGAAAAGGGAGGAAAGATTTCAGCGGCTGTTGGCTGGGACAGCCTGATGCCTTTGAGGATGCCGAGATGTCCTGGTGCTGCGGTGTGCAGCCCACATGGTGCGTGACAGGCATACACTGGCTGGTATATCCCCCTTTTTGTACTGTGGCAGCACAAGCTGTGGCGAAGTGATGTCACGAGGTACATAAATTTCAAGTGTTGGGCCGTTTAGCAGCATGTGCTTGGTGAGCTGCCGTTGTCGTGGTTGACGGCCGGTTTGGGCGGTTGGAGGGGTTGAGAGGTGGTTGTCTCAAAGTTCATTTGGTTAGTCTCAGTTTTTGGTAAGCTGAAAGGTGCAGGGTAGCAAGTTCACGTTTACATTTGGTGCTGAGGCTGTGCCTTTATGGCTGGTTGCAGGAGTTCTTGTGACCTCTGTGACCTGCCAGTTAGGTTCTTTTGACCTGTGTGACTGGAGGGGGAGGGGTACTTGAACTTGAGCTCAGACATTCAGTTGTTTAAAGTCTATTAAAGGCTCATAACGATCTAACAGATCTTGGCCAATCAGACGTGCGTACGTGATCGTTCGTGATCGGTACACTGGGTAAATCCGGCACATAGGGACCAATTGTTGGGTGAATGAGAGCTACCTGTGTTGAGCCAGATGTCGTTTTGGCTGTAGGATTGCACCTTCAGCTTACCTGTTTGGGATTTGAGAGTTCGCTCTGATTGTTTGAGTCTTTTAAAGAGTTGGGCTGGCAGTAGCGTGATGTTTGAGCTAGTGTCTAGCATGGCTTCAAGGCTCAAATCATTGTCTCTAGGTGGCTAGGCAGAGTTTGTGCCACCCCCTTTTGATTAGGTTTCCCAGAAGTCCTGGCGTCTGGGCTGATGTTGTGTGGGACACGGTGTTGTCATGCTCAGGCTGTGCAGCTGTCAGTTGTGGTGGCTGCTTGGTGCTGTCACTTTGTGAAGTGGCAGTGAGCTCTGTGGTGTGATGCTGACGAGCAGTGTTCTGGGTGTCTGTTTGGGTCTTGCGCTGAGACATAGCATGTCTGGCTTGTCCTTCTTGTGAGATCTTGTGCAGAAACTCTTTCAGCACCTTCAGGATTTTTGCTGTCAGTGACATGGCTGCACTGTTGTTATCTGATGTGTGCTCAGATTTGTGCTTACCAGTGGCGTGTTGAGAGGGGTACCGCTCTGGGCTGGTTGGGCTTGAGTCTCTTGGTGATGAGGTGCGGCTCAGAGCTCTTGCTCTGGTGCGGTCGATGAGCACCAGGACTGTTGTGTTGCCCTCTGTTGGCTTGGAACGGTTTACTCTCAGTGAAAGTGTGGGGTGCCTCCTAGAGGCAGCTCTGAGTCGTGCTCAGAGACAGGTTAGTTTGAGGGTGTTTACCCAGTCTTTTCGGACAAAGTCTTTGCGTAATGTGAGCTTGTGGTCTCGTAGCTATGGTAGATATGCTACAGGGACAGGCCAGGGTGCTTACGGAATAACTCACTGTGGGATGCAAGCTTCAAAGAAACAAAGTTCTGAGATTGGCATCCTTTCCATACCTGGTGGTTTGTCGGAGTCGGTGGAGTTTCAAGTCGGTCTTGCTTGATGTCCACGGCGGTGAGAACCTTTGGTATGATTCTGGATCAGGGAGTTAAGCGATCGAAGCTTATTGCAACAGCTAATAGTCCATTTTGGCAGTCTCTGTTTGACGAGCTAGGAAGCTGTGCACCTCACGACTGGACGTAATCCATATCGAGCAGAATCTGTTTCATGCAGTCAGGTTGGTTAGACAGTTTGCAAGTGACAGTCTGGTCTGCATGTCGTGGCTTTTCTGGTTAGCTTGGTCAAATCCTTTTGGAGCCATGCCGTGGTTTGTGGCAGTGGTTCCTTGGGAGGTTGAGGTCAGGTTACGCAGGGGCTCTGTGGCATTCTGGCACACTTGTTGTGAGTGATTAATGCGTGGCCCTAAAAGTTCAGAACTACTGCTTAATAGGTTCGTTAAGTATTTAAGCATAAAGCTAAGTGTCTCTTGTGTCCTAATCTTAGCTGTGAATGTTAGGGGGCTAAGTTTTGTGTGGTTCCGAGGGTATTTCCTGGGAAGGACATAGCCGAGATGAAATAAATGACGTAAGGTGGTTCTTATGACTAAATTATTTCTCTGGACTTAGCTGGTGGTTCACTATAGCTCGATGGTGTGAACGATAATAGGGGAAAGGACAGCTTTCTTATTTAAATTCTGCTTATTGTCGATCCTCAGGACTCTAGTAGTGCCTTTAGTAAATTGTTGAGATTACTTGTGTTAGAGGGTCACAAAACGAGTGCACTGGCTGGAACTAAGCCAAAATAACAAATAAGGGTGTCTGCTTCCTTTCTGGGCCCTATGGGAAATGGAACCACACTCGGACAAGAGAGGCAAAGGAATTAAATCATATAGAGGACCTAATGGACAAGGGAATAGCTGCTTGCTATTATTATCAAGGTCAAAGGAATGAAATAATTAACGAGGAAAAATAAAATCAAAATTAAAGCAAAAGGAAATAAAATGATCAAAACATGGGAATGATCTGAAGTCGAGAATAATCAGTGGCATTAGTGGCTAAACTTTGGATTTGCTTTGATCAACACTCTATAGTGGGTTGTAGCGGTTGCGTGTTCAAGACCACATTGGGTGTGTTCCTCCAAAGGTTTAGTCAACATGCCGACGAAAAATTCCTATGGTTATACAAATTCTTCTGTAGTTAGTTACGCAGTTTACCTGCAGTTAAACTTGAGTTTAATTAACAGGGCATCTGTGAAGTTAGTCTTCAATGGTTAGCAAGGAGTATTCCTAACCCTGTGAGGGTAAACTTTGGCTAATAAGAATTGCAAACACGGAAAGTGAATAATTAGAAACCCTAAGTGGTGTTGAGGAAAGTATTCTAGAATACTTTGCACTGTGGAACACAGCTGTGATTAAGGGTTCAAGAAAATAATGCTAACTGCTAACTGTGGAGGTTATTCAGCTTAGCCTGCATTGGATTGGAGCTATGTTAGGTTAGCTTAGCCCAAGTTAGCTTGATGCTAAGCTAGGTTAGCTTAGCCTAAGTTAGCTTAGTGATGGGTCAGTTTAGCTTAGCCTAAGTTAGCTTGATGCTAGGCTAGGTTAGCTTAGCCACCCAGGCTGGTTTGTTTACAAAAGTGACATTAAGAGTTAGCACTTCCTGTGACAAGTTGTCATGGGAGCCAGAGGGTGTCAGAGCAATTCAACAGTACCTGAAGAATGTCTGTGTATTTTACATGAATCGTGCATGTTTTAACGGGTTAAAAGGGAGGCACCTATATTTTATGATTTTCAAGAACTTGGTTGCATTAAGTAAAACGCAAATGTGTTTTGGCATTTGCTAATTTTCTCATGGAACTCTGCTCTTTACTTCACAGTCTTCTATTTGTTTACAGAGTAAGGAAATAGATTTGCTGCAAGTCAAAGCTTGTCTTGTTCTATTTGCTTACAGAGTAAGGGAATAGATTAGCTTTCCTAAGCATATATAGTTACGTCTCTCTCATGCATGAATGCTGACTTTTCTGCGAGTTACTTCTTTTGATCTTTTAGTAGCTTTCTGCTTGTAGAAGCAGCTAAAATTTAGGTGAATTGCATCAATCTAACAATAAAATTAAGGCCTTTACTTTGTAGAAGGGGAGCATCGCCCAGATCTACATACATATAACTCTGTCCTGAGCTGTCTTCGTCAGAAACAGGTTTACTTATACCGCGATTTTGGATTTCTTTTTTTTTTGTTTATTTCCAAAGCGAAAAGATATCGGTACAGATTTACAAGCTGCTGAGATGATTCTTCTGTTACACAGACTTACGCTTTAATGCTGAAGTTCCTGATACCAGTTGGGAGTCTAAGGCCTAAAATTTTTTTTTTTTAAAGTAGAGATGTCAATTCCCGCTATTTGTTTTATCTGCATTTAGGCAAGCCAGCTATCAAGATGCGTATTGCACGTAGTGTTTTAGTTGGACCGCGATGGTCAAGTGCACGCCTGTTGATTAACAGTAATTTAAACTCGGGATGATTTTACTTCACTCTGTCGTCAAGGCAAAGTATGGAGTGGGTGTTTTCTGTGACTCTTCACTGTCGTGAAATGTTTAACGGTGCCGTTCTAAACAACATCTAAAAACTGTTTGTTTCAAAAGAGTCATGCATAGTCTGTCGGCCGTTGAGAGCGTACATGTCTATGTAAGATTCCTTTAACTTAGTAAAATTCTAATTCTACAAACGCAGAGTCTTGCAACTCTTTGAACACCCATTTTCATCTACTTTTTAAAAGTTCTACGTCCGAATGTTGATCAAGGACCTTTTAGCAGAGTCTTGCACTGCGTTCGTGCAGTGTCTTCTGGGTTGCAGTTCAGAATAATTTGGGGTTTTAGGAATTCTTACTGAGTGGGCCTTCACGCATCGTTGAGTGGGCCTTGCGTGGGGGCAGGAGAACTATGGTGACTGACGGGATAGGAGGAGAGGTTTCTTGAAACTGGTGTCCTCCTCAGTTATAGGTTCGCTGCAAGTTCCACAGCAAACTCGTTCGGAGCCGGTGGTGGTAGCACAGGCCCTCCTGGGTCTGTTCTGCTGGGTGTCGGTGTCGATGTCAGACACCGGTTGGAGACAGCAGGTGGAAAGTCGATGTCTTGTAGATTGTCAGAGATGTGGTGGAAGGCGGGCTTTCCCACCTCCCCCTTTCAGCTCTTGTGTTGTTGGCTGAAATGTGCAGACTGGTTCAGGGAGACTTGTGGTGTGTGTTTCCCCTTTCCGGTCATGCTGTAGTCTATAAGAGTATTGCAACTCTGTGGATCAAGTTCATGTTCGAGATCTTGTCTCTGCTGAACGAGCTTGTGGATGGTCACACGGGCCTCTTGAGAGTTTCTTTCGTAGGCCGTGGCTTTCGAATCTCTTTAAGTTCAGCCTCTGCTCTTTGCAAAGGGGCTTCACTTTGTTCGAGTTTCTCGTTGAATTCCTCTTTGGTTCTTTTCTCTGACTATTCTCTTCAGTCTGTGTAGAAGATTTAGACAGGGCAGTTTGAAGTCTTTTACTTCCTTCTGTAGCTCGGGGTCGTTGTCATCCTCGGCGTTGCAACCTTGTGCTCCAGGGCGATGCGGCTCCTTTGCGGAGGCGTGCGTGTGCGCTGAGCTGGTAGGCGAGGTTGACGTGTCTGGCCCAGTCTTTGTCGTGGGAGCTTTGGCTTGGTTTGTGTGCCATCAGCTTGTACACGTCTGCGTCCAGTTGCTCTTGGCTCGGGGCTCTGAGTAACCGGTGGCTTTGGGCAGGGATGGAGATGTCATGAATCTCGGCCATGTCTCCAGGTTGTCCCCGCGGGTTGTGGGACTGGAACATACTGGCTTTACTGTGGGCGAGATGAACACAACACACACAGAGAGACCAATGCAAGTTCGACTACGTCTAACGAGCTATAATACCGGCTAGGCCGTGTATGAAAATTTTGGTTAACTGATGCAGACAGTTTAAACCGTTAGGTGGGACAATTTGGGTAGGTCATCATGGGTCTGAATGAAGATTTGACAGGGCGCTAGCTTAGGGGTCACCTGTTGATGCTAACGACTTGGTTGTCAAACTATCCTTCAGCTTTCCTTGGTGTGTCAGAGAGGTTCTGTCTCTAGGTGAACTGAAAGGAACAGAGCACAACAGAACAGAGCAATGGCAAGCTAGCAAAGTTTGAAGTAACATGCAACCATCAAAGATGGGGAGGTCTGTAATGAAATGGCATTAATAGTACACAAGAAGTGTTAAAAGTGAAAGAGGCAGTTTGTGAGGCTAAAGCCTGCAGTTTGTGGCTTGGAGAGACGGAGGAAGCCAACCACTTCAAATATCAGGGGAATCTCTAGATTCGGTGGCCAATATTAAGTGGATGGGTTTTAATACCTTTTTCTAGTTTGCCTGGGGTGAAATGAGGTCATCCCGGTTGGAGTCAGCCTCGTGGCTGGTCCCTCTGTCACCCCCAACACCTGACAGCAGTGTCCCGGGCATTTCGTGCATCTGTACCGAGGTGCGCCCTTTCAAGCAACTTGACCTTGAACACAACCGGCGGTGCCCAGATTGGTGGTGTCGTGTTGCGGGCCGCATCAACAGAAAGATACAGGAAAGTCCGAGACCTGCGCTCAGTCAGCGATGGTGGCGCAGATCAGACGAACCAGCCAGCCGGACCCCAAGCGAAGGTGACTGTCACATCACCACAGCACTTGAGAGATTTCTACCTACAAACACAAAACAGGATGAAGAACAAGTGTGCCTCAATTTGAATTAAAGCTCCTCTATCTACATCAAGTTGAGTGTCTATTTTTGTTGAAAAATCAAAGGCAACGGCTTTACTAAAGTCAATGGTATAAACACAAAGGGAATTGTGACAATGTCAATTATCAGAATAACCCAACCTCCATACAGGGAAGAGATAGCATTAAGTGCAGCGGGAGGAGCACAGGAGGAAGCAATCTGTAGTGGCGAGTTTTGGCCACTAAGGGTGTGTGTCCCTTCCTCCTAGTGGTCAATTTGGCTGACAGAGAGCTTGATTTGAAGTGCATTCAAACTGATTTAAATACAATTCAAATTGAGCAAATGCATAGGGGTTAAGTAACCTTTAGATTCAGTAAGGATACAGTTGTAATAAAACCAGATCAAAATTATTAAAAATAATTTGAAATGGAAATATAGAAATAAAGCCATAAAGCAATTTCCCAATGGGAAATGAGAACTAATTCAAATTAACTTTGAAATTTGTTTGTTTCAAACCAAATTTAAATAAGTGTAGTAAAATTACAGGTTGGTGTTATATTTGATGACAATCACGATTACGGTGAGGGATCAGTGACTGTAACCAAAACAAAACCGACTGGGAGAGAGAAAGCCATTCAGGACAGTGAGGTTAGGTGATGGCCACAAGGGGGCGCTTTCCTCCCAAGTGGTCATCAGAAACTGTTAAGACTTAATTCTGAATTTCAAGTTCAAATGTGGTTTGAACCAAATTCAAAACAAGTGCACACAGTCAAGGCAAGGAAAATCATGTTAATGAAACAGGCTGTAGATTGCACATGCATTGAAAATTAGGGAAACTAGTTCGAAATTCAGTAAGGAAGCAGGGTGTTCCTGACAGAATTTTGAGGAAAGAAATGACCTAGCTGTTAGTGTCCACACGAGGGGCGCTATTGCGTTCGTGGAGGGTTGAGTCGGGGCTGGGGTCATCTGATACTGGAAAACACTCAGGGGTGCACCCTAGTGTTTGGCAGTAGTATTACAGCCAGCCCGCTTTCAAATGTGATTGTTTTCAGAGGACGTGTAGCGAATTACACACCTATTTTCTGCATAATCACGAATAGTGCGGAATTTAAATCTCGACGGATTTCTTTTCGGTACTATATTTTACAAACACGTTTGGCAGGATTTTTTTTTTTTTTTTCACTGCGCCGTGCGAAAGGGAAACAGGAATTATCCATCTGTTTCAAAAACTCCAAATAACATTTATCACAACTACCGTTAATGATTAGAATGTTTTCAGTTTGGATTTTCTTTTGGTGCTATTTTTTTTTTACAAACACGTTTGGCAGGATTTTCTTTTTCGCTGCGCTGTGCAGAAGGGAAACAGGAATTATCCATCTGTTTCAAAAACTCCAAATAACATCTATCAAAACTAGTATTAATGATTAGAATGTTTTCAGTTTTGGATTTTTTTTTTTTTGGTGCTATTTTTTTTTTTTACAAACACGTTTGGCAGGATTTTCTTTTTCGCTGCGCTGTGCAGAAGGGAAACAGGAATTATCCATCTGTTTCAAAAACTCCAAATAACATCTATCAAAACTAGTATTAATGATTAGAATGTTTTCAGTTTTGGATTTTTTTTTTTTTGCTATATTTATTTAAAACACGTTAGCAGGATTCTTCGCTGCATTGTGCAAAAGGGAAACAGGAATTACTCATCTGTTTCAAAAACTCCAAATAACATTTATCACAACTACTGTTAATGATTATAATGTTTTCCGTTTGGATTTTCTTTTGGTGCTATTTTTTTTTTACAAACACGTTAGCAGGATTCTTCGCTGCATTGTGCAAAAGGGGAACAGGGATTACTCATCTGTTTCTTGCTCCAATAGACATATATCACAATAGCACTTATGATAATATGCGGTTTTTATACATTGAGTAGCTAAGTCAATGTTTTTTCAACCAGGAGATCATCGTTTTTCTAACGATTATAATATAAGGCCTTTTAAGAATGGTAGAAGAGCATCGTTCTACCATTTCTTGTCTTCGACAATCTCAGGAGAATTTCGTCCTGAGAGAGGAGCTAAAATTATTAAAAATGTTGTTTATGCACAGAGGTTTCTCTTCCATCTGTGTCAGAACAAATTTAATACTAAGGAAACTGCAGTTTACTTTTAGCAATTTAACAGTGACTAAAACGTTTGAACATTTAGCAGCTTGTTAAATATGCTTGGCTGAGGCGGCTTTCGTGCCCAGCTCAGTCATATCGTGAGTTCGCAAAGCGTTCACTCCGATGTGCGCGTGTAATATTAAATATTACATAACAATATTAAATAACAATATACACATTTGGACTGAAACTGATTTGCTCATAAACAAGTTTGAAGTGCTCGTTCATTCTCCACCATTCTGTAATGACTCTGGGCGGGTCTGATCGAGGGGAATTTGCATATCATAATTAATAATTCATAATTAATAATTATTCATACAGACTTGGATCAGCCTGGTCTTACATGTTAATAAATCCCTCGATGAGGGCTTTCTGTTAACTTTACTTATATGTATACATGTGTATCTCTGCAATTAACCACAAATTAATTGTAACAGATTGCACAGACCACGTCTTACAAGACAAGTAAAATTAATTAGCTCAATTAATTTATAGAGCAGGGAAAACTTAATTCTCTGGCCAGAAGAATTCAGCATTCCAACTCCATAAAACATACCCTTTTTGGTATGTTTAGTTATATAGAGCATGCAGCGTTCGATCTACACTTCAGGGACTTTATTTTGAGCATTGGAACAGTAAATCAGTCAGGATGAGTATATTGGTTTAATTAATCCACTATAGCATTCAATAAGGCAACTAAGTAAGCATTTACTACGTTACAATGATACATGTATATACAAACATTAAACACAAACTAAGACGACGCAGGGCGTTAGACGATAAGTGAGTTGGAGAGAGAGAGAGAGAGAGAGAGAGTGAGGGTGAGAGAGAGGGAGTTACAGTCACCAAACAGCCAATTAATCTTTCTGAACACCATGAAAACACTTTCTTTATGCTTCTGAGAAGCTCTAAAAGAAGGTAACGTTATACTTGCACAACATGTTTGGTCTGTGTGTGTCACGGACTCGTGGCCAGGCCCGGTTGGGCCGCACGATGAATGGAGAGGCTCTCCTGTGTGCGCGCGTTCCGTGGAGCGCGTGAGCGCGTTCCGTGGAGCGCGGCGCTTTTGCACTGCCCGTCCTGGCGCGTGCATGGTTGGTTGCGTGCGCGTGGCTTCTTTGTTCCGTGGGGAGTCACGTGGCGTTCGTTGGCATTTGGCGCGAATGTTTGAAAGGCTTAAAAGTCTTTGAGGTGACGTTACCCGAGGAAATGAGATCGGCAAAGTCCACTTCCTTTCCTGGGAAACGAACTTGGTAGTTCATTTGAGGAGAAGACGAAACTTGGACGATCAAAGAGAAGGATCCCGGTTGGGGGTCGGATCTCCGTGAGGAGATCCTTTACGTGCTTCTTGGCATGAGACGTTTCGGAAGAGAGAGGGCGGAGCTGGCGCACTGCCTTTATCCTCTTGGGGACATCCATCCCCTTCCTGTTGGCTTGAGCCAATCAGGGAGATGGAGGCTGCACGCGGGAAACATTCTTTTATGGTGCTTTGTTCTCAGACCACGCGCTCCTCGTGCGAGGGGGTGTGTTCACATACGGGCTACTATTGAAACAGTTCGATCATCCTTGGCAGTAAAACATATTAAAAACACACTTTACTTTACATCTCTGTACATATTCGGGTCGTTCATCTGATACGTCTTCTAGAGACACCAAGGAGCATTATGTTACATTAAATGAACATATACTTCTGTTTACAATGCCTAAGGAAGTTATTTCTAATTCCTGTTTTATGCTGCAACCAACAAAGATATTTCACGGTGACCTGGGGAAAAACACACATACATAGAAACACATTGAATATATCTGGTTAAATGTCTTTTAACACAGAAAAGTCCATCTCTTGGGTCAGAGACATAAAGCACATTCCACAGTCTTGTAACATGATCTACTCAGTGGAAGAATGTGTGTGGCGGTGTATGTGTGTGTGTTTGTGTGTGTGGGGGGGGAGGGAGGTCCAGAGTCCTTGGAGGACGGTTGATTCAGTCTGGCCAAAATCATTACACACTCCCTTCGCGGACCAGGTAGTGAGCCTGCAAGCGCTGCCCCAGGAGGAGGCAGACCCAGCCCTAGCTTTCTCTGTCCAGTCCGCGGCCCTGCGGGTTTACTTTGACAGAACGCAAAGCTTCAGGACCTCAGACCAGCTTTTTGTCTGTTACGGAGGCCAGCAGAAGGGGAAGGCTGTCTCCAAGCAGAGGTTAGCCCACTGGTTAGTGGTTGCTATCACCCGAGCGTATGAAGCTACGGGTGAGCCTTGCCCTCCCAGGTTGCGTGCTCACTCCACGAGAGGTGTTGCCGCTTCCTGGGCTTGGCTCAAGGCGCCTCGCTGACAGACATCTGTAGAGCTGCGGGCTGGGCGACACCGAACACGTTCGCTAGATTCTATAGCCTACGTGTGGAACCTGTTTCCTCCCGAGTACTCGCTACGGCAAGTGGTGCGAGGGAATAGGTTGTGTTGGCTTGCTACGCCACTCCGTGCCTAAGCCGGATACGTGTGTCTTCTGCTCCGTTGGCGCCCTGACGTCGGTTAGCCTCGGGAGTTCCTCCATCACCCCTTCGGTGCCTGACGTGGCGGACCGCCAGGCGCCAGGTCTACTACCTCTAAGGGAGTTGTTGTGTAGACTGGGTGTTATGTCCAGTGGTCTCTTCAGTGACCCATTATGCCACGTGCAGTTCAGCCGTGTCTTCCCCGTGACAGACTCGTTCTGTCGTCCCTGTTGTGTACGCTTCCATTCCCCTTGGATTGGGACTACCTCAGGGACTGCCATATGTTTCACTATCCCCCTGGGCTAGTACATATGTGTATTCCAGGCCTTCTTCAGGCGGCTGGCTTCCGCAGCGTTCCCTTCCCCTTCTTGGGTTGGGCACGCTTCCCAGTGTTATCCAATGTCCACTGATTGGGTCTTGCGGAACAGCAGTGTGACTTCCTAGCTAGCTACCTTTCTGAAACTGCATGGGTAGTGTAGCTAGGCGCTGGAAGGGGCCAGCACCATGGCGTTTTATTAGGGATCCCAATTCGTCAGGGAACTCCCCGACGACACGCTGGAGTTCCCAGGACGAAAGGGAACGTCTCGGTTCACGTATGTAACCCTCGTTCCCTGAGTACAGGGAACGGAGGCGTGTCGTCCCTTCGCCATGTTGTTGTACCTTCGCGGAGGGCTGGACTCTGTTCGGCTCCTCAGCGAAAGCGTCTATGCAATGCTTTACTTCCGCTTTTATATCCGCGCTTGTAGGCGGCTCGCGGAATGCAAAGATTGCATGCCAATTGTTATTGGCTCGTTTTAATTCTATCAGAGGTAATAAGGCTCCCTAGCGTGATCCCAATTCGTCAGGGAACTCCCCGACGACACGTCTCCGTTCCCTGTACTCAGGGAACGAGGGTTACATACGTAACCGAGACGTTTTTGCGTGCAAATGAAGCACACTAAACCCCTTGGTTAGGATAATGGGTGTGAAGTGCGTTTTTGCCATTAAGTGCGTATCGTAGGCTATGCACGAGAAAACTGCTTATCATAGGCTATGCAAGCAAAAACTATTTTCGGCGTATAAATGGTACGAGAAATAAAATTTGTGCTATAGATACGCACTTTCATGAGATCGGGCTGGAATCGGGTGAAAGCACATTTTATATGGGTAACACTTATTTGCAGAGCAGTTTAAGCATGCGTCAGAGGCGGAAGTGCGCGTATATATATCCTTCCTGTCTAATAGGAGAACGGTAGTGGTTGGAGCGATTTGACAGCTGACCACGTCAGCTGATCGCAGCCTATGCCTAGGTGGCCTGTCTGAACTAACGCTGTGCTCGATTTCAGACGAGACCACTTTGGCAAGTTTACATGAGTTTATTGAACACAATTTATCTTTGGCAGTATGGTTCCTTACTGGGGTTCTTGCTCCATAAAATTTGACATGCATAGCTTTAGCATTAACCCCCCAAACATAAGGAGGTATAATAGCTCGAAGAAGAACCCCCAACCATATCCGTGATCCGATCCTGCAAAAGAGAAAAGACAATTAGTGAAGTATATGTTAATAGCTGGTAGAGGGGTATTCTCCCCTCGGGGAGGGGAGAATAGCAGGCCCCTCTATTGGTTTAAGCAACGAGGGGTGTTCGTCCCTTGCTGAGGGATTGAACAGCAGGCCCCTGCATATGTAGCCGCAAAAGGGGTGTTCTCTCCAGCGGGAGAAGAACAGCAGATCCCCTAAATATATGTATAATAATAATTTATTTATATATATTTTTTTTATTTAAACGCTGGGGTGATCATCCCTCGTTGAGGGATAGAACAGCAGGCCCCTGCATGTATAGAAGCACGAGGGTGTTCTCTCCAGCAGAAGAACAGCAGGTCCCCTTAAATATATATGGATAATTTTTTTTTTTTTTTTTTTGATGAACACTGGGGTGATCATCCCTTGCTAAGGGATAGAACAGCGGGCCCCTGCATGTGTATTTTTTTATTTATTTTTTTACGATCCGCTTAAGGCTTTTTGGGCTGATATTAAATCCTGGGATCTAGGCCGAATATAACGTTGGTAAGCTGATGATGACCATCGACCCATAGCTTTAAGCATGGGTATGGACACTGTTGAAGCTGCGGTGGTTGCCGCGCCTATGAGAAATGAATGGCTGGTGTAAAGCGCTGGGTCCATACCGCACTGGATGCATATGGTCCGGAGACGTGACGCAAACCAATACTTCGACATAGCTTCTCCTTTCTCCGTGATGAAGAGGGGTTCTGTGAGATCGGATTTGCTGCATGAGCTTAAAAGCCGGTTCATGGCTGATAAGGGACAAAACCCATCATTTGTTTTAGAAATGTTGATTGTGGTTCCGTTATCATCCCTGTCTGTTTTAGAATGTTTCAGGTATATGGAAAAGTAATCGGCATGAAATGATACGCTTTTAATTGAAAGATCGTGTGAGGGGTCGAATTTTTTATGATTGTTAGTGAATTCTCCTCCTCTGAGGAATCCGTAAAAGGCGATGAGGAATACTGCTTTTAGGAGCGTGTTAGCGTGCGGAATAAAAAGCCCTGATCTTAGTTGATTTATCATTGCGTGTACCTGGGAGAGGGACAGCGGCAAAGTTTATCTGGAGCTGCGGGGTTTTCCTTTTAAGACCGTTGAGAAGGAGAAGTATGGAGGGACTTTGTAACAGGCTTTGAGAGGATGGATCAAAACATCTAATGTGGAATTGGATGCCTGAAATTTATAATCTTGATGGTGGAAGCTTGAAGCTTCCTAGAATAGAAGCAATGCACAATAAAATCAAATATGATGAAGATGTTAGCTGGAATTTTAGGCACCGAGAACGTGTTACAGAAATCTGAAAAAGACGACCACGCTGAGTCATATGTTTTAAGTGTCGCCTTTGCTAGCCCTGATCTCATGTGATGAGCGGCCGATTTGAGATATTTTTGAAGCAAGGCATTTAATCTAGGACTGTTTGGCTGAGGTCCAGGCAGTCCAGTCGTGATGGAGCAGCTCTGGACACAGGCGTCTGAATTCCTGAAAATTAAACCGGGACAGAGAGTCAGCTATTTTTTTATCCAGCCCGGGTATGTGAGTGGCTTTAATGGTAAAATTGTTGACCGAGATGACTGAGATCCAGGTTAGTCGCCTAATGAAACGGTTAATGAATGGCACCGAGGAACGACCTTTTTTGTTAATAATGTTTACCATAGCTTTGTTGTCGCAAAAAACGAGAATATTCTTCCTGGTCCATTTATCTGCCCATAACAAGCTAGTCATCACTATAGGATATAAAACCATAAGGACTGTTGATTGGATTGAGGGAGCTAGTTCCTGAAGTTCTTTTGGCCATCTTTCTGTGAACCATTGATTATTAAATATCCCTCCGAACCCTACAGAAGGAGCTGCGTCGGTGAATATATTTAGTTTGACTGAGGTCTCTATGTTTTCTTCGTAGAAGAAGGAAATGCCGTTCCAATTATCGCATAATTGTGACCAGAATTTTAAATCTGACTTGCAGCCCTCATCTAGCGTGACTATGTCGTGCATTTCTCGAATCGTTTTTGAAAGATCCAAGAGTCTAGAAATAAAAGAATGCTTTTCCCTTCCCTTTTAGTTAGGGTAGTTAACAGAGAATATGATTTAATGAAACCTCTAATCCTTATTAGTTTATCTATCGAAGAGATGCTTGTATTTTGACAGAATCTAGCGTGATCCCCAGAAAATCTAGGATGCGAGAAGGACCTTTGGTTTTCTCTTCTGCTAAGGGGATACCGAATTTATTAAATGCTTTAACCAGGAGATTTATGCTGCGCGAATGGGTTTGCGTCCGGAAAGCAAAAAATCGTCCAACAGATGGAGAACGAATTGCAGTTTAAATTTATTAAGTAGGACCCAGCAGAGTGCTTCTGACAATGTATAAAAAATTTTCGGGCTGCTTTTACACCCGAATGTGAGTCTGACTGAAAAATAATATTTGTTCCGCCAACTAACGCAGAAAAGATGCCACTGGGACGGGTGTAAGGGCATTATTTTGAATGCATCGGTGATATCCGCTTTACTGAGCCACGCTTCTCTGCCGGCTAACTTAATAAGTTTAATTGCGTTGTCCACGGTGGAATAACACAGGGAAAAAGGTTCTGAGGGAATTAAGCTGTTGATGCTTGCAACCCCTTCGGTGGAGTGGGGAGCGGATAAATCGATGATTAGACGTTTTTTCCCTTAGTATTTCCTGACTGCAATCCCTAAAGGGTTAATACGGAAAAGTTTGAAAGGAGGTTGATTCGAAAGGTCCGAATCATATAGCCCTTTTCGAGTTATTTCCCCAGCAGTTCGTCTACGGCCTGTGGGTCTTTGATAGCCAACTGAAGGTTTTGACAGGTGAAGGAAAGTGTGGGCAGATAGGAGAGACCAGCTAGAAAACCGTGCATGAGCCCAAATATAAGGTAAGATACAAGACAGCGGTTTGGATGCTTTGACAGAGCTTCCTCAAGCTCTTTAGTTTTCTCCGGAGTGTTTATTTCTTTTTTTGACATTTTGCACAGCGTGGACATGAAAACTTCGGGTGACTGTTCCCGCAATAGCTGCAAGCATGAAATAATTTACAATTATTATGAGAACAGACATTCTCATTGAAATTAAAACAAAGAGGAGTTTGTCTTTCAGGTGCAATCTGGAGCCGAGCTGGAAGTCTGCCCTTTGAAGATCGCCCGATGTGCGGAAGCTGAGCGTTGTGATTCCAGCGCTTGGATCCTGTTGTCCATGTTGGAAAGGGATCCTTGGATTGCAAGCAGCACTGAGAAGATCCTGTCATCAACTCCTGTCAGAGTTTAGCTGTATAGCAGGTGGTTGCGAGCAGTGTAAGCATACGTCAGAGGCAGAAGTGCGCGTCTACACTCACCGGCCACTTTATTAGGTACCCCATGCTAGTAACGGGTTGGACCCCCTTTTGCCTTCAGAACTGCCTCAATTCTTCGTGGCATAGATTCAACAAGGTGCTGGAAGCATTCCTCAGGGAGTTTGGTCCATATTGACATGATGGCATCACACAGTTGCCGCAGATTTGTCGACTGCACATCCATGATGCGAATCTCCGTTCCACCACATCCCAAATATGCTCTATTGGATTGAGATCTGGTGACTGTGGAGGCCATTTGAGTACAGCGAACTCATTGTCATATTCAAGAAACCAGTCTGAGATGATTCCAGCTTTATGACATGGCGCATTATCCTGCTGAAAGTAGCCATCAGAAGTTGGGTACATTGTGGTCATAAAGGGATGGACATGGTCAGCAACAATACTCAGGTAGGCTGTGGCGTTGCAACGATGCTCAATTGGTACCAAGGGGCCCAAAGAGTGCCAAGAAAATATTCCCCACACCATGACACCACCACCACCAGTCTGAACCGTTGATACAAGGCAGGATGGATCCATGCTTTCATGTTGTAGACGCCAAATTCTGACCCTACCATCTGAATGTCGCAGCAGAAATCGAGACTCATCAGACCAGGCAACGTTTTTCCAATCTTCTATTGTCCAATTTCGATGAGCTTGTGCAAATTGTAGCCTCAGTTTCCTGTTCTTAGCTGAAAGGAGTGGCACCCGGTGTGGTCTTCTGCTGCTGTAGCCCATCTGCCTCAAAGTTCGACGTACTGTGCGTTCAGAGATGCTCTTCTGCCCACCTTGGTTGTAACGGGTGGTTATTTGAGTCACTGTTGCCCTTCTATCAGCTGGAACCAGTCTGGCCATTCTCCTCTGACCTCTGGCATCAACAAGGCATTTCCGCCCACAGAACTGCCACTCACTGGATGTTTTTTTCTTTTCGGACCATTCTCTGTAAACCCTAGAGATGGTTGTGCGTGGAAATCCCAGTAGATTAGCAGTTTATGAAATACTCAGACCAGCCCTTCTGGCACCAACAATCATGCCACGTTCAAAGTCACTCAAATCACCTTTCTTCCCCATACTGATGCTCGGTTTGAACTGCAGGAGATTGTCTTGACCATGTCTACATGCCTAAATGCACTGATCTGCCGCCATGTGATTGGCTGCTTAGAAATTAAGTGTTAACGAGCAGTTGGACAGGTGTACCTAATAAAGTGGCCGGTGAGTGTATATATCCTTCCGGTCTAATAGGAGAACGGTAGTGGTTGGAGCGATTTGACAGCTGACCTTGTCAGCTGATCGCAACTATGCCTGACGTGGCCTGTCTGAACTGAACGCTGTGCTCGATGATGATGAAAACGTAGTTATTCTTCTTCTTTCCAAACAAAATGTGCTCTGCAAAAAGCAGCAATGATATTTCATTTATTATGCTGATAACCTGGTAATAAGCATAGCATGTCATAGGAAAAGTTTGCACACTATCCAAATCCAATAAACCACATTGCAACTATTCTCCTAATGTTGTTTTTTTATTTTTATTTTATTTAATATGCCTAATGCCTATATATTATGATGAGGAGTCATTTTGTGAGATTTTTAAAGCATACTTAAATACTTTATTCTGAATTTCCTTGGGGAACGAACACAGATCAGTGAGTGAGGAGTGGAGCGTGAGTGGTAAATGGTGAACCCGGAGCAGAGCTGAGAACGGAGTGATTATATAATGCTTGGAGGCGTGGAGGGAAAGTTGTTGCCACTCCACTCCGCTCACATACTCTGTAACTCTAATAGAAAATCAGCAAATTCTTTGATTAAAATCTGAATTGTGCCCTGGTGGCCTGTATACAGTAGCCAGCACAAAAGTTGAATGGGATTTATCACTTACTCTACGTAATGTCACAGAAAGCACCAGCACTTCAAATGAATTATTTTTAAAACTATATTTTATGGTAATACTGAAGATATTGCTATAAATTACAGCAATTCCTCCCCTTTTCCTTTTAAATGAGCCTTGTGCTTATAGTAGTAATATTGTGGGGTGGACTCATTTAAAGTAATGTAATTGTCTGGTTTTACCCAAGTTTCTGTCAAACACAGCACATCTAGGTTATGGATATCATATCATTAACAAAAAGTGCTTTTGAAGAAAGGTATCGAATATTCAGCAATCATTTACCATTTGTTTTTTATTTGTTGAACATCAATCAAATTTTTACCCTTTAATGGGTTTGAGAGTTTTTTTTAATTCCTAGTTTGGGGAACAGACACAGTCTCTAAATGATGATATCTAGTTGAAAGAGGCTCTATGTGATGGGATTTATTTGACCTCAGTGACGTGAGACATCTAGCAGACAGTTGGTTTAGCTAGTCTGTCTGCTTCCTGACTTGAGCCCCAGATTGTCATGTTTGAGCTCTAAGACTATGTGCCATATTACTAGAGAGAAGAGCAGCACCATCCTAGGAGGGAAGAATACCATCTCTTTTCAACAGGTCAGGTCTGCCCCAAAAACTATATAGAGGACATATAACTATATAGGGACAAACGAAATAGAGAGCGGTGGTAACACACTGTATCAGATGTCGGAGAGGTGATGGATACTAATGGAGAGGGCTCTCAGCAGATCAGTTGATGGGTTTAAAAGGAAAGACGAGCAAAAACAAAACACGAATACCAGCGGGAAGCGGCAGCACAAGCACTCCTAGTGTTCTCACGTAAACCGGAAAATGACTGGTGTTGTGGGTATTTCAGAAACTGCTGATCTACTGGGATTTTCACACACTATTGGTGAAAATGCCTTGTTGATGCCAGAGGTCAGAGGAGAATGGCTAGACTGGTTTGAGCTGATAGAAAGGCAACAGCAACTTAGGTGTGGTTGAAAAAATGCCATTTTTACAAATAAAACTCTGATGTTCCCAGTGTGTGTGTGTGTGAAGTTTTATCACAAAATACCCCACAGATATTTTTATATAGCATGTTAAAGTTTTTGAGGGTTTGCAAAAACACACCGTTTTGTGTCTGGCCCTTTAAATGCAAATTAGCTGCAGCAGAGGGTGGGGTTTTAAGAGCTCCTGTGTGTTAACAGCTGCGATTATATCACCGGTGCGGACCGGGCAGACTCGGATGACCAGCAATCCCTAACTTGGACACCACCATGAGGAGCTGACACCACGGGTGCGCAACAAATGGACAATGCAGACCAGAGATAATTTCAAAGGAATAACAATCTTTATTGAACACAATATATCGAATGAGCACAAACGTGACAGACTTCAGTGTCCTCTAGGTCTTCTTCAGCTACGGGTAGGTACTGATCAAACGTCCCAGTTTCGCCCTGACGGCGACTTCACCAATGATACGGCTCACTTCAGGACTCGGACGGTAAGAAGGAAGGTAAGGATTCTTCTCAGTACAGGATACTTTCGTCCGTGCACAGTCGAGGGACAATGATTCAAAAGCTTACTTCACCAGCGATGCTGCATACGTTCAGACAGTAAGTAGGAAGGTAAGGATTCTTCTCAGTACAGGATACTTTCGTCAGTGCACAGTAGTGGGACAATGATTCAAAAGCTTACTTCAGCAGCGATGCTGCATACTTCCAGACTCAGACGGCAAGTAGGAAGGTGAGGATTCTTCTCAGTATAGGATACATTCGTCAGTGCACAGTAGCGAGACAGTGGTTTAAAAGCTTACTTCACCAGCGATGCTGCGTACTTCCAGACTCAGACGGTATATAGGAGGGTAAGGATTCTTCTCAGTACAAGATACTTTCATCAGTGCACAGTAGTAGGACAATGATTCAAAAGCTTACTTCACCAGCAATGCTGCATACTTCCAGACTCAGACAGCAAGTAGGAAGGTGAGGATTCTTCTCAGTATAGGATACTTTCGTAAGTGCACAGTAGTGAGACAGTTGTTTAAAAGCTTACTTCACCAGCGATGCTGCGTACTTCCAGACTCAGACGATAAGTAGGAAGGTAAGGATTCTTCTCAGTACAGGATACTTTTGTCAGTGCACAGTAGTGGGACAATGATTCAAAAGCTTACTTCACCAGCGATGCTGCATATTTCCAGACTCAGACAGCAAGTAGGTAGGTGAGGGTTCTTCTCAGTACAGGATACCTTCGCCAGTGTACAGTAGTGGGACAATGATTCAAAAGTTTACTTCACCAGCAATGCTGCATACTTCCAGACTCAGGCGGTAAGTAGGAGGGTAATGATTCTTCTCAGAATAGGATACTTTCCAGCTCAGCTGTATCACTTGGGGCTTCTGATGGAGAGCAGATATAATAACGTTTCACAAACGTGTAAGCAGGGGTTGGGGCCAATTCTCAGCAAAAGCAAACAATGGCCTGACAATGTTTCAGCCACACCTGGAACCGAGTGGGATGTGTCGGACACAAACGTTCCCTCGGAAAACTCAGTGGCTCACTAAAATTACTGAACACTAAAATTACAGAAACCGTTCTGCTTTTAATGTTAAAATGGAGTCAGTCAAAGATGGAGAGACTCAAGAAGAACTGATAATATGTCGAATGCAACAGGAAGTCTGATGTAGTCCTTTTCTTTAGTCCTTGTACTTTTCTAGTCCTTTTCTTTAAAAGCAAATATCTTCCTTTGCTTTGAACTTTGAGCGTTGTAACTTTGATAATGTCGTTTATGCTCAAACAGCAACATTTCACACTAACTAAAGTTAGGAAAGTGAAATCATACTTTACCACCCCTTTAAATAACCCCTTGTCACAACCCAGGTATGCAGATGAGCTGAACGCACAACACGTCAGATGGCCTACAGCAGCAGAAGACAACACCAAGTGCCCCTCTTGTCAGCAAAGAACAGGAAACGTCTAGGTTACGTATGTAACCCTCGTTCCCTGAGTAGGGAACAGAGACGTTACGTCGGATGACGGAGAATGGGGGTTTTGCCTAGAAAGCCAATCCTCTTCAAGTATTAAAAAACGAGCCAATGGCAAAGAAATGCCATGGGTCTGCGGAATTTGCATAGCGTATTCCCGCCTCACCACGTGGGTATAAAAGGAAGATGCAGATACAAACACAGCTATGTCTTCACTGAGGAGCCGAGACTGAACTCAGGTGTCTACCCAGCGGTACAGCCAAAGTGGCAGGAAGACGTAACCCTCCGTTCCTACTCAGGGAACGAGGGTTACATACGTAACCGAGACGTTCCCTTTCATAGTCACTCCGAGTTACGTTGGATGACGGAGATGGGGGTCCCCACGAGGGTCCTTCCAGGGGTGGCAAGGTGGCTTGCCGAGGGAAGACACAGGCTCAAAGAGGCTTACAGTGGAAAATTGTCGGGAGATTGTACTCAGAGATTGCAGAATCTGGCGAATGTGTTGGGTGTTGCCCAGCCTGCAGCTCTGCAGATGTCTGCTAGCGAGGCGCCATGCACTAAAGCCCAAGAGGAAGCTACACTCCGGGTGTAGTGTGCTGTCACACCAAGGGGGCAGGGTCGACCTTGCTGTTGGTAAGCCAAAGCAATGGCATCCACAATCCAGTGAGACAACATCTGCTTTGAGAGAGCCCTTCCCTTCTGGCTCCCACCATATCAGACAAAGAGCTGGTCTGAGGTCCTGAAACACTGCGTTCTGTCTCACGTGAGCACGGAGGGTGCGTACTGGACAGAGCAGTGCCAAGGCTGGGTCTGCCTCCTCCAGGGGCAGCGCTTGCAGTTTCACCACCTGGTCCCGGAAGGGAGTGGTAGGAACCTTGGGCACATATCCAGGCCGGGGTCTCAGGATCACGTGAGAGTAGGCCGGCCCGAATTTCAGGCACGCTTTGTCAACGGAGAATGCGTGCAGGTCCCCCACCCTCTTGATGGAGGCCAGTGCAACCAGGAGCGCTGTCTTCATTGACAGAAATGTAATCTCAACTGATTGCAGAGGCTCAAAGGGAGGTCTCTGCAGGGCATTTAAGACCACTGAGAGGTCCCAAGAGTGTACGAGAAGAGGGCCAAGAGGATTCAGTCTCCTCACTCCTCTCAGGAACCTGACGATCAGGTCGTGCTTTCCCAGAGACTTACCCTCAACTGCTTCGTGATATCCATATCAATTGCGGCCACATACACCTTCAGGGTGGAGGGAGACAGCCTTCGCTCCAACCCGTCTTGCAGGAAGGAAAGCATGACACTGATCGAGCATCTCCTGGCGTCTTCTCGGTGAGAAGAGCACCAGTTGACGAAGAGGTTCAACTTCAACATATAGACGTGTCTAGTAGACGACGCTCTAGCGGAAGTGATGGTAGCTGCCACCACAGGTGGCATGGTACTCAAACCTGCCTCAGCCTGTCCAGGTGCCACACGTGGAGTCTCCACAGATCGGGGCGAGGGTGCCATAGGGTCCTTCCTCAGAGGAATTGGCCAAGGAGGTGCTGTCGTGAGGAGTATCAGTTCGGAGAACCAGGTCCGGGTGGGCCAATATGGTGCGACCAAAATGACCTGCTCCTCGTCCTCCTTGATCTTGCACAGAGTTCCATGTGAGAAGGCTCACTGGGGGAAACGCATACTTGCGCAGGCCCCGCGGCCAGCTGTGCGCCTGTGCATCCGTGCCGAGCGTGCCCTCGGTCAGGGAGTAATACAGGGTGCAATGAGATGAGTCATGGGAGACAAACAGATCTACCTGTGCGTCCCCGAACTGGTCCCATATCAGCTGGACCGTCTGGGGATGGAGTCGCCATTTGCCAGAGATTGGCCGGAGGCGTGACAGCTCGTCTGGCTGCAAGGTTCCGCTCTCCTGGAATGTAAATAGCACGAAGGGACCTCAGGTGCTTCTGACTTCATAAGAGGAGGTGGCGTGCGAGTTGCGACATACGGCGAGAGCGTAGACCACCCTGACGGTTGATGTACTGCTACTGTCGCGGTATTGTCTGAACGGACTAGTACGTGTTGACCCTGGAGCGACGCATCGGAAGACGGCTGCAGGGCAAGGCATACGTACTGCCAGCAACTCGAGGCAATTGACATGCATAAGGCGCTGGGGTCCTGTCCAGGAGCCATGTCCATTGCACATGGCGCCCCAGCCCGTGGCAGAGGCATCTGTGGAGACAACAACATGCCTGGAAACTCGCTCTAGGGGAACTCCGGCCCGTAGGAAGCTGAGGTTCCTCCACGGGGTGAAGGTCTGACGGCAGGTCGGAGTTACTGGAACTCTGAGCGTACCGCGATGCCATGCCCACCTCGGGACTCGATCGCGAAGCCACAGCTGAAGCGGTCTCATATGAAGCAATCCGGAGTGGCGTTGCCGCGGCTGCAGATGCCAAATGCCCAGGAGCCTCTGAAAAAGTTTCAGTGGGACCGCACTCTTGCTGTCGAACTGTCGAAAACAAGTCAGCAGTGAGTGTGGCGCTCACTCGTAAAAAAAGAGATCTGAGAAAAGAGATCCTCTGCACGGGGCCAAAGTTTGCTCTTCTCCCAGTTGACCCGAAGGCCCAAACGGGCTAGGTGCCGGAGCACAAGGTCTCTGTGTTCGCAGACCTGATCTCGAGAGTAAGCTAAGATTAGCCAGTCGTCGAGATAGTTCAGGACGCGAACCCCTTGTTCGCAAAGGGGAGCAAGGGCTGCCTCGACGACCTTCGTAAAGACGTAAAGAGACAGAGCTAGCCCGAATGGGAGAACCGCATACTGCATATGCCTGCCCCTCGAAAGGAATCCGAAGAAACGGTCTGTGTCAAGGTAAAATGGAGACATGAAAGTAGGCGTCCTTCAGGTCTATTGCTGCAAACCAATCCTGGGGCCGAACACATTCGAAAATTTGGCCGTGAGCATCTTGAACGTGAGCCTGTGAAGGGTGTGGTTCAGGACTTGCAGGTCCAGGATCGGCCATAACCCACCGGTTTTCTTGGGGATAATGAAGTAGGGCAGGGGTGCCCAACCCTGCTCCTGCCGATCGACTGTCCAGCACAGTTTATCTCCAACCCTAATCAAACACACCTGAAGCAACCAATTAAGGTCTTCAGGATCACTTGAAAGTTAAAGGCAGGTGTGTTTGATTAGGGTTGGAGATGAATTGTGCAGGACAGTCGAATCGGCAGGAGCAGGGTTGGGCTTCCCTGAAGTAGGGGCTGTAGAACCCATATCGCATATCGACCAGGTTCAGCCATAAATGATGCTCCTGGACCACGTTAGTAGCCATCACCTGACCCAGGGAGCGTGAGGCCACTTCGTCGCTCGGAGAGCGAGGTCAGTGGCGGCACGCAGTTTGTCGAACGTCCTGGGTCAGTCCTGCCCTTGTGCATGTCTCTTAGCAGCTGGGCCTGGTAGACCTGCAAGGTGCTCATCGCATGCAGGGCAGCAGCCGTCTGTCCTGCAGCTCTGTGAGACCTCGACACCATAGATGACGACAGTCTACAGGCCTTGGACAGGTACTTAGGATTACCACGAGAGGATGTGCTTTGAGGACACAGTTGCATCGCAACAGAGCGCTCCACCGGGGAAATCCCAGTGTACCCATGGGCAGCTGTGCCGTCGAAGGGAGGAAAGGCGGAGAAAGCTGACAAACGCTACACGGGAGGTCAAAGGAGCCTTCCATGATTTCGACAGTTCCTCATGCAGCTCCGGGAAGAAAGGAATTGGGGTTGACTGTGGCGTGAGGCGGCAACCGCACCCTAAAACCAATCGTCCAGTCGCGAGTGCTCGGGGGCAGGGCGGAGGGTTCCACTCTAGCCGGGTTCCACGGCTGCCCAGGACAGCATGGCCGTCATCTCGGGATCCGATACGGGACACGCTGGGGACTCCCGAGGGAGGCAACACAGCCGCATCATCACTTCCCGATGACTCATGCCCACCTTGTGATGCCGCGATCGACATAGTCATCCTCTGAAGCACTGAATGAAACACGCGGGACCTCCGTAGAAGCACCCGCCTGAATCACCGCGGCACTCGGTTGCAACACTACAGAGGGGCGTGGTCCGAGGACGTATTGTCGGATCATTCCACGCCGTCACCCTCAAATCACCCTGTCCCCCAGCCGAACTACCACCTCTCGTGGAGGAAGTAGAACGGGTGGTGGATGTGGGGACTCTCACTGTTAGATCATTGAGTCTCGAATCTTAGTGTTGTGATGGCCATGTTCCTACAGAAGGAACATGAGTCATCCACAACGCTGCTTTAGCGTGCTCAAAGCCTAGACACACAAAACAACGCTCGTGCCCATCAGAAGATGACAAATATCGACTGCAGAAGAACACAGGCAAGGCATCTTTAAAAAGACGTGCCACGCACAGCTCTTTTAGGAGAGGAAAAACTCTGCAATGCTGAGGCGACCAGGGAGAAAACACAAAGTCTGGCAGACCACTGCACAGATCGCAGACTATGTGAGAACTCACTGGGTACCACCGTCACACCAACACTGAAGATTTCGCTCGTCTCGAAGAGGTGAGTCACTTGTAGAAAACTCAGATCTTGTGGCTTGTGGAGTGAAGAGGTTATCTTGGCTCCGAAGCGAAAAGATAGCTGTGTTTGCATCCGCATCCTCCTTTTATACCCACGTGGTGAGGCGGGTATATGCTATGCAATTCCGCAGACCCATGGCATGTCTTTGCCATTGGCTCGTTTTTTAATACTCAGAGGATTGGCTTTCTAGGTCAAAACCCCATTCGCCATCATCCGATGTAACTCGGAGTGACTACGAAAGGGAACTAAGGCTACATTCACACGGGCTTACCAAAATTGGACAATTGAAGATTGGAAATTTGTTGCCTGGTCTGTCTCGACTTCTGCTGCGAAATTCAGATTGTAGGGTTAGAATTTGGCCTAAACAACATGAAAGCATGTCCTGCCTTGTATAAATGGTTCAGACTGGTGTTGGTGGTGTAATGGTGTGGGGGATATTTCTTTAGCACACTTTAGGCCTTTAGCACTAAGTGAGCTTCTTTAAACACCCCAGCTTTTGTTTCTGAGATATGTTTATCCCTTACCTAACCCTGACCCTAACTTCCAGCAGGATAACACACCATGCTACAAAGCTTAAATCATCTCCACTGGTTTCTTGGACATGACAATGAGTTCAATGTATTCAGTATAGATCAACATTTCTGAGGAATGTTCTGAGGAACAGTTTGTTGAATCTACTGTATACCACAACAGTTCTAAAGGCAAAAGGGGGTCCAACCTGGTACTAGCAATGTGTACCTAATAAAACGGCCTGTGAGTGTATAACATTACTTTTACTTTGACCATGAAGACATTACTTTATTTCAACAGTGCCCACTCTGCTGCTTCAGCCTGTAGATTTTTTTCCCAAATTTTTTTTAAGTTGACCAGCTTTATATAGTATTTACATATAGTATTTAAAGTTTGCCCTAGAAGCATTGTAATTATTAAAAATTGGTCATAACAGCACCCCCCTCCCCCTCCTTTCTTCTTCTTTAGAACATATGTTCCAGTAAAACCGACAATAAAAGCAAACAGGGACAAGGTGAGTAGCAGCACTCAGTCAATCGGTGCTTCAATATATTTACCAACCAATTAAACAACCTATCAGGCATTAACTCTTTGCTCCGGTGTGATTTCTCTCTGTGGCCTCAGGTGATGATCCTCCATCCTGGTTTTCTGAAATATATTCAAGAACGCTGGCTGCAGAAACATGGCAGATATCCATCGACTGGTTTTATTACACTCATATTTGCCTTGCACATCTGTGACCAGGTAAAACCAATATAATTTTTAATTATAGAATAGTAAAAGAAGGCACCTTTGTTATAACACACACACATAATTGAGGTAGTGAGAATACGTCTCTGTGTAGTAAATTATACTCATAATAAAAACCTAGTCTTAAAAGTTGTCCTAAAAAATAAAGTGTAATAGATTCACTATTTAGATTTAATATGAAACTGAACTATTATGTATAGTTTGAGGCTGGTAATTTAAAAGAAATAGTATGTATAATTTAGACTGGTACATGACTTACAATGCATGATGTCAGTGTTCATAATGGTGAGGCGTCTTACCATTTTTAAAAGGGTTGGTATAATGCTCATTTTCACAAGATGTAAAATAAGTCTCTGATGTCCCCAGAGTGTGTATGTGAAGTTTTAGCTCAAAATACCCCACAGATTTTTTTTGTAACAAAAATGTGTCGTTTTTACGTACCTTTAAATGGAAATGAGCTGCTGCTCCCAGCACAGAGGGAGGAGCTTTAAGAGCTTGTGTGTGTGTGTGTGTTAGCAGCTGCGATTACCTCACGCAGACAAGCACTAATATGTCAGAAACTGTTCTGCCTTTTATATTTAAACTGGTGTCGGACAATGATGGAGAGACAACAGGTAGAATGCAACAGGATGTTTCTGAATGGTTAGTTGATGAATTGTTGTTGCTGATGTGGTGTTAACTATCTTCAAGTCATTGATTAGTATATTCTGTCATGATAATATTTTAAATTGCTTGTGTGGGAACTGTTGTACGATGCATACAGAGTGACATGCTGTTGTACTTTATTGCATGTGAAAAGATGGTTGTGACAATTGGACTATACTCACAAATATGCTCTATAACAACTCGTCCTGTTCTCAACATGGACTGCGTGTTGTTCGGGGCCGGGGTTTATGTAAATTTGAGGGTTAGTGATGTCACTAACCTGGGAGGAATGTCGTGTAGTCCCTACCACCCGTTTGTTTAAGTCCTTAAGAACTTTGTAAGTAGATGTTTTTTATGCTCAAACAGCAACATTACACACTAACTGAAGTTAGAAAAGCAAAATCGTAATCAACCACACCTTTTATGTTTGATCTCATCCATAGTGCTAAAATACAATAATCTGAGATTAACAATAACAAGACAACAACAAGTACAATAACAAGATTGTGCATGTGATTCCTGTTTGAGAAAATGTGTGAAAAAGCGACTGATCTTAGATACAGATTTAGTGTATTTTTATAATTTAGGTGAGATGCTTATTAGTCTATCTTGACAGCATTTGATTTGACAGAAAATCTGATGAGAAACTGAGGTGCAAAATCGTTCATTCGTATTTTTGATGGAGAGAAACTGCGAATTTTGCATTTATACCCTCAGTTAGCTTCTGTGCCTTGTCTTGTGTTAACCTTACTACCTGGAAGTTATCATCGTTTGTTTATTGGATTATCGTTTTTTATTTCTTGGTTTCTATTACATACCACTTTACTGATCCTTAAACCTAATCTTTCTGAATCCACACAAAATGTGTGTTGGCAGTGTGTGAACACAATCACCCTACAATGATACAAATCTACCCTCTCTTTTTTTAATCCCATTAAACCAAAGCTGTCACATTAGACATGCCGTCTTGATTCTCTGAGCAGTGTGACATCACACATTTAAGACACACACTGATCGATTATTCCTGTCTGCCTTGCTGCTGGTTTGCGTCTGTATGCTCAATATAGCTTTCTGCTTTGAATCTCTATTTACTATCATTCCTTGATGTTTATATTGCAGTAGCGTGTCTGGACAGTGTCAGGGTGACTCATGCATTCCAACACTTGGAAACCATTCTAACCCCTGACTTTGTCCGGTAACTCACAAGTAAGGCGGCAGAGAGCTGGCTATGGAGTGAATTAGGTGACAAAATTAAACCAACAAATCCAGCATTTTGCAAACAATCTGCTTTGCAAAGAAAAACTCAACTCGTAAACAAACAGAAAGCAATTTGCATAAACAAAGGTCAATTTGAGCGAAAATGCAATGGAGTAACCAATATTGTGTTTTACAAATATAAATAAATGATCCTTGATAATATTTCGCAAATAAATACAAACCATCCTACAAATTGCATGTAACATTTGAACAAATACCAAATCTAGTGCATACAAATGCATATCTGTCTGTTATGATGAGATCTCTCGGCTCAATTTTCTCACAAATGAATCAAAGCAGATTTTCTCACAAATGTGTCCGGGCAGATTTTCTCTCAAACGCAGATGAGTAACTTCATTTTCTTAAACAGTAGATGATGATAAAATAGGGGATTAATTTAGCACTAGTGTCATGGGAGAAGCACTGATTTGAAACTCGCTCCTTTGCCTACAGCTGAGAAAAAAAGTTATGGTCTTAATTTATTTATAATAAACATCTTGAGGTTTTCTATTGCAAAATGTTTATTACAAGGCCACTGGGCATTTAACATTGTTGAGGACGAAATGCCACAAGGTAATTAGATCTGTTATTTTTCATCATATTTTTCATTATAAATCATCGGCAGCGCTGCACAGGATTTGTTCAAGAATGTCTTTAAATTGTTTAGCTGGCCACTGTAGGTGTAACCAAATAAATCCTCATAAACCACTTAAACATACACAAATGTTGTGAGTTATAAGTCGCACATGTCCTGGTGTTCTAAAAACACTGCGCTCAAGTTCAAATCATTTCTACTTTAAAAAACTCCTGCCTCAGTCGGCATTAAACTATGCTTCCCACATGTACACCTTTGAAAAAAAAAAGAAAAAGAAAAACTACGACTACATAAAGTGAAAATTAGTAATTTAAGCCAATATACACTCACCGGCCACTTTATTAGGTACACCTGTCTAACTGCTCGTTAACACTTAATTTCTAAGCAGCAGCCAATCACATGGCGGCAACTCAGTGCATTTAGGCATGTAGACATGGTCAAGACAATCTCCTGCAGTTCAAACCGAGCATCAGTATGGGGAAGAAAGGTGATTTGAGTGACTTTGAACGTGGCATGATTGTTGGTGCCAGAAGGGCTGGTCTGAGTATTTCAGAAACTGCTAATCTACTGGGATTTTCACGCGCAACCATCTCTAGGGTTTACAGAGAATGGTCCGAAAAGAAAAAACATCCAGTGAGCGGCAGTTCTGTGGGCGGAAATGCCTTGTTGATGCCAGAGGTCAGAGGAGAATGGCCAGACTGGTTCGAGCTGATAGAAGGGCAACAGTGACTCAAATAACCACCCGTTACAACCAAGGTGGGCAGAAGAGCATCTCTGAACGCACAGTACGTCGAACTTTGAGGCAGAAGACCACACTGGGTGCCACTCCTTTCAGCTAAGAACAGGAAACTGAGGCTACAATTTGCACAAGCTCATCGAAATTGGACAATAGAAGATTGGAAAAACGTTGCCTGGTCTGATTAGTCTCGATTTCTGCTGCGACATTCGGATGGTAGGGTCAGAATTTGGCGTCTACAACATGAAAGCATGGATCCATCCTGCCTTGTATCAACGGTTCAGGCTGGTGGTGGTGGTGTTATGGTGTAGGGAATATTTTTTTGGCACTCTTTGGGCCCCCTTGGTACCAATTGAGCATCGTTGCAACACCACAGCCTACCTGAGTATTGTTGCTGACCATGTCCATCCCTTTATGACCACAATGTACCCAACTTCTGATGGCTACTTTCAGCAGGATAATGCGCCATGTCATAAAGCTGGAATCATCTCAGACTGGTTTCTTGAACATGACAATGAGTTTGCTGTACTCAAATGGCCTCCACAGTCACCAGATCTCAATCCAATAGAGCATCTTTGGGATGTGGTGGAAACGTGGTGGAGATTTGCATCATGGATGTGCAGCCGACAAATCTGCGGCAACTGTGTGATGCCATCATGTCAATATGGACCAAACTCCCTGAGGAATGCTTCCAGCACCTTGTTGAATCAATGCCACGAAGGATTGAGGCAGTTCTGAAAGCAAAAGGGGGTCCAACCCGTTACTAGCATGGGGTACCCAATAAAGTGGCCGGTGAGTGTAAGTTATACAGTTCCAGTTGAACAAATGAGTTTTAAGAAATAGCATTGACAAATAAAGCTAATAAAATAAATTAAATAAGATGTTAAGTTTATTAAGTATTTAAAAGTAAGTTTTAAAACAACTTGTTAAGCTTAATAAGGTGGTCTTTATGCGTCTGAATAATGTTGTGGATTCTTAAGTATTTTTGTGTAAGAAATGGCACAAACAGTTTTAAGAAATGAAAAGCACTGTGCTTGAATAAAACACATAGATAGTTATTAAATGAAGTAAGATGTTGAATTTAGTATAAGCATTTTAATCAAATACACCCCAATATACTGTCTTAAAGGGGGGGTTTAGTCCGTTTTTTCTTTGCATAATTGTGTTTATGGGGTGTATTACAACATGTATTAGTTATTTGTTTTTTTTTAAGTCCTATTTTTCATAAATTTCACCTTTATTGTAAGCCGCGCTCACCTCTGTTGCTGGAACGACCGGTTGACTTCCTGATTCTATGAAACCCTCAGAAACTCTTTATGGGCTCAGATTGGTTAGTTTGTGCCGGTGTGTTGTGATTGGCTAAACTGCGAAGTGAGCGTTGTCCGGAACCGTCACGCCCCTTCCCTGTACGGGAGAATGTTGCATGTGGTCCGGTCAATGTAAATAATGCTGTCGATAGGCTTACTGCCGTATCAGTTTGAGCCCGAATCCGACCCAGAAAGCGCCGATGAAGAGAGACAGTCAGAACCTCCTCAAACACGTTTGTTACAAAACGTTTCTGAATGGTACGTGTTTGATTTATGATTATTCTATTATTACATAAGAAGTTTGATACCCTGTTATACTTGAAAATGCTAATGCTGCTTGTTAGCTTTTTGACATACGTTTTTATCTTGATTAAACATTTAATACAAATTATAGGGTTAGGGTTAGGGTTAAAAACATCTAAATAAATGGCTATTGTAAACAAACACTGTTGACATTGATCGCGTTTATGAACAAATCGCAAAATTACGTCATAAAGTAGCTATACCTGGCAAATACATTTAATAAATATATATGATTACTAATTAAGCTTCAAAGTGTACGCGTTTGTCAGAGAAACCCGAAATAACATAACAAAGTGACTATAAAAACGGCGATGGCATTTGTTTACGTCCTTGCTAAAACGAAACCATTAACGTTACGTCTAAAATTATACTAATACATTTAAAACGATTAAGTCTTACTTACAGGTTGTTGCCCAACAAGTGCTGCATCTGGTTTTAACGTTGGAACAGCTTCAGGTTTGAGCAAAAGTTTCTTGTGTAATCCGGCATTGAATTGGTGTAGATTCAGGAAGCTGTCTTCAGTGAAATGTGCCGCACAAAGAGCTAAATTACGATTGTAATTGTCAGAAACATTATTAAACATAAATGTTAGCCATTGTTGACGGACTAGAGCATCCGAAGGAAGCCCGAACACAGAAGACCTGACATCTGGATGAAAATAGCACACTTTAGACGGCATGGCTAAGTTAGCTCTCCCCTGTAACTCTTCCTCTTCGGCAATGACGCAGCTATATGCGCATGTCCTATTTTTCCATATTCCGGAGGGAGTGGTTGATGCAAATGTGGGGGTTAGTGACGTACCATAACCCAGCTGTAGTCCAAATCCAGTCGTTTTTGTAGGCAATTATACTTCCTGGTTTATAAAAGACGATATCTCTGCTTACACTGAACTTTCAGCGCTGCAACTTTGCAGATACTGTTCATGCACCAACAGCAACATTACACACTATTTAAAATAAAAAATGTGAGACAGGAAACCCCCCCCCCCTTTAAACAGTTAAATAAAACAGTGAATAATAGTTCTTTATTTGAATCAATATGTAGAATTGACTATAAGCATTCTAATCTAATACATCTGTGATATAGGGTCTTGCACAGATAAATAAAATAGTGAATAATAGTTTATATTATTTTTAATAAGATGTTAAATTATCATGTATTTTAATCTAATTCAACACAATATAACACATCACAATATGCTGTTTTACACCAATAAATAAAATAGTGAATAATAGCTGATATTATATGAAATAAAGTTAAATTATCAAGTATTTTAATCTAATACACCACGAAATACTGGCTTACCCAGATAAATAAAACATAAATTAGTGAATATTAGTTCACATTATTTTAAATAATAGGTTAAATTATCAATAAGATACGGTTTTACACAGTTAAATAAAACATAAAATAGTGAAAATAGTTTGTACTATTTAAAATAAGATGCTAATTATCAAGTATAATCATTTTATTACTACGAAATACTGCCTTACACAGATAAATAAAACATAAATTAGTGAATAATAGCTCACATTATTTAAAAGAATCCACGAAATAATGCCTTACACAGACAAATAATGTGTATAAAATAGTGAATAATAGTTGATATTATTTGAAATAATATGTTAAATTATCCAGTATTTTAAATTAGTTTTATACATGTTTGAATTGTACCTACCATTGGTGAAATTAGGAGTTCCCTTTCGTCCTGGGAACTCCAACGTGTCGTCGGGGAGTTCCCTGACAAATTGGGATCACGTTCGTGAGCCTGATTACCTCTGATAGAATTAACAACGAGCCAATAACCATTGGCATGCAATCTTTGCATTCGGCGAGCCGCCTACAAACGCGGATATAAAAGCGGAAGACAACATTGCATAGACGCTTTTCGCTTCGGAGCCTCAGAGCCTCAGAGCTTACCTGCTGTTCTGGAAGAAAGACGAGCTGTGAAGAAACGTTCATGGGTGCTGGTGTGACGGTGCTTCAGTGGTCTTCGTCCCGAGTGCAGCACGTGCGGTTGCAGTTTCCAGCAGTGTCTGCCGCAGAGATCCCTCTACGCTTCGGCACTGAAGATCAGTTTCTTTTTTGTTTTCTTTTCCTGAAAGAGCTCCACGGTGCATTCACGTCCTTTTCAGGATGTCGAGACGCCCGTGCGTTTCTGGATGCGGTCGATTTCTCCCTCAGGCTGATGGCCACAAGCACTGCTTCACGTCTCTGGGTTTAGCACACGCGGAGGCGCGCTTGTGGATGAGTCATGTTCTCATTGCGGGAACATGACTCTCGCGACGCTACATTCGAGAATGAGATCCCTGAGACATGGGGGAGTCCCTTTCAGAGAATCTCCGATCTAGTTCGTCTGCTGGTTCAGTTCAGCAGATGGCTTCTTCGGTGGTTCCTGTTGGTGAGCAGATGAGGATTACTGTGAGAAAGATCCTGTCGGGCGCCTCACACCTCTAGCAGCACGCTGCCATCGGCCCCTCAGGCGGTTCCGGTTGTCTCTTTTGGGGCACCACCTGAGGATCAGATGTCGATCTTCTGGTGAAGACCCTGCGGCGCTGCCCCCTTCGGGTGTGGTGGCGTCAGTGGAGTCGGACCCGGAAATGGCTGCTATGCTCAAATGGCCGGCCGCGAATGTCGGGCTTGCGTGGAACCCTCCGCCGGGTCCCGATCCTTTGCGGTTGGACAATTGGGTGCATGGAGCGAGTCGTGCGGCTGCCCCACGGCCTGCTCCAGTCCCTTTCTTCCCGGAAGTACATGAGGAGTTGAGGAAGTCTTGGTCGGCGCCTCTGGCGCTCAGACGGAGGCAACCTCGCTCCTCCTTTCTCACCACCCTGGATAGCGGGGGCGGCGCATGGGTGCGAGGGAATCCCCCAGTGAAGCGGTCTGTCGCGATGCAGCTGTGTCCGAAGACCGCCTCCTCCTGGCGGGGTGCCCCTTCACTCCCCTCCCGCGCCTATAGGTTTTCCTCTGGGCTGACCAGGGATGCCTACAGTGCGTGTGGGGACGCCGCTTCCGCCCTGCACGCCATGGCGCTTTTGCAAGTACACCAAGCGAAGGCGCTTCATGACGTGCAGGCAGGGGGTCCCGGCCCGGCTCTGCTGCAGGAGCTGCGTGTGGCGACGGACTTCGCTCTCCGAGCGACGAAAGTCACCGCACGTTCGCTGGGTCGGGCGATGTCCACGTCAGTGGTCCAGGAGCGGCACCTTTGGCTAACCCTGGCAGATATGAGGGAGGCGGAGAAGAACAATCTTCTCAACTTCCCCGTATCCCTGGGCGGCCTCTTCGGCGACGCGGTGGAGAACTTGGCCCAGGAGTTCTCCACCACCCAGAAGCAGTCGGAGGCTATACGGCACGTCCTGCACAGGAGGCGGACTGCTGCGAGTCCTTCCCCTGTGGCTGTACAAGCCCCGGCTGCTTCCTGTCGCCGGGGTCGCTCCTCGGCGCCAGCTCCTCCGCCAGCGCAGACCACCAACCCTGGAGTGAGGAAGTCTGGTCGCAAGAGGGCGGCCCAGCCCGCTCAGGCGCCCCCGGCCCCCTCCCGTAAAAGGAGGGGAGGGAAGCGTTCCTGAGACGGGCGACCTGGTGGAGCGACAGGGAACTGCTCAGGAGGGTGCCTCTGCACACCTCCTTCCCCCAGGGGAGGGCCGGGCGGAGAATTTTTTGTTCAATTTGGTTTCTGTTCCGCCCAAAGTTTTGGTACCCAAAGTTTCAATAAAAGAGCGGTTTCCTTTTCCTCCTCCAGGTCATCGTCGGTCGAGACTGACGGGCACTCAGTCTCCTCCACTCAAGAGGGTCCGAACGACAGTGGGTGCCATCTCCGAGCAGCATTGCTCTCGTTCCCCTCTTCCCAGTCTGCAGATAGCAGCGACGCTTCCTCGGTTGCGTCACTCCGGTCAGCAACTGGATTCGGAGGGGCAGAGACCAGTTCACGAGGAGGCAGGGCCTCGTTCTGCGTCTCTTCCCCTCCCCTCGCCACGGGGTTAGCCGGTTGGGGCTTCAGGCCAACTGTGACAAGAGCAAACTTTGCCCCGTGCAGAGGATCTCTTATCTCGGTATGGAGTTGGACTCGGTCGCCCAGACGGCGCGCCTCACGGAGGTACGCGTCCAGTCAGTGCTCACCTGCCTCAGGTCCTTTCGGAGGCAGGACTGCGGTTCCACTGAAACTATTTCAGAGGCTCCTGGGGCATATGGCAGCCGCAGCAGCAGTAACGCCGCTCGGCCTGTTACATATGAGACCGCTCCAGCACTGGCTTCACGATCGAGTCCCGAGGTGGGCGTGGCAGAGCGGCACGTTCAGCGTCAAAGTAACCCTGCACTGTCGCCAAACCTTCTCCCCATGGTCGGATCCTGTGTTTCTTCGGGCCGGAGTGCCCTTAGCCCAGGTTTCCAGGCATGCTGTGGTCTTCACAGATGCCTCTGCCATGGGGTGGGGGCCACGTACAAAGGGCATGCAGTCTCGGGTCTGTGGACGGGGCCCCAGCTGCATTGGCACATCAACTGCCTGGAGTTGCAAGCAGTACGCTTGGCTTTGTGCCGCCTCAGGCGGGCTCTCAGAGACAAGCACGTACTGGTCCGTACGGACAGCACTGCGACCGTTGCGTATATCAACCGCCAAGGTGGTCTGCGCTCCCGCCGCATGTCGCGACTCGCCTCCCACCTCCTCCTGTGGAGTCAGAAGCATCTGAGGTCGCTTCGTGCCACTCATGTTCCAGGGGAGCTCAACCGTGTGGCAGACGAGCTTTCACGGTTGCCTCCCCTGCCAGGAGAATGGCGACTCCACACCCAGGTGGTTCAGCTGATCTGGAGTGTTTTCGGAGTCGCACAGGTAGACCTGTTTGCTTCTCCGGACACGACCCACTGCCAGTGGTTTTACTCCCTGTCCGAGGGGACCCTCGGCACAGACGCCCTGGCCCACAGCTGGCCCCGGGACCTGCGCAAGTATGCGTTTCCCCCAGTGAGCCTTCTTGCACAGACACTGTGCAAGGTCAGGGAGGACGAGGAGCAGGTCCTGTTAGTGGCGCCGTATTGGCCCACCAGGACTTGGTTCACGGAACTCATGCTCCTTGCGACAGCCCCTCCTTGGCCGATTCCTCTGAGGAAGGACCTTCTTTCTCAGAGACAGGGCACTCTATGGCACCCGCGTCCAGACCTCTGGAAACTCCATGTCTGGTCCCTGGACGGGACGCGGAGGTTCTAGGTGATCTACCACAGGCAGTGGTAAACACCATCATTTCTGCTAGAGCTACCTCTACGAGGCGCCTCTATGCTTTGAAGTGGAACCTGTTCGTCAAGTGGTGTTCCTCCCATCAGGAGGACCCCCGAACTCTGCCCGATCGGAGTCGTGCTTTCTTTCCTACAAGATGGGTTGGAGCGTAGGCTGTCCCCTTCCACCCTCAAAGTGTATGTTGCAGCAATAGCTGCGCATCACGATGTAGTAGAAGGTAAGTCCGTGGGAAGCTCGACCTGGTCATCAGATTCCTCAAGGGTGCTAGGAGGTTAAATCTGCCTCATGTTTTGCACTCTGTACCCTCTTGGGACCTAGCTCTGGTACTGAGAGCTCTCCAAAGTCCTCCCTTTGAGCCTTTGCTGACAGTAGAGCTGAATATCCTGTCCATTAAGACAGCGCTCCTGTTAGCATTGGCCTCTTTCAAGAGGGTCGGGGATCTGCAGGCTTTCTCGGTCGACGAAGACCGCGCCCTGCGGGTTTACATTGACAGAACGCAAAGCTTCAGGACCTCAGACCAGCTCTTTGTCTGTTACGGAGGCCAGAAGAAGGGGAAGGCTGTCTCCAAGCAGAGGTTAGCTCACTGGTTAGTGGATGCTATCACCCGAGCGTATGAAGCTACGGGTGAGCCTTGTCCTACCAGGTTGTGTGCTCACTCCACGAGAGGTGTTGCCGCCTCCTGGGCTTTGACTCAAGGCGCCTCGCTGTCAGACATCTGTAGAGCTGCGGGCTGGGCGACACCGAACACGTTTGCTAGGTTCTATAGCCTACGTGTGGAACCTGTTTCCTCCCAGGTACTCGCTACGGCAAGTGGTGCGAGGGAATAGGTTGTGTCGGCTTGCTACGCCACTCCGTGCCTCAGCCGGATGACGTGCGTCTTCTGCTCCGTTGCGCCCTAGGTTGGTTAGCCTCGGGAGTTCCTCCATCACCCCTCCGGTGCCAGGTGTGGCGGACCGCCAGGCGTCAGGTCTACTACCTCTAAGGGAGTTGCGGTGTAGACTGGGTGTTATGTCCAGTGGTCTCTTTGGTGACCCATTATGCCACGTGCAGTCCAGCCGTGTCTTCCCCTTGGCAGACTCGTTCTGTCGTCCCTGTTGAGTTTGCTCCCATTCCTTGAGTTGGGACTACCATACTGTTTCACTATCCCCCTGGGCTAGTACATGTGTGTATTCCAGGCCTTCATCAGGCGGCTGGCTTCCGCAGCGTTCCCTTCCCCTTCTCGGGTTGGGCACGCTTTCCCAGTGTTATCCAATGTCCACTGATTGGGTCTTGTGGAACAGCAGTGTGACTCCCTAGATAGCTACCGTTATTTCTGAAACTGCGTGGGTAGCGTCGCTGGGCGCTGGAAGGGGCCAGCACCATGGCGTTTTATTAGGGATCCCAATTCGTCAAGGAACTCTCCGACGACACGTTGGAGTTCCCAGGATGAAAGGGAACGTCTCGGTTACGCATGTAACCCTCGTTCCCTGAGTACAGGGAACGGAGACGTGTCGTCCCTTCGGCATGTTGCTGTACCTTCGCAGAGGGCTGGACTCTCTTCGGCTCCTCAGCGAGAAGCGTCTATGCAATGTTGTCTTCCGCTTTTATATCCGCGTTTGTAGGCGGCTCTCGGAATGCAAAGATAGCATGCCAATGGTTATTGGCTCGTTGTTAATTCTATCAGAGGTAATCAGGCTCACGAACGTGATCCCAATTTGTCAGGGAACTCTCCCGATCGACACGTCTCCGTTCCCTGTACTCAGGGAACGAGGGTTACATACGTAACCGAGACGGTCTTTTTGGTTCTGGTTAAAATCACAGATCCTTGAATTTCTGAGCAGAAGAGATGTTTGCTCTCCGTTTGCTAAATTGAAAATGAAGATCGCTTTCCATCATGGCCAGGGCTCGGGGCCGCCCCTTCCTCTCTGTGTAGCTGCTATGTGTTAGCATTTGCAGTTTGTTTCAGAAAACATCAAGCAATTAAAAGATAGCTTGTCAACTGATGTTTTACACCTGTCTTCTCTCTTATCTGGAGCCTTCCTGTCTGGCAGGGAGACCCCAAAATGTGACCCATTTTGACACTTCACACGGACCAGGCTGTAAGATCAATATAATTAGATGTTTATACCTGTGACTTCAGGAAAAAGTCAAATCAAAATGGCCACAATGTTTCATATTATATAACCCACTCTTATCCATTGATTGTTATAATAAGATATTATATGATTTCCTGGGGGAGTTGGAAATCCTGTTTTTCTTGACACCTCAATGACTCCTTTTGAAGAGCAGATTTATTTTTCTAACATTTAAACTTTGAACACATTAGAACAAACTCTGACTTTATGAATACGCATAAATGAGAGCTTCATGTTTTTTTTTATATTTGTGTGCATTTATTTAAAGTCTGCATATGGGGCCTATACCATTCTGAACAAAGTGGTGATGCTTGAAGTTATGTTTTAAAATGTAAAGAAATTGTAACCTGTCCCGGATCCACCAGCGTCAACACCAGACACCATCACTCCGCCCCCTCGTTCCGATTCCCTGAATTCTAATCATCACCACCTGTGCCCTTCAATTCCAACACCAATTATCCTCACTATAAATACCCACCTATCTCAGTCACTCCTTGTCTGGTCTCGTTGCTACTACGATTACAGACTCCTGCCAAACTTCCACGCCAGCCTTACTTACCTGTGCATTCCCTGGATTATCCCGCTCCTCGTCCGCTCCTGCTTCCAGTCTTCCTCGCCTCCGTTGCTCCGGTTCACCTGCAATCCAGATTCAGATAAGAGACATTTTCAGACTGAGATCATTCATTCCACTGCTGCCACTCTCTCCTCCATTACCTGCTTCATCTGTTTAATAAACCTTGTTCAACTCACCCGTCTGTGTCCCGCTGTTTTGTGACAGAAGACCAGACCCAACAACAACACAATCATCATGCAGCAACCCACTCCCCGCACCAGCGCTACCACTAATCCCCCGACACCTATCCTTCCCCGGACCAGCACACCTTCTCTCGCTACTTCCACCGTGACCATTTCTTCAGCGTCTGCCTCTGTCAGTCCCATGGCCCAACCAGCGCCCTACTCTGGCGAGGAGGAGGAGTGCAGCGGCTTCCTCTTGCAGTGCGAGCTCTACATGGAAATGAATCCCACATCTTTTCCCACGGAACGTTCTAAGGTTGCCTTTTTCATCTCATTGCTGCGAGGACGAGCGCTCAACTGGGCTCATGCTTTGTGGTCGGCTCAAGGTCCCGTTACTCAGACATTCACCGCATTCTCCGCTCACTTCATCGAGGTATTCACTCAATCCACGAATTCCATCTCCATGCAGGATCAGCTGTTCCGCTTGAGGCAAGGAAAATCTTCAGTAGCCTCCTATGCGCTACAATTTCGAACCCTCGCAGCATCCCTGGGATGGAATGAATCAGCTCTCATTACCGCCTATCGCCATGGGTTGAATTCTGACATTCGTCTGCAGCTGGCGATCTATGATGACAACATCGGACTCGAGAGCCTCATCCAGCGATCCATCCGGATTGATCAACGCCGCACTGCTTGCCAGCTTGACAGCCCTGCACCTCTGACTCCTCGCCCAACATCCAGCTACAGCCCTTCAGCACCAGAACCGATGGAAATCGGCACCACCCGCCTTCCGTTACCTGAGAGAAATCGTCGAATCTCCAATGGTCTCTGTTTGTATTGCGGAGCCGCCGGTCATCTGATCGCATCCTGTCCCACTCGTCCACCGCGACCCGCTGTGAGTACCGTGAATCTGCCATTATCCATATCCATGTTGAAATACACTCCAGCCACTATCACTTATTCTGAAACGTTCCCTTCCAGTCCAGGCCCTGATTCGATTCCGGCTCCGCGGCCAACTTAATTTCTCTCTCCACCCTTCATCGTCTCCAAACTAAACAGCGTGCCATTCCTCATCAACACCACGTCCAGTCCATCCTGGGTCAACCATTGGGACGCGGCCGGGTTGGTCACCGCAGCCCCGACCTGGGGTTAGAGATCGGCTGGCTCCACAAGGAGGAGATCTCCTTTCCGGTGCTGGAGGGCTCAACGGCCGAGATCATCCTCTGGGCACCCGTGGTTGGGGACCCATTCCCCGCACATCCAATGGTCCACCGGGGAGATCTTACAGTGGGGCGACGACTGTTATCATCGCTGTCTGCCATCCATTTCCAAGCCCGTCCGTCTTCACCCCCCTCCGGTTGAGAAGGTCCCGCTGTCCGTCACCACGGTGGAGAGTCCACCCATCGAAATTCTCCCGGAAATCCCCCTTCCATACCGGGCGTTCCAGGATGTGTTCGGCAAACAATGGGCTGCCACACTACCACCACACCGGCCATGGGACTGCGCGATCGACCTACTGCCTGGGGCGGTTTTACCGCGAGGTAGGATCTACCCCCTGTCCATCCCGGAGCAGAAGGCCATGGAGGAGTACATCCAGGAGGCGTTAGACCACGGATACATCCTACCGTCCCACTTCCCCTGCCGCTTCAAGTTTCTTCTTCATGGGCAAGAAGGATGGAGGCTTGCGCCCCTGCATAGACTATCGCACCCTCAACCAAGCAACTGTCAAGTTCCGGTATCCCCTTCCTCTGGTCCCCGCCGCTCTCGAACAACTCCGAGGGGCATCAATCTACACCAAGCTTGATCTTCGTAGTGCCTACAACCTCATCCGTATTCGGGAAGGTGATGAATGGAAGACTGCCTTCATCACCCCCGCAGGGCACTACGAATATTTTGTGATGCCCTTCGGATTGTCCAACTCACCTTCCATCTTCCAAGGATTCATGAATGAAATTTTCCGCGATCTTCTGAACCAGTTTGTAATCATCTACATCGATGATATTCTCATCTATTCCCCAGATCTATCAACCCACATCCATCATGTCCAAACCGTTCTCCAACGACTCAGAGACTTCCATCTATACCTCAAGTTAGAAAAGTGTGAATTCCACCAACACACCATCCAGTTTCTCGGATACATAATTTCCCCCAAGGAATCACCATGGACCAGAGGAAGGTGGAAGCAGTCATCAATTGGCCACAACCCACCAGTCGTAAAGAACTTCAACGTTTCCTGGGGTTTGCCAATTTCTACCGCCGTTTCATTCCAAACTTCAGCTCTATCAGTTCATCACTTACCAACCTGCTCAAGAATGGGGCCAAGTCTCCGTCCTGGAATTCCTCTGCCATTCAAGCCTTCCACGAACTGAAGTCCGCCTTTGGTTCCGCTCCTACCCTCTCCCTTCCTAATCCAGCTCTACCCTTTGTCGTTGAAGTGGATGCCTCTACCACTGGGGTAGGAGCGGTACTGTCGCAGCGGCAGGGGAATCCACCTCAACTCCATCCATGTGCCTTCTACTCCAAGAAACTGTCCCCGGCGGAGCAGAACTATGACATCGGCAATCGTGAGTTACTCGCCATCAAACTCGCGTTGGAGGAATGGAGACATTGGCTGGAGGGAGCTCAACACCCTTTCACAGTTATCACTGACCACCGAAACCTTGAATATCTACGAGAAGCTAGAAGACTCAACTCCTGTCAGGCCCGGTGGGCCCTGTTCTTCACCCGTTTCAATTTCTCAGTAACCTATCGTCCCGGTCACAAGAATGTGAAAGCAGACGCACTATCCCGACAGTTTCAACCAGATACACCTCCCGTGGACCCCGAACCCATCCTCCCTCCAGCCATAGTTGCTAGCCCCATCCAGTGGAGCCTTGATGATGACATCGCTGAAGCCACACTCCTCGAACCTGCTCCGCCGGGAGGTCCAGAGGGACGGGTTTTTGTACCAACCCGCCTTCGTCTGTCCCTCTTGGACTCAGTACACACCTCTCCGGGCTCTGGACACCCAGGCAGCCAAGCCACTCTCTCGCTCGTCCAACAACGCTATTGGTGGCCGGGTATGGCCCAAGATGTCTCCCGATTGGTTAAAAGATGCTCAGTCTGTGCCATGTCCAAGGTTCCTTGTCACCTCCCGCGGGCAAACTGGTTCCCCTACCCCTTCTAACTCGACCCTGGTCCCATCTCGGAGTGGACTTTGTTACCGACCTTCCTGTATCTGACAATCATACCTGCATCCTTGTGGTGGTCGATCGTTTCTCAAAAGCAAGCAAATTAATCCCACTACCTGGTCTACCTACTGCCTTTGAAACAGCCGAAGCGTTTTTTCAACACGTATCCGGAACTTTGGAATTCCCGAAGACATTGTCTCCGAACGAGGGCCTCAGTTCATCTCGCGAGTTTGGAAGGCCTTTTTCAAGCTCCTGGGTGTGACCATTAGCCTCACTTCTGGATATCATCCCCAGTCCAACGGCCAGACTGAGCGGAAGATCCAGGAGATCGGGAGATATCTGCGGGCATACGGTCACGACCACCAGGACTGCTGGAGTCGTTATCTACCCTGGGCCGGGTATGCACAAAACTCCCTGCGTCAATCCACCACCGGTCTCACTCCGTTCCAGTGCATACTCGGCTTCCAGCCGCCCCATTCCCCTGGTCAGGGGAACCATCAGACGTTCCAGCAGTCCATCACTGGTTCCAGACGAGCGAGAGGGTCTGGGACTCAGCTCATGTTCAACTTCAGCGGGCTGTTCGGAGACATCAACGTCAAGCCAACACTTGACGAGCCGACACCCCTCAGTATCATCCTGGACAACTGGTCTGGCTTTCCACCCGGGACATCCGTCTCTGACAGCCCTGTCGTAAGCTGAGTCCCAGATACATAGGTCCATTCGCGATACAGAGGCAGATCAAATCCAGTTACCTACCGGCTATCACTCCCCGCTCACTACCGCATTGCACCGACCTTCCATGTCTCCTTACTCAAGCCGTACACTAATCCTCTCCTTCCTTCTTCCCCAGGGTCTGGTGTTGCGGAGGTACCCCCTCCTCCGGCGGATCCGGAGGATGACAACATTTATCGGATCCACGAAATCCTCGATTCCCGAGGACGGGGCGGCCACTTGGAATATCTCATTGACTGGGAAGGATGCGGTGCTGAGGAAAGATGCTGGGTTAACCGGGATGACGTTCTGGACCCAGCTTGTCTCCAGGAGTTCCATTCTACCCATCCAGATCGTCCAGCGCCCAGAGGTCGTGGTCGTCCCCGTCGTCGACTCCGTCCGCCAGCTGGAGCTGGCCGTGGGGGAGGGGGTACTGTCACGGATCCACCAGCGTCAACACCAGACACCATCACTCCGCCCCCTCGTTCCAATTCCCCTGAATTCTAATCATCACCACCTGTGCCCTTCAATTCCAACACCAATTATCCTCACTATAAATACCCACCTATCTCAGTCACTCCTTGTCTGGTCTCGTTGCTACTACGATTACAGACTCCTGCCAAACTTCCACGCCAGCCTTACTTACCTGTGCATTCCCCTGGATTATCCCGCTCCTCGTCCGCTCCTGCTTCCAGTCTTCCTCGCCTCCGTTGCTCCGGTTCACCTGCAATCCAGATTCAGATAAGAGACATTTTCAGACTGAGATCATTCATTCCACTGCTGCCACTCTCTCCTCCATTACCTGCTTCATCTGTTTAATAAACCTTGTTCAACTCACCCGTCTGTGTCCCGCTGTTTTGTGACATAACCCTAAAGTGTTTTTCAAGTGTGATATTTCTTTAAAGGCTACAGTGACAGAAATGGACATTTCCATATAATGACCCCAGAAATTATTCTGCATACATTTTAACCTAAGGTGTTATTTTACTTAACAGCATCTGCTTAAAACCTTTACAATTTTAAAGCAGTGCTTTGTCATCTTAGGGGGCTTTCACACTTGCAGTTTAGTTCAGAACGGGGCACGGTTCGCATGAAAAATCGCTAATGTGAACGGTGTCATGGGACCCGTGTGCCCACTGGGGTACCGAACCCGAGACTACCTGGAGGAGGTGGTCTGAGTTCGGTTGCTTCCTGAATCGTGCCACGGTTCGCGTGAATGTGAAAGCAACACGGATTCAGGCGCGCACTTGTTCAGGAATTAAAGTATCTGGTACATGCGTTTTAGCGTATTGTGATGTATTCAGTTAAATAAAACACTTGTAAAGGATGATAGTGTTGATGATACACCTCGGATATGAGCGAGAATGTGTATTCGTGCATCGCGCTTGGAATCAGAGCAACACATTTGGAAATCCACTGTCTCTTCAAAAGAGTCCGTTTGCAAGCAGCAGAAGTCCACCTTATGTGACACACGCACAGTAAACATAATAGCAGCAAATTAATAAAAAAAAACACAATATTTACCCACGTTCTGCTTTCTATCATGCGCCGTGCACGTTTGCGATGACGTAAGATGCACGCAAACGCACCAGGGTTCGATAGAATTAAGTTAAGTGTGAAACCAGACCAACCCTGCGGGGGCGCCGGGAACAAACATGCTCGGGCTCGGACTGCAGCAAATGAGCCCAGTGTAAAAGCCCCCTTAGATCCTATTCATACAAAGATATGCATGCAGTATTTTATCCACCAACACACACACATCAGCAAGCACTATTCCTGTTACCATAACTGTTTAACCTTTTGCACTATCAAAACATTTCAAATTGCAGCATTCGACAATATACGGTTTATTACGGTCATTTCAGGCTTTTCTCCAGCAAATGAAGACAGCTTCTGGCAGAGCGGGGTAGTGGAAGGATTTGAATTTTGAACAGAGAGAGATACTGAGCGACAGGATAGGGTTTTGGACAGCATGAATAATAAAGGATAAAACGAACAAAATTGTGATTCAAGCGGTAGACAACAGGAGAGGCGTTTGGGAATGATTTTTGATCTACATTTCTTATGTCTACAAAGGTTCAAAGTAAAAATATGTTAAGTCTGAAGGATGGTCAACGGCTGTGAAAACACACCATATGTAAGGTAGTTTTCCAAATATCCCCCAAAAGCAAAGACTGTATGTATTGTATTACACTTTTCAAATGTTAATCTATAGCTTTAAAGTTAGAATAAAAAAAGTTAAGAACAATCATATCTTCATACCTGGTGTATTCTGACGCAAAGCCAACTGGTTATTTTGTGTGTGTGTGTGTGTGTGTGTGTGTGTGTGTGCGTGCGTGCGTGCGTGTGTGTGTGTGTGTGCGTGTGCGTGTGTGTGTGTGTGTGTGTGTTAGACATGAACTTTTCTTATTTCTACAAAATATCAACCGGAAAAATATAGAGTTAATAGACGATGAAACAAGAGAATTACGTCTGACACAATGTTTTAAGAAAAGCCGTGTTTTAAAATACAACTAAACCACGATTGAATCGATGAGAGATTGAATCAGGCTCCTCACCTGTTGATTCAGCACTGTGGAAAAGGAATGTTTAAATCGGCAAAGGCCTGTAGAAACTCTGACCAACCTCGAGGTCTCCAGTTATCCCAAATTTTTGTTTCAACCTGTTTAAGGTAATTTTCAACCTGCTTAAAATGTTTAAATGCTCGCCGGTTCTCTCCTCCTTCTTCCCATACCAACGAACCCCGTTAACGTTACCTTGGCAAACTCATTAGTGAATTACTCTCCGTTTGTTTTCCTTTCTATATCAGCTATGGTGAATTACTGCATCATACCTGGATGTTCAGACAGGCAAAACTAGGTTGGTTCACATCACGATCACAACACAAACGTCCGTGTGCTCATCTGATTCAGAGATTTCTTCGAGGAAAAAAATGGCATTGTTGAATTTCTCTGCAGCAGACGGACTCTAGCTGTGTCCGTAGCGCCCAGCGATAGCACAAGCACAGTCTGGGCTCATCTACCGCGAAAGGCCGCTACCTCCTGTTCCTCCATCAGCCTCAGCTGCTCTTCACTATACTGCGACTCGTAAAGATAGCCACGAACATCGGATTCTAGCAGCAGAATTTCAAAATCCTCTTCCATATCATGTTTAGCTTCCGTCATTGTCATAACTTCCCATCTCCACAGTGCTTGTTAGCTTAGATTCCAAACAAGATGGCTGATATGATTTCAGTTTCTGCAAGTGAAGTCCCACCCACTGATCTGTAATAGGCCTGTAGGGTGAGTGGGTCCCACACAATGGAATAATGAGGAGCTAAGTTTGTAGTCTCTAAACTTTACAATGAAATGTGACTTCCTGCTTATTGTGATGCAAAATGACAATTTTTTCACAAAAAGTAGGAAGTAAAATACTTAAATCCTTATTTTTCCCATCTCAGGGGAAAATAAGTGAATAATCCATGACCTTTCAAAAATATGATTGGGTTTCTAAAGATATAAAACTTAATGCAAATGGGTGAAGTGTCCCTTTAAAGGGGCGATGAACTGAAAAATCTAAATTTCCTTGAGCTTTTGACATCTAAGAGGTCATCATATTATAAGAATATCCTGTAAGTTTCAGAACTGAAAACGTCCTTGTTAGTCCAATAAAAGCTCTTATTGACACAAGGCTCAGCAAACGACTGCGTTTTTCAAAGTGGGGAACTATGACGTCAAAGAGGATAAAACACCATCCCCGCAGAATTCACCACTAATCCTACCCAACGTATAATACACACACACCCGACATCACTACTAAACCTACCCATGCGTATCATATGCATGTAAAACAAATTTTTGCGTATAAATTGCACGATAAACACAATGTGTGCCATAGAGCCGCATTAAGTGTGATAGGGTTGACGTTGCAGATAAGACACACCGGCTTTGCATTTACAAAACTAGGTAGGATGAACGCATTGTCTTTTCATTATTCTTTGTATGGGTATTTGTGTGTGCCAACGCTGTCAACTTTCCTCTTTAGACTCTTTGATAGTGCCATTTTCTCTCACCAGCTAGCGTATTAACATCACTCTACACACGACATAATAGCGTACCTCAAGCACGCTAAGATAAAAAAACGCAGTTTAGTATGCAAGGAATAATTCTAAGTTTAAAAGTAGTCTCCGTCAAATAATTATTACAATAAGTTAGACTCCATTGTGTAACAAGCAAACTAAAATGATACACATTTATTTTTCACAATATGGAAAGAGGAAATAAAACATACCTGTAGTTCGTTAAAAGAATGACTCAAAAATGCCATTAATCTGCTTATTCAAGTCCTCTTTTATTTTTTTTGTTATTTTTATCCATTCTGCATTCTCCCACATGTGTGTTTTGGCAAGGCGGTATGTTTTGCAAGATGTCGCAATATATCGGGAGACAAGTGGGTCAGACATGATTTTGACCACTTCATTAAGTTTTGTTTTGTAGAAAGCCTTTCTAAAAATTAAAAAAATTGTATCTTATTTTTAATCAATGTTTTATCAACCAATTGCCTGGATTTAATAAATAAGAAGCAAATATAGCAGACAATATAGTCATGACATGGAGGCGCCAGCGTGATTGCATTTTTGTGAACCTGGAGCTCTTCTCATGAACCAAAACTCAGCGTTTAAGCTGCCTCACAGACACTAGAAATATATAGAAAGCTTAAAAATGTAATGTAATTTTAAACGAAACATTTCAAAACGAAAAGAAACCGAATAGCCTCTGCTTATGCAATCCATATGAAAAGTGCATTTCTCTATAGGCGCATTAACTACTGCGGTCACTAATGCAGCCGACACAGACACTAATAAACAATTAAAATGTCTCCTTGCTATATTTGAAACATTCATAATCATTACTTTTGCCAGTTCCTTGTGACAGCTTTTGGGTTATTGGCAGCGTCACCCTCTGGTTATATGAACACGGCGCCACCACCGAATCAGCACCAAAAACATCTGGATTTTTTTGGACAGTAATCGCACAACCTATTCCATATTCTATAATTAAATTAACAAAACGAATATTCGAAAATCGTGACTCATCCCTACTACTTTATTAATGTATCCAGTGTAAAACCAGGACACCTCCTACTCACACAAATATGGCTTTTTGATAATGACTGTCCTACGGGTGGCGATGGGACAGTGGATACGACACATGCCTTTGGTGTGAGATACCTGGGTTCAAATCCACTGTGAGACACCAATGTGTCCCTGAGCAAGACACTTAACCCCTAGTTGCTCCAGAGGCATGCGACCTCTGACATATATAGCAATTGTAAGTCGCTTTGGATAAAAGCGTCAGCTAAATTAATAAATGTAAATGTAACTCTCATAGGCAATTCTAGTTGCATTTTTCATCAATTAATTTCTTAAATTATCCATTGTCTATGTTCTCACCCGCCATCTAGTGTCAAACATATTTTTTGGCCCGATGCCAACCTTACACGCCAACCCCTGGCATAGGGGATCTACAAGCGCTCTCCGATAAGTGCGACGTGTCTGAAATTTGGGCCTAATGACTCAAGGGTCATACTCAAACCAAGACACAGCTACGTGCCTAAATCCCTCAACACACTGTTCAGGGCCCAGGTCATTTCCCTGTCCTGCCCTACTGGTTCATAATGAGGAAGAAAAAATAAGCCTCCTTTGCCCAGTTTGTCACGGGTGTGTAGCGGAGTGCAGACGGAAGAAGACTGAAGAGGCAGGAGCTCCAATTCAATTATTTTACTTAAATTCCACACAACAAACAGGAACAGGATCAGACAGGAATCACTCTAAACACATTGTAACATACACAACAATCGACAAAGACTGAATGAAACAGGGGGAACTAAATACATGGATGAATCAAACATAACGAGGTGGAAAACAGGTGAAACAGATGAAACAAGACGCTGAACGGGAGGCTGATGAGGGAGTGAGTTCAGGTGTGCAGACGAGAGGATCATGGGAAGTGTAGTGCAGGATACACAGACAGAACGGTGCAGACGAGACTGTGACACAGTTAGGGCATTAAGAGCCTATGTGTCTCACTCATCTGTTTTCAGACAGACTGAGCAGCTTTTTGTTTTCGTTCAGCGGTTCGCGCTAAGGGCCTAGCCGCTTCGGAACAGACCCTATTCAGAAGGATAGTTGATGCCATAGCACTGGCATACACTACAAAGGGACTACAAAGTGCCCTTTAGGTGTTAGAGCGCACTCCACCAGGGGCATGGCCTCATCGTGGGCGTGGTCTAGCGGGATTACTTTACAATATATCTGTATGGCGGCAGGTTGGGCCTCCCCGTCTACATTTATAAGTGTCAGCGTTCACGGTGGGAGGGAACAATTTACAAATACCAACTCATATAGTGGTAAATAAATAACAAGCTGACTATGCCACCCCTCTTTAGAGAGAGGGAAATAACTACCCAATGTAAATAGGGCACACAGGTTCGATACCATGGAGGGCAAAGAAACATGTATATCAGTACAAAAGTTAATTTATTAAGTTCACATCAGTAGGCAAAACTTTCTGGTCACTGTAAGGCAGAGTGTCACACCCACATGACCCGTACCACACTGTTCATCCACACACACACCCACACAATAAACAAGAAAAATAAATAATTATTGAAATGGCTGAGGCTCCCCCGTAGTAGGGTAGGCTAGCTAGGTATTTTAATCCAAAAGTCACACGCACACACATACACACACACCCCGTGAGGTGTAAGCGGCAGACCACACTCCATGCTCGAAAAACCACCACCAAAAGGCCAGAAAAGCTAGCCTCCCCACCCCGGGGTCCATCAGCCTAAAATAAACACAAACGAAAAATTAATAAATACACTACCAACATACAGTTCTGAATGGTTAGTGATTCCAAAACATTTGCCACAAAAGAAACACTAACTTGTAGACAAAACAACAAATTACAGGGCAACAAAGTGGCAACTTTATAAATTGCACAATAATCAACATCAAAACAAACCAAAAACAAAGTAACAAACATACAACTTAGCACACTGGCAGCCAATGATGACTGAAGGGTGAGCCCACGTTCACAACTCGGCACATGCAGCGGTAACTGGATGGATGGTTGTAGCATTAAAAACATACAACAACACAGCAGCAAAACAGCAGCGCAGTCTAAATGGATTTTATGCAGAAAACGATCAGCCCAACGTCCACATTAAGATGGAGCATCTTCAAAGGAATCAATATCCTGCAGGTGATCATCATGGAATTGTATAGGCGTACAGTTGCTCACAGCAGATTAACACAAAAACAAACCAGCTGGGGGAACAGAACAGCATGCACATCGGTTTAAAGTCAAGTACCACTTGCCCTGTCGCTTCGGCGCAGAGTACTGCGCTCGCTGACCGATAAGTTTGTCCTACGGGAAATAGTGCCATACTTTTACTCAGTGCAGGCCGAAGCTCTCTCTTCACCCTGACTGTGTGTGACACCATTAGAATGATTAGCCCTTTTGGTTTGCTAAATTATTGAGAATGACGCTGCTAGCCTCTCTTCTCAGACTCTGTGAGTTCATGGTGATTATGCACTATATGAGCCCTGGGGGACCCTTATGAGTGGGGATAATATGTACATGTGAAGGAGGCTAGCAGTGCGGGCCGGTGATTGTGTAGTACATAAGCACGTATAGGGAGAACAGAGCGGCAAGGCGCTGTGTGTGTGTCCCCACAGTCCAGCTCAACCAGGAGAGCTTAAGTATACTAGACTGCTAGTAGTTTAGCCTGCAGGGCGGGTACTTCCAGATTGTAGAATCTGACAAAGGTGGAAGGGGAAGCCCATCCCGCTGCCTCACATTTGTCGTGAATGGAAATGCTGCTGGACCATGCCCACGATGAGGCCATGCCTCTAGTGGAATGAGCCCGGATGCCCAGAGGGCATGGCAGGTCTTAAGACGCATATGCGTTTGCAATAGCATCAACTATCCATCTAGACAGTGTCTGTTTCGAGGCGGCTAGACACTAGTGCCGCCCACCAAATGAAACGAAAAGCTGCTCAGAGCATCTCAACGGGGCAGCGCGTGTGGTATACAATCTCAGAGCTCAGAATCTCAGAATCTCAGAGCGACTATAGACGCTTTCAGCAGTGACAACATAAACAAACGGTACTGTGCATGTGCATTAAACTGGCCCAAACTTAACTTCCTTGCGCAGACAATCCATAACAAGTAAATAACCATAGTAGCTGGTATTTCTTGCCAGTCAAAGAAAATAAATGTTACCTGGCCAAACTGAAATGTGACACTATAAGGTTTTATAAGGTTAACATAGCTCTCCTTATTAGCTAGGCTTCTTACATGCTTGCTAACCTTTTTTTAAGGTGCGTCTCCACATTGACAGCATGTTGGATGGATCTGTGCAGCGTTGTTTATGATACTAACAATTCAATACACAGACATGCTCCGCTGTCAATGTGTTTGCGAGAGAGAGAGAGAGAGAGAGAGAGAGAGAGAGAGAGGGAGGGTGCGTGCGAATATGCGCTGCACGCAACTCTGCAGTCAAATACAACTTTTCCCATCTTAAATTGTAAAAAACACGGAAATCAATGTGGCCGTCAGCGCTGATAATGTGGTGGGCTGCCACTAATAAATGCATGGGAAACACTGTACCGGATACTCGGATAAACCTATGTTAATACCGCCGTCTCCCTCTCTGTTAGGAAACCTTAACATTTTTATTTTTAAAAATTGCGTTTGCTCCCAAGGTCAGGTTGCATCCTACAGCTCAACAACCTGCTCATCACCTTAACTTTCACTGCATTTGCAGTCAATGCCATATTATCCAGTAAACAGTATAAACAAACAGAACGGAAGTTAACTTTGGGCCAGCTCAACACCATGGCAACGCGTCTGATGAAAGCGTCTATAGAGTCATTGGGTCCAAACTCCAGACATACAGCGCTAGAAGAGAGCGCGTGAAGGTCTCCCACACGTTTAACTGATTACAGTGCAGTCAGAAAAACGGTTTTGAGCGAGAGGTATTTTAGGTTCACAGACTGTAATGGTTCGAAAGGGGGGCTTTCATAGCTTCGAGAACTATAGAAAGATCCCAGATCGGAACCGAAGGGGGGCGCGGGGTGTTCATCCTTCTAGCTCCCCTGAGGTAGCAGATGATTAGCTCGTCTTTGCCCAGTGACTGACCGCGCCGGGGTTCAACGAACGCTGCGACGGCTGCCACATAAACCTTAAGAGTGGATGGGGACCTGCCCTTATCCAACATCTCTTGAAGAAAAACGAGCAAAGACGACACCTCGCACAACCGTGCTTTCAAGTAGAAGCCGCTCTGGCGTGCATGATAGTGTTTAACACTCCTTCTGGCAAAGCAACGGGTAATCGTTGATCACCCACACACCCACGCGCTGGGCTAGCGTGTCCTCGCTCTTTGTGAAAAATACTGGGCAGTGAGCGTTCTCTTCCGACGCGAAGAGGTCAATTTCTGCTCTGTCGAATATTCGCCACAGCGTCTGGACTGTTTGAGCGTGCAGGGACCATTCCCCCGGGGGAATGAGGTTCCTCGACAGTCTGTCTGGGCCGTCGTTCAGATGGCCCGGCACATGTGTCGCTCTTAGTGAGAGCAGGTGGCACTGGGACCAAACTAGAATGCGCTCTGTCAGCAGGAAGAGATTCCTGGATCTGAATCCGCCCTGACTGTTTAGATAGGAGACCACGGCTGTATTGTCCGAGCGTATCAATACGTGGTGACTCTGAAGGAAACACAAGAGCGCGTTCTCGACCGCTAACATCTCCAGACAGTTCATGTGGAGGGAATTCTCTAGAGCTGACCATAGGCCAAAAGCCAGTGAGCCCTCGCAGACCGCGCCCCGACCCCTGTTGGATGCGTCTGTCGAGATGACTTTTTTTGGCGAGAAAACATTCCCATGGTAACGCCCCGCTGAAACCATTCTGCCACTGTCCATGGCTGCAGAGCTGAGATACAGGTCTGCGTAACTTTGATCAGCTGGCGGCCTTTGGCCCATGCACGGTGAGACACACGGCTCTTCAACCAGAGCTGAAGCGGGCGTATGCGCAGTAGACCTATTTGAAGCACTGCGGAGGCTGAGGCCATGTAACCCAGCGCCTTCTGAAACGTCTTCAGAGGCATGAGGGTGATCATCTGAAAAGATGCGGCGAGTCGCTGAACACTGAGCACAGTCGCTGAAGCGAGCCATCAAAGCCACTGAGTCTAGATCTATTCCCAGTAAGGAAATCGTCTGACTGGGCTGTAGTGAGCTCTTTGTGCAGTTGACAGAGAGACCCAAAGTTTTCAGATGATCGAGGAGAACTGTACGATGAGACAGAAACTCCGTCTGTGATTGTGCCAAAATCAGCCAGTCGTCCAGATAGTTCAAAATTCCTCCACAGGGGGCGAGCGCCGCATCCATGCACTTTGTGAACTTACGGGGTGCTAAGGATAGGCCGAAGGAAAGGACGGTATATTCAAGGACGTAGTGGAAGCTAAACGCACGTAAACGCCGTTTTCGCACCTCCCAATATTCGGAAATAGGGTTTACCCACCTCTAAAATGCGTTTATCCACCTCTAAATATCCTGTAGTTTCTAAGACATTTTAGATTAAGCTTATGTCATTTTAGTTTCATATTGTTCATTATTAGTTTAGGTTGTAAGACGAACTCTTTCATATTGCGCTGCATTACTGTCAGTGTTGTTGACTATTACGGTAGCCTGGTTGCAGTGTTGACGCTTGCACAGCAGAAATCTACACAAATGAGCGCAGCTCACACACACTCAGTTAACAACATAGGCCTACTGCCTATAAAAATCTAAATGTGGAGTTTTTATATTTTTAACATATGTTAAGCAACCTCAATTTTATTTTTCCTGAACACCATCACGATTGAAAATATGGCATTGATTTCCTACAACAGTTTAATAAACAGTTAAAATTAAATCACTTACATTTTAGATGCAATATTGGCTTTCTGTTTCAGCAGCGAAAATCCAAAACAAAACAAAAATCATAAACAAAAATCACAGCAGAACCAAACAAAATCCAAACAAAAATCACAGCAGAACCACGGCACAGGAAGTCACAGGAACACTGTTTTCATTACTGAATTATTTACCAATTTGAACGAATCGAGTCAAAGATTCAATGCCCCGTTCATAAACATCTGTCTCATTCTTGAATGAATCAGCCGTTTGAACGAATCGTTTGAATGAATGATTCAATGACTCACTCATTAAGACGTCTGCCACCACCTACTGGTGGTTTACTTTTATGTTTAAAAGTAGTATCATTCTTTCAACATTTCTTCTATGTAAATTTAAATCAATTTCATAACATTATTTTATGCAATGGTAATTTTTAAGTGTAAATGATTTAATTTGATCAGCCCCTAGGGTAACAGCCCATCTTATTATTCGAAATAATTGAATTTATTGATCAAATTTAGAGAATGAAAGATGAAGCATACATTTATTAATATTGGGGGAGGGGATGCCCTTTAAAGGTGCAGATATTACTATATGGTGATTTAAATATCAAAGCTGATTGAACACTAAATAGGAAATTGTTTCAGAATAAATTGACACAAAAAATAAAAATTAAATATCCGGACGAGCAACTTTTTTACCCGGACAAGTGAATGACAGATTTACTTGTCCAAAGGACAAGCATATGAAAAGGCTTAATGTCGAGACCCTCCCCATATAGCAATGTTATCAGGAGACCGGTAGGCAGTGGCCCACCTTACAGAATTTATAGTTTACCCACCTCTTTTTTTACCACTACACCTCTGGGTATATTGCTAAACCTGGCCGTCGAAGGTGAAACGTAACGCCTGTGACGGGGATTTATCTGAATCTGAAAATAGGCGTCTTCAGAGCTAGAGAGATGAACCAGTCCCCCTGACGCACCATGCACAAGGAGCTTCTTGACTGAAAGCATTTTGAACGGTCTCTTCATGAGCGCTTTGTTCAAAAATCTGAGATCTAAGATCCATCTGAGGCCGCCGTCTTTCTTGGGGACAAGAAAATAACGGCCGTTAAACCGCGACTCGCTCATAGAAGGAGAAACTCTCTCTATAGCCCTTTTGCACAATAGGTTTGCTATCTCTGAACGAAGCAGACTGGCTGCTTCTGCATTTACAGTAGTTTCGAGCCGTGCTCGAAAGCGGGGAGGGCGCGACGGAACTGTAAAAGATAGTCTAGCTTTATTGTGTTTAACACCCCCGGGGAGATCCCGGAATAGCTATCTGGGAGTAAAGCTAGCGGGTGAATGGCTACATCGCCGTGATTGATGCACATAGCGGTGAGTGTGAGCGCGCTTTGAGTGCTTGTGGCAACGGGACACTCAGAGAGGAGTTTATGGGCCGTGTAACAGAGCGGGCAGAGCCCGTGTGCGTGCTTATGAACTCTGACACTCGAGCGGGCTGAGGTGGGGCTCGTGCAGGAGGCTGGTCACGTTAGCGGCCTGCGGAAGAGCTAGGCGCGGCAGGAAAAGGTTCATGGCCTGGGAAGCTTTCTGAACTTCGAGGTAAAAGGTGGCGCGGAGGCAGATTTGATGGCCTGAAGTCCAGCCCGCAGGGTAGACAATGGCAGGTCCTCGCAGAGATCGCATCCACCGTCTGCGAGAGCGAGCTCCGCGTGCTCTAATCCCAGGCAGAGAGCGCAGATGACATGGCGATCTCCGTCCTCGAGATGAGCGTGACCGCAGGAAGTGTGAGGCATCTTGAAAAAGACGCTCGCTGCTCTTTTAGGTGCACAAGTAATGAGAAAAAGGACACTGTCGTCGGATGGCGCTAGCTCGCAGGACGGCTGAAGGTTGCGAAGACGGCCGGCTCCTCAGACTCCAAGACGCTCGCTAGAGATGCCTTCTCGACGGCGACGGCTTACTCTTATAGTCAGCAGATGCGTGTCAGCATTGCTGAAGAGATGAAAATCAGTGAAACAGCGATGCAATGAGAGCGTGTCAGCTGTAGGCTGGAGCTGAACCAATGAGCTGCTAGCTAGCCCGCTCATGGTCTGCTGCTGGTGAACTGCGTTGACAATGGATACACAAATTATAGGATAATTTTTTGGCTTCAACTTCTCAGAAAAGATTAATCTTTAACGTAGTGTAAGCTAGCTTATGTAATACGAGAACCTCTCGTAAGAGAACTCATTGATCAATATGCTTGCGTAGGAGTCAGTTAAATGTGCGCTGGTTTCTCTTCGTGTTCTGCACTGGTGTGCGAGTCTCATTGACAATAAACGCAGTCAAACGCAAGCTATCAGCCCTATCCACCGCGTTTACATTGTTATTAATAGTGGAGACTTTCGTGCGCTTTCATGTCCAAGTGTCTGCTATCAGACCCGTTGAAGTGCAGTTTCTGTTCATGTGGGCTATGAGTGTTAACCCTATATAGCCTACCCTACATACAGTTAGGGTCATATACAGGTCCTTCTCAAAAAATTTGCATATTGTGATAAAGTTCATTACTTTCCATAATGTTGTGGTGCCTAATAAGGTTGAAGGAACACATTTTTTCTTGGACCTGACTACGCCACCTCCTGGCAAGGGCAGGAGGAACCCTTTCGAACCCTTAGTATATAAGGTTGTACGTCGTGAACTCTGATTTACCCCCGAACAGGAACAAGAGACATGTGTTCTACAAAAGTAAATAAAGTTTATTACAAGTGTTTCGTTAAAATCACAGTTAAAATACCAACGGCATAGGTAAAATTAGCCTGATAATAAACTGGCTGGGGGAAGCAGTGTTACTCTCCTCAGGATAAGAAAGGTCAGGTCAGCTCGTACACACCACCCGGATCAGTGACTGTGGTAGACAGAAGAAGAAAACAACAAACCAAACACCAAGAAGTACATGCCCTATACACTTAGCATTTAAACTATTCACTACAAATTACCATGCAGTGTCGAAGTTGAGTATACACACCACTACAAAATGTCACCCAGTGCAGTCTCAGCCACGGAAAGAGGGGCTGTGTGCCGATACGGACCCAGCCTTGTACAATGTCAAGCTGTGGATATACAAAGAGAGAGGAGAGCAACCTGTATTTAAACCACCATTCAAAATATCACACCCAGTAGATACCCAATGCAGGACATCAATTCTACATCACATTGGGGCATTAGACATCTTGACATTGACTAAAAGAAAACAAACTATTTGACAAAGAAACACAAAATAAAAATAAATGACAACAATAGAAAACAGTGGCTGGCCTGGTCCGCCTTTAAACAAACAAACACATTAGAACATTAGTTGCAAGTTCCAAAATTACATTGTCTTGCACATACAAAGGCATAAAATAAGCCTACTTTGCAAGTTTACACAAAGTCCTGTAGCAGTAATGCAGCAAAGGGGGGATTCCGATGCTAAAGATAGAACAACATTATAAATATCAGGGCTAACTCATTAAGATGCATAGGTAGATGCATGTATATCGTTTACCGTATCTCCGGGTCCCTACAACCACAGCAGCTGAATTTGTGGCTACGTCAGCTGTGAACTGAAACATACAAATAATCTTTACTATACAGTACAAACTACAGGTTGGGCAAATGCTATTAGCATAGCAAGCATCACACAGACAGTCACATGAGTGAAGACAAAATAACATTAGCTGAAACCATTCAATGCTAGGGATGGCTGACGCGAACAGACGTTCCGAAGCTTTCCGAGATCCCAAAGCAAAAATGATTCGAAACACTGATCCGAAGCGTGATTCAAAACACCCACGGTCACGTGACAAAGGCTAAATGAAGCTTCTAAGTGTTTCATCAGGTGGAGTGCTCCGCCGAATCAGGGTTTGATTGATAGGTCGGTCGGAAAAGGATCGCGTGAGCAAAGTGCACATAGAATGCCTATTCTTAAAGTCTTGTGCTGTTTTATGAAGGCAAAAAGCCATATAATGGTTTCAATTTTAGTTCATTGGCAAAATATAACGCTAGAGACAATGTTAGTTTATACTTTTTACATCTCATGTTTGGCAAAAGCCAGGCTCTGAACTTCGAATCCGAGCGCATCAATTGCTCTTTCAAGAACTACACACTCTACAATCCACGCCACGGTAACTGTTCGTGACATGCCTGTTTTTGCTGAAAAGACCCCCCCCCATACATATCCATTATATATAATATATATATGACAGATTAATAGAAAGAACAGAAGAGAAATTTATATTTTTAAATAAAAATCTTTAAGAAAGTGAGACATTGTGGCTTGATTTTTTATTAATATAAATTTTTCATGACCAAAATAACATTATGCAATGTGAAGAGACTACAGGTTACAAGCATCATATATTTAAAAAATGCAATAATAAAAAAACACATTGTTGTAAGGTTGTTTCAGATCAACACCTGAAATTGACCACTAGGTGTCGCCATGGAGACGGGTGTCGGATTGATTCGAAGCCTCGAAACAATATAGCACATTTGCTTCAACTGTTTCATTGCTTCACGAAGCCTCGAATCTGCCCATCACTATTCAATGCTACACCATACCAATTTCAATGCTGTAAGGCATTACCATCAATCTTTTCCAGTTCTCTCCAGGTAGGACGAGAAACTCAGGTATGACTGTCACCCTGCAAGGTGTGCTCAGTAGGAAGCAGAAAAAGACCCTCCTCTGAGGCTAGCAAGCCCTTTATCACTTCCTGATTAGTCATGTGATCTTACAACAGATCACATGATCCTGGGTGTTGTATGCCTGCCTGAGTAAATGCCCACAATGTAATGATAAAAATTAAACTTTCATATATTTTAGATTCATTGCACACCAACTGAAATATTTCAGGTCTTTTATTGTTTTAATACTGATGATTTTGGCATACAACTCATGAAAACCCAAAATTCATATCTAAAAAAATTAGCATATTTAATCCGACCAATAAAAGAAGTGTTTTTAATACAAAAAAAAGTCAACCTTCAAATAATTATGTTCAGTTATGCACTCAATACTTGGTCGGGAATCCTTTTGCAGAAATGACTGCTTCAATGCGGCGTGGCATGGAGGCAATCAGCCTGTGGCACTGTTGCAGTGTTATGGAGACCCAAGATGCTTCAATAGCGGCCTTAAAGGCACTCTATGCAAGATCTGTACCTTAATATAACAGCTTCAAAGTCGTTTTGGTGGTTAACAAAGTCATAGTAGGGCGAATCATCCTGGTAGAGCTTGGGGGATGCCGTCGGAAAAACCAGCCATGCAAGTTTGAGAGCGGTGCCCCTGACACATCACGAAATGGTTTACGGCAATGACGTCACACACATCAACAACAACATACTGTGTGAAGCTACTTGCGCGCATCCAAGAAAACTCGGTCAGAAATGTCCAGAAAAGGGAAAGAAAATCGGACCGTGCTATAAACCGGACAGGTGTCCACTCGGTCAGGCTTTCACTCGTTGGCACGAGCTTAAAAGCAGCACTGGATTGTAACAGCGATGCTGACCTGCCGATCTTGTGATGGACTTGTAAGTAAATCTCTTATTTGTAAAACTTGTTTGCGTTCTATGTTGTATGTTTCTGCACTAGCTTGTAGTTTGTAATTTTTTACGGTGCTGTTCATTCATCCGTTGTTGATAATTAGACCAGTTCAATAATTCCCACACGTCTAGCTAGCTTTCGTTTACCAAAGCTGTAGCACTAAGCAGACTTCCTAACAAACATTCGTTTCTCTTAGTTTTGTTGTTTTTTTTTTTGTTATGTTTTATTGCCGAGGTTGCCACAAGAGCTAGTTTGCCAGTTGAACTCAGGTGTTGTGATGTGTATTTATCACTTATGTTAGTCCTGTGTCTGGTTCGGATTTCTTATGTCATGCGTAAGTTACTGTTATAAACTTTATCTGACTAACAGTGCACTTCTCGACTGTATTTTTTCTTCAAATTGTGTTGATTACGAATCAATTAAATCTTGACGCTGTTGATGTTGATTCCTACGATTATCATGAGGACATAGTCAATATCTCACATAATTATTTGGACATAAGCCTAGAGGTTGTAAATAGTGTAATTAAACACAAATTTGCTAACCATTATGAAAAATTGTAATAATAATGTCTAATGAAATCATAACGGCCAATGTTATGAAATAATGCAACGTACATTTAACATTATTGATTTCATCTGACATTTTATAATGTTTACATTACAATTAAAAACACAAATGAAATTATACATTAGTCCTACACTATAGGCTATTTACTTGTGATTTAGCAAAAATCATGTAAAAACGCTATAAGCCAGCAAACGCAATAGGCAACTTTATTATTATAAAGTATTGACAGTAGTTCAGTAGGTATGCAGTAACAGGGGAATAACGGTTATTTACGACAGTGCAAGTACACCACAGCGGCTCTAGAGGTCACTGTTTTACAAAAAAAATCAGAGAGTGCATAGTGTGCTACAGTCCACTGCTTCCGCAGGTCCCCCAAGGTCTGGAATCGGTCCTTCTTCACAATCTTCCTCAGGGTCGTTGTTCCTTCTCGTTGTGCAGCGTTTTTTGCCACACTTTTTCCTTCCCACAGACTTCCCACTAGCCCCTTTTCCACCAAAGCATTTTGAGAGCCGTTTTTTTGTACCTCGGAGAAGCGGTCAACGATGCCCGTGACGGCAGATCCGAAGAGGCCGGTTGGAGAGATAGGCGCGTTGAGGAAAGCAGAGCGTTCTGAGTCAGCCATGTCGGCGAGCGTGAGCCATAAATGTCTCTCAGCAACACAGAGGGTGGCCATACATCTTCCCAGAGCTTCTGCTGCGGGTTTTGTGGCGCGAAGGGAGAGGTCCGTCGCGCTTCTCAGATCGGAGAGGATGGGCGGGTTTCTACTGCTCCTCGCCAGCTCGCACAAGAGATCGCTCTGAAGCACTTGGAGGACAGACATGGAGTGCAGCGCTGAGGCGGCCTGTCCGGCGGCGGTGTAAGTGCAAGCGTGAAAAGTCAAGGTTGCTCTGCACGCTTTCGAAGGACAACAACATCTAACAGAGGGTGGGCAAAGGTGGGCAGCGAGCCGGGTCCTCGACGGGCGGTATGGCGGTGTAACCCTTTTCAACTGCTCCGTCCACCGAGCGCAGCGAGGCGGACACATCAGAGCGGTTACGTGCTGAAAAGGGAGCATTCCAGGATTCCGTGAGCTCGTTATGAAGCTCCGGCAGGAATGGTGCGGCCCGGTTGCAGGTGGGGGCGGGCGCCGGTGTAGGAATTTTCCATCCATGCGGCTCGTGGTTGCTCGGGGGAGGCGACCACTCGAGCCCCAGGCGCTCGATGGCCTGAGAGAGGAGACGCATCAATTCCTCCTCAATCCCGGCGTGACATACTTCATAAAACATAAAACTTAACTGAACTGAAACACAATACACTGACCATAAACACATCGAGAATCACGAGGACCAGGGGAGACATAAGACAAAGATCCAACAAAGACAGCAAACAAGAGGAGACTCAAATAGGGAACAAATCAAAAGGGAACAGGTGGAATAACTCAAACACTAATCAGGTAAGGAGGGGGGGGGGGGATCAACAATAACAGGAGCACATGGCTCAACTTAACAAAACAACCATGTGCTAACAAGACAAGAAAGACATGTGACAGGGACAGGCTTATATCTTAAACCATCATCCTATTACATTATGTTAAGAGTGTTTATTACTTTTCAATATTTACATGTCCATGTAAACAAGTTTAAGGACTGAAATTTCACCAAACTAAATTTTCTTTTGGGTTATTTATGGAAAAAAATATTACCAGAAAGATTGGTTGTAAATATTACAAATTGAGACAAATGACTAAATTACCAACACATATCAAGGTAATGTGTCACACCACTAACATTAGCTTTGAACAGATAAAGGAAATACAGTAAACTTGGCTTAAAATTACCTTACGAAGTTGGACATTAGCTGAATACTACCTAAAACGTGAACTGCATGGCATATACTGCAACCATGTGCCAACAAGACAAGACAGACATGTGACAGGGACAGGCTTATATCTTAAACCATCATCCTATTACATTATGTTAAGAGTGTTTATTACTTTTCAATATTTACATGTCTATGTAAACAAGTTTAAGGACTGAAATTTCACCAAACTAAATTTTCTTTTGGGTTATTTATGGAAAAGATATTACCAGAAAGATTGGTTGTAAATATTACGAATTGAGACAAATGACCAAATTACCAACACATATCAAGGTAATGTGTCACACCACTAACATTAGCTTTGAACAGATAAAGGAAATACAGTAAACTTGGCTTAAAATTACCTTACCTTGGAGGATCCCAATTTCAGCCCTACAGATAAAGCATTGAGGGATATTCGGTTCGCGTACCTACCCGAAGTGATAAAATAAAATAAAATTCTGTATCAAATTTATAGGCAAGACAAATAGTTTGTTTAGGCATGGTTTGTAGGGAATTACAAACCTGCGCACATATATTCAAATGCACATAACTATACTGTAGAATCAATTCTTAATGCGCATGTGAATGCCATCAGCGTTTATCACAGGTTCAGTTTAAAGTCTGTTAGAGAGAGCGGCGTCGTCTTAGCGGCCCCTAATTTGAGTTCCATAAGCTTACAATTAAAGTGGGACCACGTGTTGGTGTCTGAGTGCTGTGCCTGCATCTCTGTATTACTGTGTTGAGTGTGTCGAGTTCATAGGCGGGAGCTTGTACAACTGGCATATAGCCAATACTTGTGACCTCTGAGTTGGTCGGGCAGATTGTCTGATTGAAATTGGTCTAACCTGTCTTAATATCTGCATCTTGCCCTTTGATGAAAAACCCCATGTCCTTGGAAAGTGCTACACATGCTGATAGATTATCAAGGAGTTCTTCATTGTACCATTCCTTGTTGGTTTGTATAATTGATCCTGGTTCTGTTTTTCCTGACACAACTGCAGCTGGAGAACGTTGTTCCATGATTTCAGGAACTTGAAGACTAGTCTTTGTGGATGGATGGAGAACATTCAGTCCCATGTCTTCCTCTGGACCTCTGCCATCCAGAGACTTGAGTTGTATGAAAGCTGTTTTTACCATTTTTATCATTGATGTCAATATTGTCACATGTGAAGTGCACTAATCTGTTGGGTACAAAGTTTGGTGGAACCACTGCTCCTGTATCCACCTTTGTAAGAAGTGCGCTCTCTGCCAAAGCTGCATCAACCTGTTTTAAGTTGTTGTAGCTTATGAAGTGACCAGCCATGTGAAAAAGCTCAACCAGTTCTTTTGATCTGGTAGCTTGGTGCAATGTGTTTGCTAGACCAATATGCTTGGGAGTCCAGTGTTTACCACAACTGAAGTTGTACACTAGGTCTCGAGCAACACTTAAGAACCTTACTTTGAGTGTCCTCTTTTTTATTTTGAGCAGCACCATCATCATGATCCACTTTTAAGAGACCCTGTCCACCAAACAATAAGCGAAGGAACATGAAAAGGCTCTCTGGATTAGGCTTGGGCGGTATTACGGTAATATCGTATACCACGGGATCTAAAAATAGCAACGGTATCAGTTTCAATATCTTCATACCGTCAGAAAAAAAAAAAAAAAAACAATGCACTTATATAGGAGGAATCCTTGTCTCCTATATAAGTGCAATATTTTAAATACAATTTATTTAATGGCTAAAAATGCTTATGTCTGGTTCTCATGACGTGACAGTGGTGAAGAGAGAGTGGGTAGAGAGGGCAAAGATTGCAGTTGCGCACTGAGTGACCTGGTCTCAAAGAAGAACACGACTTCTGCAGTTTGGCAGGGATGGGCATTTTAAGCAAAAATAATATTTAAAGATTGCCTGGTATTATTCGATTATTATTTGAAAATTACGCCCCACCACCACATGCACGCACACATGCTTGTAGTCTACAGCGGGCCGGACCGTGTGACGCTTAAATATAAGCTAGGTTTGAAAAAAAAAAAATTATTCCTTTCATATTTATGTTTGATAATGTGGCGAGTGGAACTCCTTCCCACCCTTGTGGGCGTGGAACACCTTTTAACTTGTTCAGCGTCTTAAACTTTAATGAAAACACCAACTACGCCACCCAGGGAGTTTCGCCCCGGAAATAGAATTAGACTGGCTCAATAATGAACCCTCCAAATTTACAGGAAGCACACAGGTTCGGTTCATGCATAAAGCCAGAGACACAGTTCCAGTATAACAATAACTTTATTTATATCATTAAAACAGACATGAAATATAAAATAGCATTCACACTGAGCAAAGAAAATAAAGGGAGAAAAAGTGCTGAGGCCTTACCAGCGGAGGGCACCGGGTCAAAATGTGTGGGATCTCAGGGGTTAAGGATTCCCTAATCACACATACACACAAAAATAACCAACTCAAAATACACCACAAAAAAAAGGGAAACAGCAAACAGGAGGAGATCCCACCACCAAGGACACCGACACCACCACTTCCAGCACTCAGCACTAAAGGAAAACAAACATTCAATTAATAAAGACAAAACTCAAACAATAAACCCAGAAAAATCAATGAAAACAAACAAAAAGAAAATCTTCTTTATAAACACTTAAACCACAAAAAAGTATAAACTAATCAAAAATCACTTAATCATAATCAAACAACAAACACCTCACACAAACGAGTCATAAAAATCAAATGAAAACAAAACGAAAATCTTTATAAACATTTAAACCAACGAAGACTAAACTAATCAAAAATTAGTTTACACCTATAAACACACATTAATAAACGCAAATAAGTCAAAAGAAAAGAAACAAGATTGTCGTCTGCGTCAAAGTCACTTAGATACAGACTGGTCGAACGCCCAATTCGCGCTGTAAAGTGAATCAAAGAGTCCCGAGCCCAAAAGGAGCTCATATAGCTTTTCCTCGTTAAATCAAAATCAGTCGTTGAATCAGAATAAGTCGTTGAATCGAAACCAGTTGAGACAAACAATCCATAGAGACAAAACAGCAGCGTGGTGGGAAGGTAGAGACTCACGCAGGAACCGGCGCCAACAAGCGCTTCACAGTCCTGACGTATATAAACAAATCACATTTAATAACGGTGCATGATTAAATACACACAATGCCGCCTGGCTTACATACATACCCGTCAGGGAGCTGCACATCTATATACCAATTGTATCGTTAGTACAGCTACACGAAACCTATAATAAAGTGGCCCATTACTTTACACTCAGTCACACAGATGTTTAAAGAGGAAACAGATTCAACCTACCAACAGCACAACGCAACCCGGTTCCGTTACAGGATAGATCGGGTTTGTAACAGGAGAAACACTGCAAAAGACATTGCACACTGTAATGCCCATTACAACACTAACGAGGCCTCTAGGAAATGGGAAAATTTAGCCACGCTCCATTACCTGTCCGAGAACCGCAACTGCACCGCGAACACGAGAGGAACCACAGCGGAAGTGTGCCTCTGATGACAACAACGTTCAGAGTCACAAGAGCCCACCCTCTGCCCATATAGCATGCAGCTTCGTCCTGATTGGTCCGGAGAGTGTGACCAGCACCTGCTGCAATCAATCAACCTGCTACAATCTACCCCAAGCTTTGAATCGTCTCCCCGACGATTGAGCACACCACAGGTGTAACCCCAGCTACTTCTATGGCCTAGAAAAGGCCAGAACAGAATTACCCAGATGAGCCGGAGGGTCCACTGCACCACCTGCTGTTCCCCCACGGCCCTCGGGAGGCGATTGATATTAGAATGGTGGCCTGCTGTTGATCGGGCTGTCCGGCGAACTGCCACTTCGCCAGAATTGGGAGAGGTGGCCGGTGGAACCACATCCACAGGACTAGGGGCCCTGGCAGCCTCCAAAACCGGGGATACTGGGTTGGTTCGAGTTTGTTCTACCACAAGAGGCCCCTGCCCGAGAACTAGCACCTCATCGTCACCAAAGTACTCCTCTTCCGAACTCACTATGATCTGAGGGGGATGACAGAAAGGCAGCAGCATCACCAGAAGGGTCTAACCTGACCACAGGCTTCAGCAGGGCACGATTAACATGCCTGGACTTCGTAAGGTCGTCGACAGGTGCTATGGTGTACACAGCTCCACCTTCGGCCGGTGCCTTCAGAACTCTATATGACACAGAATCATACAGATCTTAGATCTTATGATGGCCTCGGGTACTGAAGTTCCGCAACCACACCAACTGGCCTACTTCCAGGGGGTGGCCTCGAACATGCTGATCATGATTCCTCTTGCGACGCTCGGCCGCACCCTTAACCTTTCCCCAGCCCCCTCAAAGGCTATCCGTAAGCGGGTCTGATGTTCATGGATCCATTCATGGGTGCTGCCACCACAAGGATCCTGTACTCGACCTAACAAGAAATCAACTGGGAGCCTTGGCTCTAGCCCAAACATCAACAGGAAAGGAGACTCTCCAGTGGCTTGGTGAGGAGTGGTGTTATAAGAGTACAGTACCTGTGGCAGACAGGAACTCCAGTCCCGCTTCTGTGACACTGGGAAGGTACGCAATAAGTTGTGCAGGGTACGATTGAAGCGCTCGCACTGACCATTTCCAGCCGGATGGTATGGGGTGGTACGAGACTTCTTTATACCATAGAGCCCACAGAGCTGCTGGATCAGAACGCTTTTAAAGTTGCGACCCTGGTCCAAATGTAACCGAGCAGGAACACCAAACTTAGAGAACCATTCCGTCACCAGAACCTGAGCCACCGTAGAGGCTCTTTGGTCACGGGTGGGAACAGCAAGCGTATACTTGCTAAAAACGTCAGTCATAACGAGGACGTTCTCCAACCCGTTATAAGTTGGTTCCAACATTGTGAAATCCATAGCAACAATCTCATTTGGCCTTGAAGCCAATAAATGCCCCATGAAGCTACGAGCAGCTGGTTGGGTATCTTTAGCCACTTGGCATCTCTCACAGGCCCGACACCACTGTGTGACCGCAAAAGACATGCCTGGCCAGTAACACCGCCGTCGTAACAGCTCCAGCGTTCTTTCCACGCCCTGGTGACCATGTTCTTGGTGGACCTTAGTCAACACCTCTTCCCTTAAGGAAGCTGGCAAAATTAGCTGGAATACTACCTCCAGGCCATCAGGGCGGAAGGTCTGACGATATAAGACCCCATCCTTTTCCATCAAGCGGTCCCACTGGCGGAGCAATACCAAGGCAGGTTGTGAAACCACCTTTCGCTCCTCCCCATTGGGACGACTCCTCTCTGCCAAAAGACCAGGGCTTCTTTAATGACTGGATCTGCCCGTTGCAGGCCACCAAGGTCCGATGGAGCATATTCTGGCAAAGAAACAACAGCAGATTGAACTGCTTCAACTGGGACATGCTGTAAAGAGTCTGGGAGTAACATACCAGGTACCACAGTTTCCAAGTCATGTCTACCAAAAGGATGTTGACGGGACAGGGCATCTGCATTCCTATTACTCCTCCCCGATCGATATTTTACTTCAAAATCGAAAGAGGCCAGTTGTGCTGCCCAGCGTTGCTCGGTAGCCCCAAGCTTCGCTGACAACAAATGGCTGAGGGGATTATTGTCCGTGAAGACAACACATTTATGGCCCAGCAGATACTCCCGGAATTTCTCGGCCATGGCCCACTTGAGTGCCAGAAACTCCAGCTTCATGGAGCTGTAGTTTTGTCATATTGCGCTCAGTGGGCCTCAGACCCTCGACTGGCATAAGCCACTGGTCTAACCTTACCCAACTGCTCCTGGGAAAGCACTGCCCCAAGTCCCCCATAACTTGCATCGACCTCAAGAATAAATGGCAATGAGAAATCGGCGTAAGCAAGCACCGGTGCCGTAACAAGTTTGACCTTAAGCGCGTCGAAATTGACCTGACATTGCTCTGTCCAATGTCCTCCCACAGACAGTTCTGCCCTTCTCTTCAACTTGGTTCCCCCTAGTTGAGCCACCAGCCTATGTAGAGGGGCCGCCAGTTTGGCGAATCCCTCCACAAAACGGCGGTAATAACTAGCAAAACCAAGGAACGAACCGCAACTCTGGAATAGTGGTAGGGGCGGCCAATTTGCCACCACCTGCACCTTACTGGGGTCTGTGGAGACGCCCTTGTCCGAGATGACATGGCCCAAGTCAGCGCACCTCCTGTTGGAAAAATGCACATTTGCTGAGCTTGGCCTTCAGGCCCTGTTGCTGAAGCCTTCCCAACACTACCTCCAACCTCTCCAGATGCTGTTCAACCGTGGACGAAAAAACCACAATATCGTCAAGATACAAGAGCAATGACTGGCACTGTTGGTCACCAAATATACGTTGCATCAGCCTCTGGAAAGTGCTTGGAGCGTTGCACAGCCCAAACGGCCTACGGTTCCATTTCGAAGAGACCAAATGGAGTGCAGAATGCCGTTTTGGGCCGATCCGCTTCGGACACAGGGACCTGATTATAGCCGCTGGCCAAACCCAAAGTTGAGAACCAGCGGGCACCCGCCAAGGCATCCAGGGACTCATCGATACGAGGAAGAGGAAAGCGTCCTTTCTCGTTTTATTGTTGAGTTGCCGGTAATCAACGCACATACGCATGCTTCCATCCTTTTTCTTTACTAACACAATGGGACTAGCATAGGGACTGCTGCTCTCCCGAATTACCTGTGCCTCCAAAAGTTGGTTAATGTGATCTTTAACCAACTCATACTCAGGAAGGAGGGATACGCCTATGGCGTTGCCGAACAGGGACTTCGTCCAAAAGCGGAATATCGTGAGTAATCAGATCTGTACAGCCCAAGTCACCATCATGAGTGGCAAAGACAGGGATATATTCCTGTAAAAAGGCCCGCACCCGGCACTGCTCTCCCGCGGTAATGAGGACAAGTCCATGGACTCAATCTGGCCTTGGACCCCAGAAGAAGCGATTTGGGACCTCACCCTGGCAACCACAGATGGCGCCTCGGTGACCCCTGTAGGCAAGCTGACCACATGAACCTTATCCAGGGTACCCACCACCGTACGTGGGTACAGCATCACATCGATGGTCCCAACATTCACAATAGGGATGTGGGCCGTACCCCCAGCCACCTGAACCAGGGCCGGGGAGGCCAACAGTCCAGCCGGCAAACCAGAGTCCAGGGGCTCCAACATAACCGTACAACCAGAGTACTGCTCTGAACAGGTCGCAGTGATGATCTTCATCGTGCCACCAGGAATGCGGCAGGACTTACTACCACGAACCTTCACCCTACCTGGAACATCCCGAGGGGCCTGCTCGCTGACCTGGTGACACCGCTGCAATGCCTTCACCACCGGCTCTGGGGCCCCAGATACCGAGGGTAGATTGAACAAGGCCAACCCATACTGGCCAAACAGCTCTCTGTAGCACCTGCGGATGATATTCATTCCCATCACACCAGGAACATGGAGCGGCATATCACTGGCGGGATCTTTAACCACCAAAACCCCGCACCTTGTCATTAACTTACTACAAAGTTTAACATCCAACTCCAGGTAGCCGATATAAGGGATGGCCAACCCATTGGCCGCTCTGAGCTGCAGCCAGTGACAAGACTGAAGTCTCTCTACACCCCATGGCTCAAAATGCTGAAGGAAAAAGCTCTCTGTAACTGTAGACACCATGGATCCAGTGTCCACCAAGCAAGGAACATCAACCCCTCCCATCATTACACTCAAATGTGGACAAGAGGAAATCAACTGAGGGCCCCCTTCCGAAACACTTTGACTAACTTCAGAGCCAATAACTGCCCCCCGAATTGTGACTCTGCAACTCGGCGGGCGCTAGTTTTCGAAGATGGAAGAAAACGCGACTGCCTACCAGACTGCTGGGAGGCGGGCAAAACAGACGAAGCATTAGGTGGAACACGTATCCCTCACACTCCCTGGCAAAGTGACCTGGTTGCTGACAGCGTCGACATATGACAGGGCCTTTATAAAATGGCCGGTTGCGCTGCTGGGGATTCTGTAAGAGGGAAATACTTTGGGTAAGCTGGTTTAACTGTTCTTGCAGTAACTTCAACATTTCTCTCATCTCACTCAACTCAGATGCCTGAATAGTGGTACTCAAACCCTGAGGACCACCCTGAACTCCAAACTGCATGCCCAAGGCAGAGGGGACAGAATTACTTCGGCCGCGAGTATGTCCAGACGACCCTCGCGCTCCCAACGAATAGCCTCGCTCCTAACCTCAAGCAGAGCCACAGTGGGCTTCCGACGCACCAACTGTTTTAACTCACGACGGAGAGCACCCTCAAGCACGTGCTCCACAAACTGATCGCGCAGCAGTACTTCGGAATTTGGTACGCCAGTCGAGGAGTTCTGTTTTACGGATGCCATAAGACTCATCAGGGCAAGCGAAAACTCTTGCAGTGTTTCTCCTTCCTGCTGCCGTCTAGAAAAGAACGCCTCCTGAAGGGCAACATAAGACTCGCAACAACCATACAATTCCTGCAATGCTGCTATAATTTTAGCCGGGTCACCTCGCTCTATACTAGGTCGATGCTTTATCTCCTCACGTGCTTCGCCCTCCAAATGGTCATACAAGAAAAAGGCCTGATCGGAAACAGACAGGTAGCGTGCCCTCATGCAGGCCTGCACCTCGTCAAGCCACTCTGTGAGCCCTATACCTGATCTACCCCGAAATGTGGGACATCTTCTATCTCGAGGTACAACAACTAGTCGCTCAGTTACAGGGGGATTAACTATTGCAGTAGTAGGGGCCGCAGTAGTAGGGGCCACAGAGCTGGGACCAGGGGCATTGTCATTCTGCTCCTGGCGCAACCTCTCATTATCCGCTTTTAACTGCGCAACTAACTCCCTCAACTCCTGTAGCTCCTCACCCATAACCAAAACCCCACTGAGACAATAGAGACTCAAAGAATGCCCACGGTTCGTCACACGCCACCAAACTGCTGTTCTGTCTCTGAGAAAGAAAAAAACAAAAACAAATTTAAATAATAATTCACAATACAACCAATTATACAAACAGAAATAATACAGAAACAAACGTCAATGGCTTTAAAAAATGCATGATCCTGCCGACTATACGCCAAAATGTGGCGAGTGGAACTCCTTCCCACCCTTGTGGGCGTGGAACACCTTTTAACTTGTTCAGCGTCTTAAACTTTAATGAAAACACCAACTACGCCACCCAGGGAGTTTCGCCTCGGGAAATAGAATTAGACTGGCTCAATAATGAACCCTCCAAATTTACAGGAAGCACACAGGTTCGGTTCATGCATAAAGCCAGAGACACAGTTCCAGTATAACAATAACTTTATTTATATCATTAAAACAGACATGAAATATAAAATAGCATTCACACTGAGCAAAGAAAATAAAGGGAGAAAAAGTGCTGAGGCCTTACCAGCGGAGGGCACCGGGTCAAAATGTGTGGGATCTCAGGGGTTAAGGATTCCCTAATCACACATACACACAAAAATAACCAACTCAAAATACACCACAAAAAAAAAAGGGAAACAGCAAACAGGAGGAGATCCCACCACCAAGGACACCGACACCACCACTTCCAGCACTCAGCACTAAAGGAAAACAAACATTCAATTAATAAAGACAAAACTCAAACAATAAACCCAGAAAAATCAATGAAAACAAACAAAAAGAAAATCTTCTTTATAAACACTTAAACCACAAAAAAGTATAAACTAATCAAAAATCACTTAATCATAATCAAACAACAAACACCTCACACAAACGAGTCATAAAAATCAAATGAAAACAAAACGAAAATCTTTATAAACATTTAAACCAACGAAGACTAAACTAATCAAAAATTAGTTTACGCCTATAAACACACATTAATAAACGCAAATAAGTCAAAAGAAAAGAAACAAGATTGTCGTCTGCGTCAAAGTCACTTAGATACAGACTGGTCGAACGCCCAATTGCGCGCTGTAAAGTGCATCAAAGAGTCCCGAAGCCCAAAAGGAGCTCATATAGCTTTTCCTCGTTAAATCGAAATCAGTCGTTGAATCAGAATAAGTCGTTGAATCGAAACCAGTTGAGACAAACAATCCATAGAGACAAAACAGCAGCGTGGTGGGAAGGTAGAGACTCACGCAGGAACCGGCGCCAACAAGCGCTTCACAGTCCTGACGTATATAAACAAATCACATTTAATAACGGTGCATGATTAAATACACACAATGCCGCCTGGCTTACATACATACCCGTCAGGGAGCTGCACATCTATATACCAATTGTATCGTTAGTACAGCTACACGAAACCTATAATAAAGTGGCCCATTACTTTACACTCAGTCACACAGATGTTTAAAGAGGAAACAGATTCAACCTACCAACAGCACAACGCAACCCGGTTCCGTTACAGGATAGATCGGGTTTGTAACAGGAGAAACACTGCAAAAGACATTGCACACTGTAATGCCCATTACAACACTAACGAGGCCTCTAGGAAATGGGAAAATTTAGCCACGCTCCATTACCTGTCCGAGAACCGCAACTGCACCGCGAACACGAGAGGAACCACAGCGGAAGTGTGCCTCTGATGACAACAACGTTCAGAGTCACAAGAGCCCACCCTCTGCCCATATAGCATGCAGCTTCATCCTGATTGGTCCGGAGAGTGTGACCAGCACCTGCTGCAATCAATCAACCTGCTACAATCATATGATGTTTTTCTATGTATGTTGATTTTATGAAAAGGGTACTTCATGAGATGAATAAGATAAGATCATAAAATGCCCAAACATTTGGAATGGGTCAGTCAGACATGATTATGACCACTTATTACGTTTTGTTTTGTAGAAAGCCTTTCTTTAAAACGAATTTCGTTTTGAATAAATTGCATCTTCATTTTAAATTTTTCTTCATCAACGAATTGCCTGGATTAATAAATAAAAAGCAAATATAGTATATAATCAGGACACGCGCTGGCGCGTGACTGGAGCGCGACTCATACATGAACTGAACCTTGCATATTAGATACAAGCTAAAGTAAGCTTGAAATGTCAACAAACAAGCAAAAACAAAACAAACAAGCTAAAAGAAATGGGCTGCTCTCTGCTTATGTTTAGGCTAATTCATATGAAGTGTGCATTACTCTTTATTCTCGTTCACTACCACGAAGATGCAAGTTTGCATCGTCAATGCAAACTTTATCTTTGCAGCAACTGACAGAAAACACGTTTTGGGTCAGTCAGACATGATTATGACCACTTATTACGTTTTGTAGAAAGCCTTTCTTTAAAACGAATTTCGTTTTGAAAAAAATTCACCTTCATTTATCTATTTTTTTTCATCAACGAATTGCCTGGATTAATAAATAAAAAGCAAATATATACAATCAGGACACGCGCCGGCGCGTGACTGGAGCGCGACTCATACATGAACTGAAACTCTGGCATATAAGATGCATGTCTTAAAAGATCTGAGAAGTGTGTAATATATATATATAGTAAGCTTGAAATGTCTACTTTTAAACAAAACAATTACAAACTAAAAGAAATGGGCAGCTCTCTGCTTTAGGCTAATGTAACGGAGGCCAGCTAGTAGTTGCTGTGCGAGTAAACCTCACTCCCCGATCTCAATAGGCGCTCTAGCGACAGACGCTAGAGGCTGCAGTCTTTAGCCTCCTTGTTCAGAGCGCCTGACTCTCATGCCGGAGACCCGGGTTCGAGGCCCGCTCGGAGCGGGTCGAGTTGGACCCGGGTGTAAGGGGTTACATTGGTGCCGTGACCCGGATGAGAGTGAGGTTTAGGGGGGTGAGTGTAACGGAGGCCAGCTAGTAGTTGCTGTGCGAGTAAACCTCACTCCCCGATCTCAATAGGCGCTCTAGCGACAGACACTAGAGGCTGCAGTCTCTAGCCTCCTTGTTAGAGCGCCTGACTCTCATGCTGGAGACCCGGGTTCGGAGGCCCGCTTGAGACGGGTCGAGTTGGACCCGGGTGCAAGGGGTTACACTAATTCATATGAAGTGTGCATTAGGCTACTCTTTATTCGCGTTCACTAACGCGAAGATGCGAGTTTGCATCGTCAATTCAATCTTTATCTTTTCAGCAACTGACATAGGCTAGAAAACACTAGTTTATTAATAAACAATTTAAATGTTTTCAGATTTTCTAACCAGCATGTCACTGCGGGCATACAGGGCTCGTGGCGCCGAGTGGACAGAACTTGCGCGCGTGATCTTCAGAAATGCGCTCTCCTCTCTGGAGGAAATATCACCACTCTGCTCACATTCTCTGGTTTGAGACAATGTGCATCTCCAGTTTTCTAATAGTTGATTGACAGCTTTAAGATGCATTATTGGAATCGACACTCTCTGGTTGAACATGTGTGATGCCGTCTGAGCCTTATCTCTTAATTTTTAATTAGTCACGCGGTAATACCGTATACCGCGGTAAAATAGGGAGGAGGTTTGACGGTATCAAAATTTGGATACCGCCCAAGCCTACTCTGGATTGCATGATCTCATTTTCTCTTACTACAAAACAATGACATTGACCGGTCAGGCTTCAAACTACACACAGCTTCCATATTGGTGTGGTGATTCTTATAATCTGACCAACTTCATGGGGACAATTCCACAACTGGAAATATTTTGCTTGTTGCTCTTTAGATATAGAAATTAATTCTGATGAAAAATATGATGTGTGTGGAAATAACTGCAGAAAGTAATAGAAATAGAAAGTAGAATAAAAAACCTCTTTGATAACTCCAAACTCAATTTTGACCCAAAGACAATAGTATGCATGTGACTCCAAACAAATGACTACAATGAGAAATAATGCAATTATCATTGTCACATACAAATTACCTTAATGGTGCCATCTGGAACTAAAAATCAAAACATATTCCATTTTCCATAACAGATGGGGGCAGTACACCTCCAGAAATTGAGTTGTGCGACGGCGCGTGCACACTCACGTCTTCAAACAACACGCGAGCGCTGTTTTGCTCTATCTTTCTTGCGCATATTATTCAAATCATTTGACACCGATAGTAAAAGGTTGGAAGACCGCAGTTTCACGTGGAGCATTTGGAGATTTTTAGAGATCAGAGACTCAATGAACAACATCTCCACACTAAATGATGAAGACCGTCTCATAGATGCCTGTCTCAAAAACAAGCTGGTGCATTTCGACAATATGGGAAAATAAAAGCCTGGGCTATTATTTTAAGTTTACGGTATTCGTTTTGTTCATATTACACTTTTATTGTTAGTTTGAATTAATTTGACAGACGTCAGTGACAGATGTTTATCAAGCTAGCGCCATTCAGAGCTGCCAACTCTCACGAATTCACAGTGAGACACACGCAATTGACACTTAGCAAACAGGTTAGTTAAGCTCTCAGATTCTGTCAATTTTATTACGCAATTCAAACAATAAATACCGTTTTGTCGCTTGTACATGTTACACCACAGATCCCTAGCGCACGTGAACCGATCATCTCTACTAGCTAATGGAAAAAGAACATGAACACTGTTGAAAGATACTGTATGCTACAACTTACCAAAATGTATTCCTCATGCATAATGTCGACCAATCATTTTTTGAACTGTTCCCTGAACTGAAAGTAGTAGTGGGCTGTATTTCCCCACGACTGACATCAGGTTCAAGTACACATATAAGCCGTACGAGTTACTCGTCTATTGCAGTTTGGCTGGTGGTTATGTTGCCCGCCCACATACCGCCTCCCATGGCCGAAACTGGTATTACGAACACCTGACCGGGCCGGGGCTAGTAATTTAGCATGCTAATTTAGGTTTATATCTCGGCAGCACTATTACTTGTCAGTTTTTTAATGACATCATTGTACTTATTTCTTCTCATTCTTTTGATGCGTGTAGCTCATTTTCTGGATATTTTTACCTCAATTATTACATATGGCACCTTTAATTCCCACCTAAATAAACTTTCTATACTTATTAATTGATGTTGCGTATGATGTAAAGTTTTAAAATATGGAATTTCCTGACATTTTAGAGGTCATCTTGGAGTTTGCGCTCTACTGAGTTTAACATAAGAGATACAGCTTGGCAAACAGCAAAAATGGATTCAGCAGAAAAAATACCCCTTGAAAAGTCTGTTTGCCAACTTTTACTCAAAAATGCCCACTGAAGCATTTAAATAGATCTAATAGCTAAATATTTCCAAGAAAAGTGAATATGTGAACTCTTTTATAGTAATCTAACCATGCCTGAAACTCCCCCCCACACAAAACAAACACCTATTTAAACTAATGATGTATTTTGAGTTGCACGTGGGTGGGTGTGTAATTGTTACCATTCTGTGTCCATCAACTGTTATTTCCACCTCTTTAATCAAACCACTCTTCTTTAAAACATTATGATGTGATTTTATTTCACTTGTCTTTTTGTTTCTCGTTGCCTCTCGTATTGAGCTTTTTGGCCCGCACACACAATTCACTGCCAATCACATGTGCTCACATCATTCTCTTTCTGTGAAACCTGTAAACTGCATTCACCAGTTTTCATTCTATAGTGGTTGACCAGAGCACTGAAATTATGTCTCACTTAAACTACAATTAAATGGATTTCCCCACACATTTCGCTTCAGTCCTCTGTGTAGCATTTTATTATTTTCTACGCAGCCGCGACATCAGACTGTGACTGTGATGGTATTATCTTCAGGAAACAAACTTTTTTTTTTTCCTGTTATCTCTTTAAAGCTGCTTTGAAACAACCTGTATTGTTTTATTGGCTATGGCAATAAAAAAAGCTCACAACATAAAAGAGCTATGAATGAACTAGTTCATTTTTTGAAGTATGAACTATGAACTGAACTAGTTCATTTTAAAATGTGTGAACTGAACTTTGAACTAGTTCATGTAGAAAGTGATTTTCCCCAACACTGTCTGTAACATATGGTAACCCTCGTTCCTTAAGGGAGGGAACGGAGACGTAGGTCTACGAATTCACTTTCACTATTTAAAAGTAAATAGCATTCACATTTTTATTAAATGAAACTATTTATGACCTAGATAATGCATCCGCAACAGCATTTTCAGAGCCTTTTTTGAAACGGACATCAAGATTAAACTCTAGAACGGCGAGAGACCACCGCATAAGCCGCTGATTCACATTAGACATGCGCTCAAGAAAAATTAAGGGGTTATGGTCTGTGTACACTACGATTGGAGCTACACCACCACCTAAATATACCTCAAAGTGCTGTAGTGCCATCAACATTGCCTGTGCCTCCTTCTCAATAACACTATAGTTCTTCTGACACCTTGAGAACTTTTTAGAGAAGTATGAAACCGGATGCTCTACACAAAAATGATCCTCCTGCAACAGGACCGCACCAGCTCCTGTAGCTGAGGCATCAACTTCTAACTTAAATGGGGCATCAAATTGAGGGACTTTGAGTATTGGGGCGCTACAGAGCAGGTCTTTCGCTGCATTGAAAGCATACTCACAACTGGGTGTCCAGACAAACCTTTTTGTAGTGCTAAGCAGATCAGTTAGTGGCGAGACAACGGTGGAAAAGTTTGGGCAGAAAGCACGGTAGTATCCACACATTCCAAGAAACCTGCGCAGTTCACGTTTATTAGAAGGGATATTGTATTCAAGGATAGACTTTGGCTTCAACAGGCTTCTCCATTCCCTGTCCCACTTGTTTACCAAATAGCAACTCACGAACTCACAATTGGCGAGGTTCAATGTCAACGAGGGCATTAGCAAACCGCTAAAACATTCTCAAGGGTGGATAGATGTTCTGCCCAGGTGTGTGAGTGGACAACCACGTCATCCAAGTATACCTCAAAGTTTTCCACACCAGCCAACACACTATACATCAAACGCTGAAATGTGGCAGGAGCGTTCGCATCCCAAAAGCTAAGACAGAATATTGCAGAAAACTGTCTGGGGTGATAAAAGCTGATATTTCTGATGCCCGCGGTGTCAAAGGCACCTGCCAGTAACCTTTCAGTAGGTCTAGCTTTGTTACAAACTTAGCGTTGCCCACCCCGTCCACACAATCTTCCATTCTAGGAAGCGGAAGGAATCAGCTTTAGTGACGTTGTTGACTTTGCGGAAGTTGGTGCAGAAGCGATAGGTGGAAAATCTCTCAGCCAATCATTTCCAAGACCACCTAGAATCATTGGACAGGAAGTGTGTCAATCAAACGTCACACCATCCCCCTCGGGCGTGTGTCCCCTTCATGCGTATACTCAAAGCTCGTGACCCAGTCACAGTAAGTGCAAGCTCGCCCCGGTACAGAGAGAGAGAGAGTAAGTGCATGATTCCCTCAAGTAAATGCATGCGTCCATGTTCTTCGAATGGGTGGGGTCAGGGCCAGCGTTGGAGGAAAGAAGGTAGGACCTTTTGAGTTGTGTATTTTCAAAATTTGCCGGCCGTTTTGCAAACAGTGTTGCCAACTTAGCGACTTTGTCGCTATATTTAGCGAGTATTCAGACCCCTCTAGCGACAAATTTTCAAATCAGCGACTAGCGAGAAACGACTTTTTCTGGTGTTATCAGAGATTTTTGGAGACTCTCTGACGTGAAAGCACATATCGTTTTTCCTCATCTCAACGAGCAGCGGGAGCTGCCATGGGTCCCACCCCGTCCCAAATCACTCACAGGTGACCCAGTCCTCGCGCAGCAGCCCCTCCCAGCTCAGAGCAGGAGATGTTCTCCTCCGCGTGCAAACTGCAAAACAATTCGTGCAAATTAGTCACTATTTTTAGCGACTTTTCAGACCCCGACTCTTTGCTTACTTTTTGTTTTCTCCCTGCCGTCACTCAGTCTAGCTACATCTACCCTGTTCAGTGAATGGCTGGTTATTTAAATATTTTCAGTTTCCTTTCTTTTCTTGTGCTTACAGTATTACTTTTTTGTCATTCACTAGGCCTATATCAACTCGTTGTGTGTGACAAAAAATATATAGGAAATGAGAACAGCTTTATTTTACATTTGACTGTATTATATTATAATATTAAATACAATATGTGAGCTGAGCATTAATTTATTGAGAAAACACATTAGGCAAGCGAAACGCAAGTACGAACACGATGACGTCACGAATATGCTAATTAACGTATGATGTCATCTAAGCAACATTTAGAGACTTTTAGGGAAAGCGTTAGCTACTTTCATTTGAAAAGAGTTGACAACACTGTTTGCAAATCCCATACCCTACCTTTAAGTAAAGATGGACGGAACTTCTGTCAACCATTTTTTGGTAATTATTAATTTGCTTGGTTCACATTCCTAAAAATTTGGGTCGCGGCTTCATGAACATAGGAAAATGTGGGTCCATGGCCAAACTATTTAAGAACCGTTTTAGATCATGCAGGACCCAAGTAGAGGACACTCAGGTGCTCTATTCTGACACACCACTGCACATGTTTCTTTCATCTTTGGTTTAACTAATCATTTAAGTTTGTAAATTAAGAATTTCCCCCTTTTTTCAGTTTCAATTTAATTTTTAGTTAAAAAAAAAACAACAATGCATAGTTCATAAACACTACCTTGCGTTAATGTGTACGGCTAGCACCACCTAGCACCCAATCAGTGCTAATACCAGTATCATTCGGTTTGAACGTGGATACAGTGTGAAAATTATGATATTGCGGTAAGTTTATCTCAAACAAACTTAATTGACAGTCCAGCTATAGGATTGTGTCAAATGTTGAACCTCTGACACTCTTACAAAGGGTTCCAAATGTAAATGTTCACTTTATATTCACAAATATATATGAATTCTAATGAGGTCACATTGTTGTTGAAGGCACAAATTATTTGGTTGCCACTTATTGATATGATTTTTTTTTTTCAGGTGAGTGTATTTGGGTTTGGAGCAGATGAAAATGGAAACTGGCATCATTACTTTGAACAAAATAAGCATCATCGTAATGCTGGCAATCATGGAGGAAGCTATGAATATCGTATTGCACTTAAGCTTCATGAGAAAAAGGAATTCGGTTGTATAAAGGATGGTGACTGCAGTACATTTCACATTTATTAAGTATTCTTAATATTATGCATGGTCAAGACATTTTTTTAAGGTCATCATGAACAAAACAAAGGCTATGTAGAGGCAGCATGCTCAGTACTCAGTACCACCTAAAACACATTGTTTTTCTCAAATAAATTTACAAACACACTGATCCAGGGTCATGTTTTAACATAAGAATTGCTGTCATTACCAGATGGCATACATGTGATTCTGAGTAGTAATCAACAAGGAATAGATATGTAACAGCTATTATAACTGTAGGGAAGCCAACCAGTTGGAGTGGAAAGGGGAAATGACGTGCTGTACAAAAAAGTTGATGCAAAATTCTAAATGGTGTTTTATTGGAAGGTGCTAAAATATTTGCAGTGCAGGAGAAAACAAAAATGAATAAAAACTGTACAAAAAGAAAAGAAAACAGCAACAATGTGCTAATTTTGGCTAAACCAAATGGCCCAAGGTTCACATCACTGCTCAGTATATGAGTTCACAATCAGAACTGAAATCCTTTCAGCCAGCAAGTCTATTTATAGGCTGAAGCTAACTAATACGCTTGTAACAATCAATTTAAATAATATAAACACCCAAAACAACAATTAAACCTTCCAAACAGCTAAAACAACAACCATTAACAGAAGAAGAGTTTAACAACAAATTACATGACAAAAACAACTGTTTCCAAATCCCCCTCCTCTGACATCACACCAAAATGGTATCTTCCACAGGAAGTGATGTGGCCGTTGCTTTAAAAAACAGTTTAACCTGGATTATGGGTTTGGTTGTACAGAGTGTGAACCTGGAAGTTTAACTGCAATAAGGTTTGTGGAAAATATGTGGGAAAATAAAGGTAATTATCATATAAATTATTGTGTGTTCTGGCATTCGGTTCATTTAGGAAAATTATTATACATTTTAAGAAAAACTATAAAGAGTTGAAAACTACAACAAAACACAGCAGTGGTAAACTTTAGAGTGAACAAAACAAAAGATCCATAACACATTCCTGATGTGTACAAAGATGTAAATATTGTCGGCAATGCACAGTATCCGTGAAATGGGTGTATGTTTGTAAGTCCAAGTTTATAGAGTTACCAGGTTAACCTGTAACATTTCTCCCCTTCCTCAGACACATGAGGTGTCCTAGAGAGATAATCTGCTGTATTTTGTGATCCAGCTTTGTACAAAATTTCAAAGTCAAATGGCTGGATGGCTAAAAACCATTTGGTGATACAAGCATTGGTGTCTCTCATATGGCCCAACCAGGCCAATGCTCTATGATCAGTCTCAGAGTGTGAATTTGTATTCTCTCGCACACACATACGCACGCACAAACTCTGAGATTTCCGTTATATGAAGATGTTACAAAACATATCTGGTGTGTTTGAAATACATGTAAGAGAGCTGTGATTTGCAAACTTGTTATACCCTGTCCTCCTGAGTGTAAGGGCTTTTGAGACGAAACCCTTTATATGTGTGTCTGTGACGTGTGATGTTTGATATGGTTACAATTCTCCAGATCTGGGCCCGTATTCATAAAGATTCTAAGAATCCTCTTAGAAAACTCTTAATTTAGCTTAAAAACTTTTACGTAGGAGTCTTAGCTTAAGAGCGATTCGGGACTGATCTGAGAGCAACTCTGAGTAAGGAAAAGACAAAAACTTTCATCTTAGTGAGGAGTCGGGGCTGACCCCGTTGCTATGTATGACACACTCTTTTGAAGACTGTGATTGGTTGGTTGTCCAAGAAGGGAAAAAAATATCAATTTTAAGTATAGAGTTTACTCACACATATACACACACATTATATACATTATGTATATACATAAATCCTTTTTTTACCATGCTGTTAATATCCTAAGCCTAAGGTATTTGATTGGCTTAGAATGATAAAAAAAAAAAAGTTTCCAATTACACTGATTGCTGTCTATTTAAGTGGTGGTTTGAATGTTGGTTTTAATATAGCAAACATGGAATAAAAAACGAGAAAGATGAGAAAGCCCAACTGGACAGAAGAACAGTGTTTACTGTTAGCCCAAGTTAGTGGATGAACACAAGACCATCATTAAAGAAAAAAAATTGGGCCGGGTGTCACGGCACAAAGCAAGAAGCAGACGTTGGAACTTATAGCACAAATTATTAATGGTTCATTCCCTGCTTGCGCACATCAGGGAAGCCTACTATATTCATTAATGCAGTTTTTTTTTAGCCTACAAGGTGGCATAGTAGCCTCGCTCGAGACCATCCTGATCTCGCAAGCTTTCAAGGTTTCACTCGCAGATCAGTCTGGATACTTTCCGTTAAAGAAAATTTGGGAGCAGTTCACCAACGACGTCCAATCAGCGTTGGCTTTGAGGCGGGTTGAGGTGTGACTCAATTAAGCAGAAGCAACGCGATCTAGAAACATTTTCAGACACCGGTAGTCCTAATTCTTTTAGCCGTTGGCTAATGCTTTTTTCTCTTGCATCCTTCTTGTGAAATATGGACCGGGCAGCTGAAATGGTGCCTTTTATTCGCAAATTGTAGTTACATAAACGGCAAATATCCTTTGCCGACATGTTGCTTATTTGCTGAGCTAACCAGCCTTTACCTGCAGCAGCAAGTTAGTACGTCATGTGCTTCGTTGATCTGATTGGTTGATTTGGCCCGTCTATCACCAACATAGGCCAATCAGCTAACCAGTATTTTCGCCCCTTACCAAAACTACTTCAACGGAAGGTTTCCAGATGGATATGCGGAGCAAATCCATCTGGCGGAGTCAGGTTAGTGGCATAGTAAGAGGTTCTGAAAGTGATGTAACTGTTTGTGTGATCACTGTTTACAGAAGTTGTGACAGACCCATATCACTGCTGCTTTATTGCATTTCTGGCGTTATGGCATTGTGATGTGTCGGAGATATTAGCGTGTCTCTAATAAGATCGGTCACAAACATGATTCCTGAACGATCTCGTTTATATATATATATATATATATATATATATATATATATATATAGTCTATTAACTCACTGTCGTCTATTGCAACACATTTCTTCTCCTCTTCATCGTCTTTTCTGCCATTTTCTCCTCTGCTAAAGAAACTCTTAAGCCTCTTAAAAGTCCTCATCCGTACTCCTAACAGTTTTGACCTTAAGACCTCTTTTAAGGGTTAAGATTCTTTCTGAATTACATTTTCCTTTACTAGGAATTTTTCTTTAATTTTAAGAGTAAAAGCCCACATTTCTAAGAATTTTCTTAGAATCTTGTCACTAGGAGCTACTTTTTGCATTAAGATTATTTATGAATACGGGCCCTGATCTATCTATTTAAGCAGTATACCAATATCGTGAAATGTAGAACCACATGTACATGCTGTTTTCAAAGTAAGCTTAAGTTCCCCCTTAGTCATAAAGATGCAAATTAACATACCCCAACCAACGAGGGGTGTACGTGCTCCAGAAAATGGAGCATCGTTATTGGCTGTCAACCTTACCAGGGTGTGCCCAGTTTAACCTTAAAACCATGAAGCAAGAGACTGTCTGGTCTCTTCTCTGGTGTTTCGCCCCTGTGTATCTCCCTTGTGTTTCGCTCTGCTTCCCTGATGTAATCTTCGTGTATTCCTCTGTTCCGGTTTTATTTTGTCTTTGTTTCATTTTGCGTTTAGCAAGTCTGTTCTTAGTGCGGTGATTCTCGTCTTCCGACTGAATTACCCACGTGTGTTTCATCAGTCTTCCAGCCTCCTGGTGATAAGACTATCCATAGGCATACAGAACTATTTTCAGGACGTTTTGAATCTCCCGCAAATCAACCATGCTTGGAAGAATCAAAGAAGTCCCCCTCTTACTTCTTGGATGCCGCACACTTTCTCATACTCAACACTACTAGGTCTGAATGCAAAGCTTTTTTCCATCTAAATTTAGACGCTGTCTCTGAAGGTCTAACTGTGCTAGCAATTGTGTTTTCCTTGTGTTTCCATTTTTCTTTTCTTACTGTTTTATTTTCATTTTGTTTCATATATATCTATGTTTTACATGTAGTGTAGTTCATTTTTATTAAACCTCATTTATACGTTATTGCCTCTGTCTGTGTTGATCACATAACAAAGCCTCTTTAATATGAGATCCTAATGCTACAATCTGATATTGTTAAGTGCACAAAACGTTGTCAGTAAACTTAAGCTAAAATAGACCACAAGTTGTTGATAACTTCCACCAGAACAGCGCGCGGACAAGCTGACTGAGGAAGCGGCGTCAATTGCTTTGGTATTTTAAAGATCAACAGCAATCTGTCTGTGTAGGATGTATATTCCTAATTAATCATCATTCACTGAGTTTAATTGTTTATACACACCTGAAGCATAACCCATATATAGCATAGCATATATATGCTGTATAACCCCTCGTTGGGTGATTTATTTATGTAAGGACTTGGTTCAAACTATATTCGATAATTTGTTGATCAGAGATGAATAACTGTTGAATATCTTTCCTAGACATTAAAGTCCAAGGAAGGAATGGAGCTGTTTCTTGGTCACTGGCCATTCTGAATTCTTGATGGCCTCCACTTTCCTCACCTGTGGACGTATTACTCCATGACTCCGCACATAGCCTAGGTATTGTGTCTCAGTCCTGGCTAGGGTGCATTTTTCTGGGTGGATGGTTAGACCAGCACTCTTAATTCTCAGTAGCACGTCCTTCAGATGACCCATATGCTCCTGCCAGGTTTGACTTTAGATGATTATGTCATCTAAGTATGCTGCAGCAAACTTCTCAGTCCCCCGGAGGATCTGGTCCATCATCCTTTGAAAAGTAGCCGGAGCTCCGTGAAGCCCAAAGTGAAGGACGCGGAACTGAAAATGTCCAAAGGGTGTTTTTAATGCGGTCACCTCCTTGCTCTCCAAACTTAGTGGAACCTGCCAATATCCCTTGCAGAGGACAAGTGTGGTGAGATACTTTACTCTTCCAAGACTCTCCACTACCTCATCCACTCTTGGCATGGGAAACGGGTCAAATTTGCTCACACCATTGAGCTTGCGGAAATCCAGACAGAATCTGAGACTGCCATCCTTCTTAGGCACTAGGACAGTGGGATTGCTCCATTCATTGGTTGAAGGTTCAATCACACCAAGGCTCTGCATGGTCTCCAACTCCTCCTTCATAACTGGCAAAAGTCTTTCTAGGACCCGGTATACTGGCTGACAAATGGGTTTGGTATCTTTGAGAGTGATGTGATGGTGGATAATGTTTGTTTTGCCAAGTGTCTCCATAAAGAGTTGGGCTGGGATGCATTATAGAAGTTCCTGCCTTTGACCATCTTCCTGGAGCTCAAAATTCAGTTGTTTCTCTGACGACCAGGCAGGTGTTGTTCCTCTATTTCCTCCTCTCCCTCCACGGATCTCACAAACAAAGCAGTTGTGGTTTCCACCACTTCCTCAGATGTCGGTCCTTGTTGTGTGGAGCAAGCATACCACTTCTTCAACATGTTAACATGGAAGATTTGCAAGGACTGGGTCCTGGATGGGATCTCGATCTCATATGTTACAGGACCCCCTTTCCACTTTATTTGGTAAGGGCTCTGACACTTAGCCAGCAGTTTATGCTCACACGTTGGTAACAACAACAAGACCTTTTCACCTGGCTCAAATGTACGGGATCTGGCTATTCGGTCGTACCATTCTTTTTGACGTTTTTGAGACTGCAGGAGATTTCTCGTGCAAGGACTGCTGTCTTCTGCAGATTCTCTCTCATCTTTAGTATGTAGGAGAGAATGTTTTTCTTGTCTGGTTTGTCAGTGGCCACCCAACTCTCCCTCAGTACATCCAGAGGCCCACATGGTGAGCATACAGCAGTTCAAATGGCGAGAACCCTGTAGATGCATAAGCACCTCCCTTTATTCAAACAGGAGGAATGGAAGTCACTTGTCTATGGTGGCCGAGAGGTGCTCAACGTGTTGCAAGCTAAAGAAGACACATGCAAATGGAAAAAAATGCATGCAAATAGAAAAAAACATCTGCAAATTAAGAAAAACATCTTCATCAGTTCCACAACACAAGTGTGCTCCAAATACTCACAACACCACCAAATACAGAAACACAATGCAAAAGCTCAAAACACAACCAAATACATAAACGCGCTGCAAGTAACACAAACCCAACACAACGGAAATGTTTCAGGGAACCAAATAAGTGACGGACACGACTGGGATGTGCTTATTGCTCGTTAGCTTCCCTATGCCCTACTCCCTTCAAAGGGCAGACGGCAGAGCTCTTCAAGTGGGACTTTGGCATGAGCATGGCACTAGTGTGTCATTTATGTAGCCGTTTGGAACGCACTTGATGAAGGGAGCAACAAGACAACTTAATTTCCAATGTAATTATTTTTACCTAGGATGTTCCTATGACAACGCAGCACGTTGTCCATCAGCTGTATAGTTGTTCTGATGACAGAAATATAATGATTAACATAACAGTTGCAAATAAATTATTTATTTATTTTTACTTCACAAAAAAAACTGTTAAAATATGCGTTTTACATATCCGTTGTATATGTATGTCACAGTGTCTCAACTTAACTAAACTTTGGACCATACATTACATAACATTTCTTCTGAAACTTTTCTTTATGGAAATTTAAACATAAAATGAAAGCAATTTGTATTGTGTAACTGATGTATAGATTAATATATTGCCTTCATGTTCTTCTTCTCTATCTTTTTTTTATTTAGTTTAGTTTTCAGGTCATTGTTCTTTTCTCATTTGTATTCTGATGACATTGAGCATATTGTTAATACATGTTGTATATTGTATACAAGTTGTACTGTATGTCATAATAAATTGAATCTCTGTGTTTTGCGGGGGAAAAGTTAAAAGAAATTAAATAAAATTAATTAAAATAAAAAATTATAATATTATAATATTATTTATATATACAATATTATTTTAATAGTATAGTTTATTTATAAAAATATAGGCTTTCACTTCTTGTCAATAAACGTTTTTTTGCTGTAAGCACGTCCTGTGTATCATAGAAATGGGTTTTATCCATTAATAACGAAGCCTAGCAGAATAACCACAACTAGTGCAACTTTAATAGATAATATATTTACAAATGTTTTGGATAATCACATTACTAGTGGGTTGATAATAAATGATATAAATGACCATCTGCCTATATTTGCAATATTTGATTATCAGTTGTCTAAAAAAAACAGTATACCATCAAATATATCAAATAAAAAGGAATGCTGATCATATTAATAAGTTTAGGAATGATTTAATGAAACAAGAGTCGAAAGAGGTGTATACAGATGATGTGAATAATGCCTATGATTATTTTCTTAAATGTTATCTTACACTGTATAACAAGCATTGTCCTGAGATCCTATGCAGATCTAAACAAAGGCAAAATAGTAAACCTTGGATAACAAATGGATTAAAAAATGCCTCTAAAAAGAAAAATAGACTTTATAAGGAGTTTATCAAATCAAGAACAGATAATGCAGAAAAACGTTATAAGAAATACAAAAAAGGACTATTATAATCGAATGTTACATGAAAATAAGAATAATTTAAAGGCTACATGGAATATTTTGAACAAGGTAATTGGGAATGAGACTGGGACAACGCAACTACCCAAATATTTTGAAAAGGATAATAAGGTAATAGATAATAAAGATGAAATGGTCCATGAACTGAATCAATTCTTTGTAAATGTAGGATCTAGCTTAGCAAATGAAATACCAATATCTAATGATCAGTTAGGGGGAGTCTGGAAATGGCAAAATAGGATTATGCAGTCAATGTATCTAGGTGAGGTGACTGAAAATGAAATATTATCTGTGGTTCAGAAGCTAAAAAACAAGACCTCAACGGATAGTAATGGTATTGATATGAAAATAATAAAAAACACAATTGATTGCATTATTAAACCATTATATTACATTAATTAATTATTCTTTTCAGAAGGAATTTTTCCAGATAGTATGAAAATAGCTAAGGTAATACCTTTTTTTAAAACTGGAGATAAACATATTTTTAATAACTAGACCAGTATCTCTCCTACCTCAATTTTCCAAAGTGCTTGAAAGACTCTTAGTTAATAAATTAGATAACTTTATTGAAAAACATGAATTATTAAATGAAAACCAGTACGGATTTAGATCAAATAGGTCTACAGGATTGGCTATCACGAAAATTATTGAAGACATAACCGCAATAGACAGAAATAAATACACAATAGGAGTGTTCATTGATTTGAAGAAGGCATTTGACACTATAGATCATCAAATCCTTATTTCTAAATTATATGCTCATGGAATTAGAGGGGTTGTACTGGACTGGTTAACCAGCTATTTACAACGACAACAATATGATGAGTTTGATGGTCATAGGTCAGAATGTATGAATATTGAATGTGGACTTCCACAAGGCTCAATTTTAGGACCTAAACCTTTTTATTTTATATATAAATGAGATTTGTGAGGTATCAAAAAAAATTACATTACGTATTATTTGCAGACGATACAAATTTATACAGTTCAGGAAATGACTTGAAAACTTTAGCTAATAATATTGAAGATGAAATGGATAAACTAAAATTGTGGTTTGATGAAAATAAATTATCTTTAAATTTGAGCAAGACAAAGTTTATGATATTCAGCAACAAATTTCAACTGAAATTTGAATTGAACTGTATGTGGTCAATGTATAAATGTATAAAAGTTTAAATAAATATCAGATATGTTGGAGAATGGGTAGATGGTGGAGGGAACAGTGCTAATGACATATTATGTATGTTAATATATTTTGGGTGATGCTAATGTCATCTATTTATGTTAATACATTTTAGGTGATGGTGGAGATCAATGTTAATGCCATCTACTATTGATGTCTATAAAGGGGGCAGATAAAAATAAGAATATTATTCTTCCATCTGCTCCTTTCTGATCATGGAAATGTAAAGGAAATTTCAAATGAATTGTATGTGATTGGTATAAATAATGCATTTTCATGAAAGAGAAAGAAAAAGAAAGACATAATAAATACATAGATGCCCTATTGGCCGCTGGAGCGCACGTCAATGGCACCGCCATATTGGGAGAGCAGCTTTCCCATACCTCTCATACCAGGAATTGAGAAAAATGCCTGTTTTGTGCGCTGTTTGGGGCTGTACAAATCGCCACACAACTGAAAACAGCTTTCGAGGAAGTACCTTTCACAAGCAAGAATGAAAGTTTGTTTTTGGTTGTATTTGGTCATGATTTAATTCAGTAGCCTAATTGTAACGTTAAAGGTTCAATACCTAAGATTGCATATCACTAGAGGGCGCTACATTCAAAACAACAACAACGGCTTTGCTTGATGACGACGTGGAGGAACGCGGAATGATGGGAACTGTTGTTTTCAACTCCACCGTGGATAAATCAGTCAGACGGGAATCGAAAATTAGTTGTCATGGATGAGGTAAAGTTCGATTTCTATAAATGTTGCGTTTAATGACATGCTTGTTTTTCATTAAACTGAAATAGCCGCAAGAAAAGTCAGGTTTAAAAGTAAATTAGTTATCACAGATGTTACTGTACGAGTCACTGGACGAAGCTATGGTGGAGAGGGTTTGAAGTCAAATCGTTGCTAATGTATCCTGACTTCGCCCTATGCTGCAATATGCATTTAGTTTTGTATTCATTTACAGAAATCAGCTGCTTGACAATTACTGATGTTATTAGATTTTTCAGGTGATATTCTCAATTCAGTGAACAGATGTTCTGATGTAAAATTTTCAGACTGCAGACTCAGCAACGATTGTATTTAATTGTACAGTACAATCATAACATAGAACAGACATTATCTTCCTTTCATGATGAGAAAGTGCGCGTCCGGTGTGCGATACTGGACTTTGTCCTAGACGTGGCGCGGCTCTTCTCGTCCGGTGTGCGATACTGGACTTTGTCCTAGACGTGGCGCGGCTCTTCGCGTCCGGTGTGCGATACTGGACTTTGTCCTAGACGTGGCGTGGCTCTTCTCGTCCGGTGTGCGATACTGGACTTTGTCCTAGACGTGGCGCGGCTCTTCTCGTCCGGTGTGCGATACTGGACTTTGTCCTAGACAGTGGCACGGCTCTTCTCGTCCGGTGTGCTATACTGGACTTTGTCCTAGACGTGGCCGCGGCTCTTCTCGTCCGGTGTGCGATACTGGACTTTGTCCTGAGACGTGGCGTGGCTCTTCTCGTCCGGTGTGCGATACTGGACTTTGTCCTGAGACGTGGCACGGCTCTTCTCGTCCGGTGTGCGATACTGGACTTTGTCCCTAGACGTGGCGCGGCTCTTCTCGTCCGGTGTGCGATACTGGACTTTGTCCTGAGCGTGGCCGCGGCTCTTCTCGTCCGGTGTGCGATACTGGACTTTGTCCTAGACGTGGCGCGGCTCTTCTCGTCCGGTGTGCGATACTGGACTTTGTCCTGAGACGTGGCGCGGCTCTTCTCGTCCGGTGTGCGATACTGGACTTTGTCCTAGACGTGGCCGCGGCTCTTCTCGTCCGGTGTGCGATACTGGACTTTGTCCCTAGACGTGGCGCGGCTCTTCTCGTCCGGTGTGCGATACTGGACTTTGTCCTAGACGTGGCGCGGCTCTTCTCGTCCGGTGTGCGATACTGGACTTTGTCCTGAGACGTGGCGCGGCTCTTCTCGTCCGGTGTGCGATACTGGACTTTGTCCTAGACGTGGCCACGGCTCTTCTCGTCCGGTGTGCGATACTGGACTTTGTCCTAGACGTGGCGCGGCTCTTCTCGTCCGGTGTGCGATACTGGACTTTGTCCTAGACGTGGCGCGGCTCTTCTCGTCCGGTGTGCGATACTGGACTTTGTCCTAGACGTGGCGCGGCTCTTCTCGTCCGGTGTGCGATACTGGACTTTGTCCTAGACGTGGCGCGGCTCTTCTCGTCCGGTGTGCGACCCCCTTTACAGCCAACAGTTCACATTCCGAGAATAATTGAAAAGAATAATGCACCAGAATGTGCACCATTCCATTACAAATGCGCGAAACAAGCTGACTTTTGTTGCTTGATAGACGCAAACGCACAACTACAACTTCCGCATTTATCCAGGACTACACGTAGTACGAGCGGAAACTGAGGTAACGCGGATATGACGCGATTGACTGGTGACTCCCAGCTCACCCCTGCTCACACGCCCCGTTTCCTTGGTTAAAATCTCAATTTACTCGCGATTTAAACATAGCTTGAAACATTTGGAATATTGTAAGTTATCATCTTAACTAAATATATAACACTGGCCTTGTGATTTTGGGATATTTTAATGCAAAAACCTTAGGTATTGTACCTTTAAGAGGTTAAATTTTAAAATACTACTGTTATTGTCACGAAATGTAGTTTTAATAGTTTTTCAGTCGACAATGTAGTTGTTTAAAGCTCAAATATGTGGTTTGTTTCTAAAGATAACGCCTATTTAAGTTTTCGGAGTTGTAAGCTGCGCTCCGCGCTCGTCTACCCGCCTGGAACAGCCGTACCTCGGCCAGTGCTTCTGACGAATTGCCGCTGGCTCGGATGTCTCTAGTCTAGTGGTTAAACATGAGATATAATTAGGGGCCAAGCACCGATGGTGCGGAGGGACCTATTGTATCTGTTCCGGTTCTTATTATTCTTCTTCCGAACTTCCGACTGGGTGTCTATGGCAGCCCATAGAACCGATTGTGGGAAAGTTATGAAATTTGGTACACTGATAGAGGACAGTCTGAAAAATCTTTATAGCAAATTTGGAGTCTCCAACTCAATCCCTCTAGCGCCACCAACAGTCCAAATTTTCACTTTTATTATGCTAATAACTTTTGAACCATAAGGTCTATCAACAAAATTCTTTTTTCCTCTGATTCCTGAGCTCATGCCGATTTGATCGTATTATATGACTTTCGTCATCAAATATGGCCGCCATTTTGAATTGTTCAAAAAACCTACTTTTGCGAACTCGTCCTAGACGGTTTTTCCAATTTTAACCAAAATTGCACCTGATCATCTCCAGGCTGTGCTGACAAAAATTGTTGGAATTCAAGACGATTCGCTTAGCAGTTTTCGAATACCGCGCAAATTAATTTTACGTAATGCTTGCAAAAACAGACATAAGGCTGTATCTCCGCAACGCTTACTCGTTTTCAGACCAAACGTGGTGCATGTCATCACAAGCATGACCTGAGGCAACATGCAGCGTTTCGGCGCAGCGCCACCTACTGGTCCGGAGATATGAAAAATGGCTATTTTTGCTCATAACTTCTGAACGGTTTCTCCAAAAATCATAAACTTGTCTCGCTAGATTCAGGGCGCCATGCCGAGAAGACCGATATTCCAATTTTCCCAGATCGGCCATTTTGGCTGTTGGCCATTTTGAATTATGTACTAAAATGCTGTATTTTTTGAACGCATGAACGAATTGTTACGAAACTCGGTATGGGTCATCAGTACGAATGCCCTGAAGGAGCCTGAGAAGTTTCGAAACAGCGCCACCTAGTGGTTAATTTCTTTTTTCAAACGCTTATAACTTTGGGTGTGGTACACTTATTTTCACGGGAGTCATCTTTTTGAGTTCCTGAATCGTTGCCAAGTCCAACGATACCAAACATGTTGGGTTTCGTCTTACGGTTGGTGTAGCGTAGCGATTTACGCGAAAAAACATTTGGCGATATCTTCGAAACCGCTGTTCCGAATCAAGACGAAACCACCGCCAGAAAAATGGAAACATAGGTCGATAGGCTACATGCTAATGCCAAAATGCGAAAATATTGATAGTAAGGGGTAGTAATATTCAAACAAAGTCATGTGTCGGTCATTTTTTATGTGTTTTTTTCATATAAATGTCTATAACTCTGATACAAATTGAGATATTTTCACCAACATTGATACACATATGTATGGGCTCACTCTGAGGACACATAAAATTGTGGGACTGAGCCTCTTGGTGGCGCTTTAATAGAACAAAACGTGAAATTCCCATTGACTTCAATACAGTTTTGTGAAATAAAATGCTATACTAAACAAATGCTTTGGTCTAACATTACGAAACTCAGTGTGTGCCATAAGCAGCATGCCCTGAAGGTACTCAAAAGATTTTAAAAAAGCGCCACCTGTTGGTCAAAAGTTATAATTAATTTCCAAAAATGCTAATAACTTTTGAAATAAATTTGCCTATTGCAATGAAACTGATCTTAATAGATTTCTTGGGTTATGCCGAAAACATAGATATCAGGTTTGCCATAATCAGCCAAACTTCCTGTCTGCCATCCTTATTTCTTTGAAAAACCTTCTTTTCGAACTCCTCCTAGACCGTTTGTCCGATTTTCACGAAAATTGAATCGAATCATCTCCAGACTGTGCCGACTAAAAGTTATGGATTGCGTGACGATAGACAAAACCGTTTTCGTATACCACAGCATCAAAGTTGAGGCATGCTGCCAAAATGACTATTTAGGCTTTATCTCTGCAATGCCTTCACATTTTGACACCAAACTTTGTATGCGTCATTGTCATCTCACTCTGATCACAACGTATCAATTTCATAACTGCGCCACCTATTTGTCGATAGTGATAAAATATTAAATCATCTGAAAAGCTAATGTTTGTGATTTTGTTTTAGTAATTTGCACAAAGTTATCTTAAAGTGCCATGAATTGCTCCTTGCTGCAGTTGGTCTGCCACTCCTAGCCATTTTGGCATATGTTGCCGCTTCTGCGCTTGGCCCCGGTAATTGGTCTTGTGTTTATCTAACGGATGATCTTTGGTCTCATTAATCTATAAATGGTTCCCTGCCTGGTAAATCGTTTTGGCTGAAGGCAAAGTGAAGTTTCATAACTTATATTTAGGCTATTTTAACGTTGTATCCTATATGTTTGACTGAGGCTACTTCTGTTATAATGGCTAGCCTATTACTGATCAATAAAACTGAAATTTAACAAAAAGAGCTAAATATTAAATATATGTCGCTATTCACTATTTTATATTGTGTATATTCTGTAATTGAAAAGAACCACCGCTCATCCGTAAAAAAGTCTTAAAAAGAGGTGCTGCTGCATAAAATGATAGTGAAATATGGAAAAAATAGCACACGCACACTCAAAAAACTGTGCAACATCAATTTTATATGCAAGCTTTCGGTCTACGACCTCTTCAGGCATCAGGCATCATGCCTGAAGAAGGTCGTAAACCGAAAGCTTGCATATGAAATTGATGTTGCACAGTTTTTTAAATGTGTGCGTATATTATGTAATTGAAATGAAATTATTCTATTGCTATTATTATAGTATTATTAATAAACTATGCTATTATCAATATTTTTATATAATTATACTATTATTCTTTACCATTTTATTTGCTGTATACTATTTGTTTATTTTATTGACTAAACTATTTACTATTACTTCTCACTTTATGTTATAATTACTATTTGCATTGCACTGTATGCCCAGTTGTACCCATAGACTGTAAAAAGATATGGACGTAGTGTCCATGAAGTCACCCATTAGTTTCTGAAGAGCGTTTTTGAAGCCTAAAGTGGGTGGGGCCGGCCGTCGCCATCTTGGCAGTGCGTCACCTCTAGTCACTACCGGATAAATTAAAATGGGCAAAGAGGCGGGATGCGGGTGGAGCTGAGATACTAATGCTATGCTACTGCCCTCGCGCTGAATTGAAAAAGTAAAGCCAATGGTTAATCACCCCCCCTTTTTTGAATATAACATTTCAAACTTAAATGGTTGTAATTCAAGAATGCTTTGGAATTTAGACGTAAGATTGGTCTCGTTTTAAAGTAGACATTTGGCAGATTTTTGTAGAAGTGAAATAAATTAAGAATGTGAAACAGAAAACAGAAAAAAGTTATAGAAGTTTGAGTTTATGAAAATGTACAATATAAAAAATATTATTCATGTTTTATATAAAATATATATTTTCTAAAACCTGGGCAACTCTAAAACTGCAAAAAAATCTAAAGCCAAAAATCTGAATAAGTTGTGTTTCAAATTTTAGGTTGATATCTCAAAAAATGAGCTTTCAGTGAGATTTTGTATGGGCGCAGTACCAAACTTTTTCACTAGATGACAACCAGACTCCATTACTGCCCATATAAGGGCGCCTACATTTCCATATGAAATAATAATTATTATAATTATAAAATAATTGAATGGAGGCTATCTTTTGAACTCTTGGCATGAAAACAAACAGGTTTCTACCCTTCTTTCATGATTTTTTATGTTCATCACAATTTCAAAATAAAGGTCTAAACACGCCTAAACAAAGGTCTAGAGTATGAAAATATTTTTTTGCAAATTGATAAATTACGGCTCCTCTGTAATATATTTTGAAAATCAATCACCAAATATGAAAACTAGAGATTCTAAGCTTTCAAATGATATATAGTTTGTCAAGATTAGTTTAGGTTTATAGAATAATACTGTTTAAAACTGTAATGGATTTGGGTCCACCAGTGGGCCCGTGACACTTAAGGGGTTAGAGTTTATGTTTTTGCCCTTCGAAATATTATAATAGTTAAGACGTAACTAAAAGTGAGACTATTTACTTTATCAACTTTATTAATCTCACAAGGGGCAATTAGTTAAGAGCATGTATACAAGTACATAACACAGATCACAAACATTTCTCACAACATTCAAGCAGTCAACTATGTGCATCGTGATTATTCTGCTAGTTAAAAATGTATTAGTTACTTACAATATTGCTCTAAGCTTGTGCATGTGACAGTGATTCAAGGCAAACACACGTCAGTCGGCATCTCACGTCAAGTTCGTAAAGAGCTTTAATTCAGACCATTTTACAATCTGATTTTGGCCGCCTCTCAGTTTCTCAGATGGGTCAAACCAAAGATATTAAATCAGAATAAATGAACCAGATATCCGCGCTCATTCATTGCATGGACGGCGAGAACGCGCTGAAATCATCATGAGACATCCATTAGTGCACGTGAGGGAAACAGCTGGAAACACAGCGCTGACTGTTCTCTCCATAATCAACACGACGGAATCCAATGGCGTGCACGGGCGAAGGTATAATACATATATTAAATTGTATAAAATAAACCCGGAAAAAGCACAAACACAGCTGAGGGTGACGTTAACAGACCGCAGACTAAAGCTAGCAGTGAAAGCAGCGGCACCAGGTGGCCACGCCCTTAATTATTCTTCTTCTTCTTGTTTTTCCGGCAGGCTAGACGCAACTATGGCGTATTGCTGCCCTCCTCTGTTCTCTAATCGCTATTTACAATTTTAATGCTGCGTATCTATATATTTTTATATACTCCAATATTTCTCAAATACTCCATCAATTTTTTTAATTTTTCCCAACTGTCCAAATTCAATAAAGAACATAAATTAAAAACAGTTTCTCCTGTTGCTCCCAGTTCCCTGAACAATTTCCTCCTTTGCTGAGAGTACCTCCTGCACTGTATTAATACATGCACCACTGTTTCCTTTTCTCCACATTCACACTGTCCATCAGGATGTTTACCAATCAGAGCCAGCCCACCCCTCAGCCCACAATGCCCAAACCTCAATCTAGATAACACTACTGCATCTCTTCTCTGACATCTATAATTACATCTGTCTTTCTCTACCATTTTTTGTACTGAATAATACGCCCTCCCATTCCTTTCACAATCCCATGACCTTTGCCACATTTCTTTTATCGACCTATTTATTATTTCTGTGTAATCTGGTAACCCATACTGCAACTCAAATTGAACTCTTTCCTCCTGCACTGCTTTCTTTGCCACCTCATCTGCCTCCTCATTACCCTCCACACCCATGTGTGCCGGAACCCACAAAAATCCCACCTCATTCCCTGCTTTATAAATTCTATACAGCACCTGCAAAATTTCCACAAGTATGTCAGGTCTAGACTTAGTTTTAGTATTTTTAATTGTAATTAGGGTTGCAGCTGAGTCACTACATATGACAGAATACTCCCTTTTATTATCTTCTACCCACCTTACTGCCCATAGAACTGCCATCAACTCTGCAGTAAAAACTGACAAATGATCTGGAATCCTACATCCTTTTTTATATCCTAATTCAGGTATACTTATACCAAAGGCCACTTTCCCACTCTCAGGATCCTTTGACCCATCAGTATAAATTTGTAGGTGGCCTCCCCATATTTGACATTGTCGGGATTTTATCTCCTCCACTACAACCTCTGACATCTTTCTTTTGCTTGTTTTCAAAAAATATAAATCAACATTGGGATCTGGAATCAACCACAAAGGTACTTCTGACCGACATACTGGTGGACATACATTCAAATTCTCAATACCAATTTCCCCTGCCATGGATTTGATTGTTTCTATGAAGTTTGTTTTAACCAGTCTTGTTGTTCCCATAAACTCCCAATGCTGATTCAACAGGTTTTTTGTTGGTAATTTTCCAGTCTGTCCTTTAATTTTCATTAAATACTTCAAACCAAGTTTACGTCTTCTTATTTCCAGTGGCATCTCCCCTGTTTCTATTAATAGCGCAGGTATTGGAGTTGTATGAAATGCCCCACTACACACTCTAAGAGCTTTTGCTTGAACTATATCAAGCTTTCTAATTACTGAAGGGGCTGCTGCCCCATAAACCACACAGCCATAATCAATAGTCGATCTTATCATTGCTCTATAAATCATCATCATAGTTTCACCTTCAGCTCCCCAATCTGACCCAGCCACACACCTTAGGACGTTAATTATTTTACCACATTTAAGAGAAACCATCTCAATATGTTTTTTCCATGTCAATCTTTCATCTAACCACATTCCTAAAAATTTAAAGTGTTTAACTTTTTCAATATTCGTATTATTTATTTGTAACATCTGTGTTGGCATTTTCTTCTTACATCCAAATACCATATACTTAGTTTTTTTCTGTTGATATTTTGAATCCCCAATCATCAGCCCATTCAGATACTCTCTTTAAAGCAGTTTGCATTTGACCATATATATAAGAAAGATTCCTCCCACGCTTCCAGAGGGCTCCATCATCTGCAAATAATGAAAACCGAAATTCTTTTCCCACTCTACTAAACATACCATTGACTAATATATTAAAAAGAACTGGGCTTATAACGCTACCTTGAGGTGTTCCATTCTCTATCTCAAGTTCCTCTGATAATTCACTTCCCACCCTTACCTGAATTGTCCTATTACTTAAAAAATTCTTAATCCAGTTAAACATTCTTCCTCGGATTCCCGCATCATGGAGTGCAATAAGCAACCCCTCCCTCCAAAGCATATCGTACGCTTTTTCAATGTCCAAAAACACTGCAACAATAGCTTCTTTATTTGCTATAGCTTTTTTGATGTCAATATCTATGTCTAAAACAGCATCCATCGTTGACCGCCCCTGCCTGAATCCGCTCTGATACTCCGCAAAATACCCATTTTTCTCAAGTTTATCCACAAGTCTATCAGTTACCATGCGCTCCATAATCTTACACAAAACAGAGGTTAATGCAATTGGTCTGTAAGAAGTAGGATTATCTGATTTTTTTCCTGGTTTCACAACTGGAATGATTACAGCGTGTTTCCACTCTTTAGGAATAATTCCACTTTTCCATACTTTATTAATTAGTTCAAGAACTTTTTCTTCAAACAATTCTCCTGAATTTTTAAACAATTGATATCCCAACCCATCCCTGCCAGGTGAGCTATCTTTCCCCTGAGTAATAGCTTTTTCCAGCTCTTTTATTGAGAAATTTACATTAACATCATCAGAGTTATCATAATTAATTAACAATTTTTCCATATTATCTCTTGATATTTGATATCTCCTTTTCCTATTTAAGTCATCCACATTTTTGGAGCTATGAACTTTTTGGAATTGCTTGACCAACATATTTGCTTTTGCTTTACTATTTACAGCTTCTTCCCCATCACAGTGGAGGACAGGGATTACCGTCTGTCGAAAAACACTCGTCATTCTATGAACTAGATTCCAGATCTTTTTTAAGGGCGTGTCCGGTCCTAACTTACTGCAAAAAGTCTTCCAACTGTGCTTCTTTGCGTCCTTGATTACACGTCTGGCCTTAGCTCTAAGCCTCTTATATTCAATTGCATACTCCTCTAATAAGTGTTTCTTTAAGTTTTTATATGCCCTATTCCTATCTCTAACTGCAGAATCACATTCTTTAGTCCACCATGGTACCATTGCTCCTCTTACTGGTATTTTTTTCTTTGATATATTCTGAACTGCTGCTGACCACATCATTTTGCTAAGGGAACTATTCCACTCATCTATTCCTTTTCCACTTTCTATTTGTGATAGTCCCATATTCAGTTGTTCCTCAAACTTGCTCCAGTTAGCTCTTTTATAATTAAGTCTCAGGGGACAATGCACTGGCTCCTCAATCAAACACCTACCAAATGTACTAATTATTGGCACATGATCACTTCCCATTAAGCAAGTATCCATTGTCTCCCACCTACTAATCAATGCTAACTCTGCCGACACAATTGTAATATCTATAGATGATGTCATCATTGAGCGACCTGCACTAAACCAAGTTGGTCGACCATCATTTAACACAACTAAATTATTTTTGTCAATAAAATCTTCTACTATTTCACCATTTCTGTCTCTCTTCTCACCTCCCCACATTTCATTATGAGCGTTAAAATCCCCAACCCAAATCCCCTGACCATTAATCTTATCTACAATTTCCTGAAAGTAACTCTCCTCTAACTTGATACACGGATTATACACATTTACTACATAAATTTTCCCTCGGTCCGTCCAAATTTCTGTAATGACACACTCTAAAACCGTTTTAATTTCTATTCTTCTATATTGAACTCCATTTTTAATAAAAGTGGCACAACCCCCTCCTGATGTATCTTCCCTATCTTTCCTTTCACACTTATACCCTGGTATAATAAAATCTAATCTTGACTTTAACCAAGTTTCCTCGATACAAATAATTTCTGGTTTTTTTCCAAGACTGTCTATAAAGTGTTTAAACTCTTGCCCATTCGCAATAAGGCTTCTTGCATTCCATTGCATTATGCAAAACATAATACAAAGGACACTAATCACCATCATATTCTTCATGTCTGCTGTCCATTTCTTCTTCCTCATTATCTTCCAACTCTGTCTGTTGACTTCCATTTATTCTTTGATCTGCACTGTCCTGAGTATAAGTAAATTCCCATAATTCCTTTGGATTGATCCCCTTGAATCCTAGAAGTTTTTCTGCAGCAGAAGCAATTTCACGAGCCACATCTGACTTTTTATTTGCCACCATTTTAACTCTCCACATTGTTTCAACCATGAATGCCAGTAAACCTTTTTTGTTAATCATAACAAAATCATTAGAAGCCTTTCCCTTTGCTAGAACTCTTGCCATGGCCTCCCCTTGATTTTGACTTTCCCCTCCATTTTTCTCCACCCTTCTCACTGCCTCTGCATAAGATATTTTCCTCTCTTTTTTTATTCTCTCCACATTTTCTGCTTTGACATAATTTTGACATCCCCTGAAAGAGGCTGGATGTTCTCCCCCACAATTACAACATTTCACAGGTCCTGTACATTCCTTTCCATCATGTTCCTCACTACATCTTCTACATCTTCTCTTTCCATTACACACAGCTGCCACATGACCATATCTTTGGCACTTGAAGCACCTCAGAGGTGGTCTTTCATACTCCTTTACAGGGTAGCTCATGAATCCCAACATGACCCTCTTTGGAAGCACATTATCTTTAAAGGATAGAAGGATAGGGATGGTTCCTCTACCATTCTCACTCCTACCCATGCGTTTTACAGCTACAACATTTCCTCCTTTCAAGCTAGTCAATATTTCTTGCTCAGTTACATCCACTGGCACATTATACATCACTCCTTTTACCTCTGTATTTGCTTGGGGTTTAAACACCTCCACTCCCTTACCAAGCACAGTTTTAATCTTGAAAGCCTTAGTCTGTTGCATTTCCGACTTACATGTAATCGAAATCATTCCATTCTGCAAAATTGAGGCATGTAAAATATCCCCAATCCCTTTTTTTAGTTCATTCGTTAGTTTAAGGGGACTAACTGTAGAAAATCCAACCCCTCCCTTCACTTTGATCAGAACTTTAAATCCCTCATCACTATTTGGATTTGGTCTTATTGTTTTAATCTGAGGGTTTTCCATATCACTATCCTGAGAATTGTATCCTCGCTCTCTTTTGCGATTTAACTTGTTTACAGTGATCCATTCATCTCCACCCCCAGCCGCTCCCTTGAGCATGGGCTGACTCTGATTTAAACCAATCCCAAATTGTGTGAGATTTTGACTTTGTAGGCTACCAAAGTTCGACTGAAGTTTCTTAGATCCTTTGCAGAAGATTCACCACACTATTACCTACTTCTTTTGTAACTTCTAAATTTGCTGAGACCTGCTCAGGAATATCGTTCCCGGACCTATACAGGCCGTCGGGCAATACCCCTTCAAACAGGACCTCACCAAACCCACAATATCCGATCCAAAGTCACAATTAATCACGTAAACACCAAACAGACCTCAGTTTTGTTGCTTATTGTAGCTTCGTAAGCTCTCCCTCAACCAGTAACCACCTATGCACCCGTGCGCGGTCTCAGAGAAACTCGAACACGTTGACAGGAAGGCACGTGTCCAACCCCTTAATTATGCATAACTTTAAGGCTTAAATATAATTTAAAGTGTAACTAAACCCCTGGTCAAAGCCTGACTCCACCCACTGGCAAAATTTGAAAAATGCTAAAAAAAGTGGGCAGACCCCAGCGGAGACAGAGGGGACGAGCCAAGGGCGGGGCTGAGCAGGGAGCGTGCACATGAGACCCGCAGTGACGGATTAATTGACAGCTGTAGTGGTGGGAAGTTCGGATCATTTTACTGACTCGGATCTTTGAGTCTCGTTCAGCAAAATGAACTAATCTTTTATCGAATCATTTCATTCATTTCATCATTATATAATTAAAATGTCATGTTAAATATTCCAAAACATCTAGTAGGCTACTTACGAAAATCTTGATTACATTTACCGGATGGTCGAGTGTGTCTTGGTGTAACTTCCTTCCGGAATTGACGCGGATCACTCGCGGCTCCCGGAAAAATGAGACTAGACGCCGAAACTGGCGCTTCACGGCGCGGGCCGGCTGCGCCTCGCCGCGACGCTCCGCGTCTGGTGTGAACGACACCATAACATGGGCGCCGAAAGGAAGCGGCCGTGCGATATAGCACAGCAGTACCGGAAAGAATAAAGATTAGTTCATCTCTCCAAGTTCGGCCGGGACCGAGTCTTTCGTTCTTCCTGTCAGTCCCATATAGTCTATGCTGTCAGCACCGGAAAGAGAAATGATTAGTCCATCTTTCGAGTTCGGGTTCTCATGATGCTATCCTGATCGTTTTCAATACTTATAAATCCAACTCCTGACTCGCTACAGTAGTTTTGACGGAACCAGATGCTTTTATACCAGGGGCTGCCAAGGGCGTGGTGAGCTCGCACCAAGGGCGTGACAGAGTAGTGTCAGAGAGTTCGCTGACGTCAGAGAGTACCCCTGCTGCAGGAGCTTTCCGTTTAACCTGAAGAGGGCAGCACTCAGACGTTTTTACACCATATATTTGAAAATTAAAAGACTTTATTGCCAATTGTCAAAAAATGTACTTGAATCAATGAACAGCATTTATGAAGCTCCATTCTTACAGATCATTAACTAAAAAAAGTTGGTTAAGTGTTTAGTTACTCTTTAAACAGATGAGTTGTAAAAAAATTCACCCCCATGAAGGGGAAAATGAGCTCTATAGACCAAAGTCACTTTTTGCTCCAGGGTCAGGGGATCTCTGGATAATCCGTAATCGTTTGTAATTATAAAACAAAAATTCCGTTTTTCTGTTTTTTGTTTCAAATAGAAAAACCAAATAACCGTTTTTGGTGTCAGAATCAAAAAACGAAAAACCAATTAAAAACTGCCCGTTTTTCGTTTTTGGAATTCATTTTATCGTTATTCCTTTTTGAACAAAGAATGAAGTGAGTCTTTGAACTTCTGTCAATTCGTTTTTCGTTTATAAACCAAAACAGAAGTCACGTGGTCCATTCCTTTTTTGGAAGCGAATGAAACCGGAAACACTTTCAAAATAAAAGTAACTACAGTTAGCGAGATGATTGTAGACTAAAACTGAACTAATATAACTTTTTTTAGTACAACTAAAGTAGCACTGGGTGTGAATAACACTTTAGTTAACTGAAATAAAAATTAAAACTAATAAAATAATAACTCTGGCTGTTAGGGAGAATTAAACATTTGTACCATTGGTGAATAGGGCCTACAGCTATGTATGCTATGAGCAGGGCTCTGCATTGCAACTCTTTCACTAGCATATATGGCCTAAAGTGTTTTACAAGCATATATAATGTCAGTGATGTTATAAGGTTATATTATACTTTTATACATGTATATAGTTCTTACTCCAGGTTGTGGTATTATTATAGCCTCTGCAGTGGACAGATGTAGATTTAGCCAGAGCCAGGATGTCATTGTGCAAATACAGCCTCCTCCTGAGAGCAGCACATTCCCCTTGTAGTGTTTTACATCTGCTTTACTGAAGTTAAAGATAATAAATAATGCGCTCCAATCTTTTTTACATAAAGTGTGGTGTTGGTTGTGTGTGCAAGTGAAAGAGTTACAGTGCAGAGCCATGCTTCACTGTACCGTTGAACATTATTAGAGGGTGAGTGAAGACTAAAACCTACTGTAAATGTTATAAGGTTATATTATACTTTTATACATGTATATAGTTCCTCCTCCAGGTTGTGGTTATTAGCCTCTGCAGTGGACAGATGTAGATTTTGCCAGAGCCAGGATGTCACTGTGCAAAAACATAATTTATAAAATTTATATTTTGTAAATCATATTTTTTTAAAATAAAGAACTGAACTTCACCTGCCTTCCTGCTCCCCTTTCTATAGCTATACTATAGAACTATAGCTGCTAAAAACTCTCAGCTTCCACCATCTACTGTTACCCCTTCTGTGTCAAAACAAAACTCTTCCAAAACAAATCTAGAAAGTTTTAAAACTTTTTATTTTTTCCTTAGCAATTTTCTCCAGTGTAATATTATTATGTTAGTTAAGTAGATGAAATATTTTTAACCCTTGTGTATCAATTATATAGATGACAAAAATGTCCGTGTCAAAAAACTGTCATAAAAATTTGAAGCTTGGAGCACAGACTTAAGTTGGTATCATTTTAAAGAAGACCCATGGCAGATTATTGCTGAAGTAAACTAAAGCTTAACTAAAATAATAAGTAAATCCAAAAAAAGTTATATAGGTATAAGTTAATGAAAATTATGTATAAAATATATGATTAATAAAATATATATTTTATAAATCAGGTTGAACTCTAAAACTGCAAGAAAATCAAAGCCATGCATCTGAATAGGTTGTGTTCCAAATTTGAGTTAGGCCTATCTCAAAAAAATAAGCTTTCGGTAAGAGTTTGTTTGGGCGCAGTAACAGATTTTCCCATTGGGTGCCAGCAAAACTCCACCGGTGCACACAGTGATTGGATTTTAGATTTGCAAATGAGTTTTCTCTTCAAATATTACAAGCACACAAATATGGAAGCCCGTTTCCGCCACAGTTGAGTAAAAAAATATAATTCTGTAAGTCATAATAATGAGAAACTTTCTCATAATTATGACTTAGTCTTCTCATTATATTGAGAAAGTTTTCATAATAATGACTTAGTATCTCATTATAATGAGAAACTTTCTCGTAATAATGAGCTTAACATCTAATAATTAGAAACTTTGTAGTAATAGTTAAAGATGTTAAGTCATAATAATAATAGAAACTTTCTCGTTAATAATGAGATATTAAGTCATAATAATGAGAAACTTTCTCATAATTATGACTTAACATATCGTAATAATGAGAAACTTTCTCGATAATAATGAGATATTAAGTCATAATAATGAGAAACTTTCTCAATATAACTATATTAACATCTCGTAATAATGAGAAACTTTTCTCATAATAATGAGATATTAAGTCATAATAATGAGAAACTTTCTCATAATTATGACTTAACATTCATTATAATGAGAAACGTTTCTCATAATTACTGACTTAACATCATTGGAAGTTAAGATAATGAGAACTTTCTCATAATAATGAAATATTAAGTCATAATAATGAGAAACTTTCTCATAATTATGACTTAACATCTCAGTTATAATGAGAAAACTTTCTCATAATTATGACTTAACATCTAGTAGTAATGAGAAAACTTCTCATAATAATGAGATATTAAGTCATAATAATGAGAAACTTTCTCATAATTATGACTTAACATCTCATTATAATGAGAAAGTTTCTCATAATTATGACTTAACATCTCGGAATAATGAGAAACTTTCTCGTAATAATGACTTAACATCTCTAATAATGAGAAAGTTTCTCATAATTATGACTTAACATCTTGTTGTAATGAGAAACTTTCTCGTATTGGTGACTTAACCCAGCACGCAGGCGCAGGCGCAATGTGCATTGTTTGCACATGCGTTCAGCAATCGACTGAAGTGGGGTGTGGATGGAACTGCGTTTCATGAAGAACTGCATTTCATGAAGAACTGTTTTAATGTAAGTATGCCTGTACAACAATAGCTGAACACCTTTCTTTTATTTAAATGTAAAGTTAAAACGTAGCATGTCACAAATGTTCGCATGGTTTGGTTTAACGAATTACATTGCCAGTGAACAGAGGGCCATTGCTGATCTCTCTGTCCCATTGGTAGATAAATGATCGATTACTAAGTTTACCACATTTATTTGATTATGTCACATTTGTTAATCATCGAATCGATCTCTAAAGACGCAAGTGAAAAGTCGAAAACTGCTGCTGTGTTTGAACCTTGCAGCCGTAACTGAGCATGTTTTCACCTACAGACCAGTGGAATCGTAATCAACAGCATGAGCCAGAACCAAACATTTTTAACACTGCCCGAACAATGGGACTTAAACTTCTCAATACAGACCATATTGAGGAAGTGTTGAATCAAGTTCAAAACAGCCCCAATCTGAAACATTATCAGACAAAACAGGGACAACAGCCTGTTATGTACAAATGTACACTTTACATACACATCACCAGCCATAAAAATCACCATGAGCTTACTGTAGTAACTATGGTTTTGACATACTCTGCGTGAGAGAGAGACTGCAGTATGTGTGTGTTCCTAGTGTATAGTAGTAATCAAACATGTCATGTGGGTAAAGGCCTAGAGCGGATAAACTGGCATGTGTTGTCTACTACAGGATGGATGAACTAATTGAGTTTATGCGCATGAGGAATGTTCCAGAGGAAACAGTTGAGAAACTCAAACAAGAAAAGGTGAGAATGCAGCTGGACAAAAATGTGACATAGATGCAGCTGCATCTATGTCACATTTTCGTCCAGTGCATTCTCACCTTTCTTGTTTGAGTTCCTCCACCCCAGCGAAAACTCGGTCTGAAAAGACGTCTGAGAGAGTCAATCTTTGCCAGTACGCCCAAACAACGTTCCATTTTGGTTGAAAAGTGAAAGGTGAAAAGACGTCTTTTTCAGGTCGTTGAAAAGACGTCTATAAAAAGACGTACATTTTACGTCGAAATTTGGTTGAAAAGTGAAAGGGGAAAAGACGTAATTTTCAAAATACCTCTATAAAAAGATGCCCTTCTTAATTCAAAAATTTGTTGTAAATCGTCTTCTTCAGGCTTGACTTTAGCATAATTTAAAGCATAAATTCAATATTATGTAATATATTCATTATTATTATTATTATTATTATTATTATAAGTAGTAGTAGTACCTACTCTCAAAATAGAACAACTGACAAAAAATAACATTAAACATTTATTGTTAAAAAATATATATTTATTGACAAACACATGAAACATTCATTGGTTTGCAGCCACATATCCCCACCGCCAGATCGTCCAGGGGCATGTTTAAGGTGGTCTCCCACGGCTTTGTAGATCTCATGATCAGTTGCCTTGTTATTCCACTTTTTGATTGCATCTGTAATGATGACAAAGAAAAACATTTGTGTTCCGCTCAGTTTGTTACTCAAAAGAATTAATTAGAGTTCGCATCTAATCGCAATTTATAGTTCATTCCAAGGCATTCTCACCCCCAAGGCGTCACATAACTGACGCCTTGGGAAGCATTTGACCAAGCTTCAATATCTGACGCTTTGGGGCGCCCTCTAGCGTCAGTCCATGACGCCCTAGGCATTCGCATTTCGTTCGCATTTTCGCATGAGATTGCAGTGGTTAAAGAAATTGCAGAAATTATAAAATTATAAAATTATTATTATTAATTGTAATATGGCTTAATTCGATGTTGTTTCAGTTGACTCCCGTCGAATCACAATCACAAAGCAATTCTTATTTGTTAAACATGAAGAGGACATGAAGAGGACGCTCACTCTGGCGCTATAAACGTTCGCTATTAGGCGCATATCCAAGTGTTTGTGGAGCGCGCACTGACTGATAGGCTACGGCGCCAGCGAGGTCACTTCCTATTAACAGTGGAAACAAATACTAATTTTTGACCATGCAGAAAATAATAATACATTGATCGCAACTCCTTTTATTTGTAAACTCACAATAACAAGAAAATGTGCTTTAGTAAAATAAAATAAAACAGCCGCGTTTTCTCGTCTCCAAAACGAACTGAAACATACTGTAGCCTCTCAGACATGAGACACACACACACACACACACACACACACACACACACACACACACACACACACACACACACATATATATGTGTGTGTGTGTGTGTATATTTAGCTCACAACATGACATGAAATGACATAGATTTGTAATTTTTATTAATTTAAATCTAGGTTTTTATTTTTATTTGAATATTTTCAATTATTATAATATAATATAATATAATATAATTCAATTATTTTACCATAATAAAATGATTATTCAAATAAATATTTTAATTATAATTTAATCTATTTTATTTGTCTAATAAAAATGCAAAAAAAATGCTTTGTTTCTCTTCCCATCACTTTGAAATCCATAAAACACACTCAAAATAAAATCATAAAATACCTATCACAGTGGTGAACAGTGCTGTTGCCTGAAAGGCTTTTTTTGAGCCGTGACCCTTCATGTTGAGCCGTGCCATTAGATTGTTGGTCATCAGCCTGAAAGTGGAGGGAAATGGAGATGGAGAAAAGATGATTAGATATTAGTGTATAAATTCACAAGTTCATAAGTGTATCTTTTATTATCAGAAATAAAATATTTTATGATGAAAGATTTTAATGCTTGTGATTTGACCTGTCCAAAATCTTTGTTGAGCAGTCCCTGGTGTTTTTGCCTCCGACTTTACTTAACTGGGTAATCTAAGAGGAAAAAAGGTAAATATCATACAATAGTTATAAACATTTTCAGTCCTTGCATTGACCTAATCAATTAAACTTAATTGTATTAAGGACAAGTCCAAATGTGTGTAAATAGTGTTAAAGTAAACACAGTTCTGTATTAAGTAGACTTATGAGTATTTCTATTGTCATCATTGCATTTTTGCATGAGGAACCAGGGATACAATTTAAACACAAAAATTGAAATACAATATGTACAAAACTAGGTAATTAACTGTCACTAACACATATTACATATGGTAAGTAATATTACTATTTTTAGGTTTTCACTAAATAAAATAAAATAATTTTGCTGCAAATATTGAAACATTTTGAGAAAAGCTGCAGCAAATTAGGTCATTCTAGGCTGCCCTATATAAAACAAAATCCAGGACTGAATAAATTACTTACATCAAAGTAATTCGTTTTCATTAGCATTAGCATTTCTTTTTTTCTTTTACTTTTTTTTTCTTTCTTTTTTTTTTTTTTTAAAGAAGAAAAGTATAAGCAAACTGGTAAATAATTATATTTTACCAGAACATCTCTCTCTTCATTATTTTGGAGCTTCTCCTCCAGGTTATCTAGCTCCTCTATACGCTCCATTTTTTGTATGTGGAATGAAGAATTTTTGGGTTCTGCATTTCCGATTCTCTGGACCTCCTGCATGATCGCCACCAGCTTTTTAAGGACACATTTCTGGAATTCTAAAATGTAAAAACATTTGAATATTAATTATCAACTATATAATCAATAATCAATAAAAAATTCAATAGATAAAATGATCAATCTTGATATCAGTAATGGACTTTGACCAGTAAACATGTGCATTTTTGGTATTGGGAAATAACTTGTGGAAATAGACATAAAAAAATTAATTTCAAATAGTAAAAACTGTAATTCTATTAAACGTAATTGGGATTTTGTTGTTAATTATCACAATAGGCTGCCAGTCCAATTCAATTGTTATGTGTAGCCTAGATAAATATAAAAAACATTTGAGTAACAAGTACTTCTTATTTATTCAATCCAGGCAATTTGTTGAGAAACATTTATTAAAATTAAGATACAATTAATAACGTAAATAATCTTTCATTTCGAAATAGAATAATGAATGAATGAAAAAATAACATGGACCCTTGCCTTTATGCCTATCTACAAATATACAAGACAGTAATTACTTACTGGATGTTGACATTGGAAATGCATCCATGCTGTGGCCAGTTGGAGCCCTTGGTGTTTCTGAAATGTAAAACTCAGTTCATACCAAGAGAAAGGATGCTTTTGAAAAAATTGGATGCTCTTTATATATTGTACTTTCTAGACGGGAACTAAAAACTATCAGATGAACTTCCCTTGATTTGTATTTTAAATTTATACTCTGGTCAACTTGAAATTGTCCAACTCCAAAATCAGTCACACAACAATGTAATCTAACTCGTTGCCATGTCTTGATTTTTTTATTTATTTTTTGGTCTGATGCTCTTGTCGATTTTCAATGTAAGTCTATGGGGTGGTTGCTAGGGTGATGTAACTGGTTGATAAGGTGTTCAAGGTGGTTGCTAAGGTGTTGCTAGTCGGTTGCTAATGTATTCTGGGTGGTTGCTAGGAGGTTACTATGGTGTTCTGGCTGGTTAGCAAAATTTTGCTAATCACAAATAGCATGTAGCCCAGGAGGGCTTTCATTTGATACTTGTGAAATAGTCATAGTGGTCATAGTGTCACTTGATTGACTTGAGTGAGTCTTCTGTTGGGTCTTATAATGGTCTCTGTACTGCTGCCTTTCTGTAATTTAGCGTTAGTTTACGTTGTGGATTATTTGGCCTCACGCCTAATCCGCATTGCGCAACCTGGAGGACCAGGTGCTTTTCTTCATCTGGCCCCTCTCCTGCATGAGACCTGTTTGGCTAGACCCATCAGGGACCAAGTACCCACCAACATCTGCTCAGTGTTGTAAAGATGGTAAAATCCCCCACAAATAACCATGTTCCGCCCACTTCACCCCATCTAGACACACAGAACACACATTGGTACTTCTTGCCAACAATTTTATCTAACAAGTTGATTATCTTACCATGTCTAGAAGTGGACTGCCTGTGGTGCGTTCGACTGGAGGAGTTTGATCGCTCCCTTATTGGGGTGGAATGCACTGTAACACCAACATGAAATGTGTGTCAGAAAAACAGCACTTCCTCAATGTGATGTTGCTTAGCTCACTTCCATAGCTTATCCCATCAGATCCATCCAAAAGTGGAATGATCGTTACACATTTCAATGTCAGCATCTCCTGAAGATGAATCTGACAGGTGTCTACTCCAGGCCAACAATTTTATCTAACAAGTTGATTATCTTACCATGTCTAGAAGTGGACTGCCTGTGGTGCGTTCGACTGGAGGAGTTTGATCGCTCCCTTATTGGGGTGGAATGCACTGTAACACCAACATGAAATGTGTGTCAGGAAAACTGCACTTCCTCAATGTGATGTTGCTTAGCTCACTTCCATAGCTTATCCCATCAGATCCATCCAAAAGTGGAATGATCGTTACACATTTCAATTTTAGCATCTCCTGAAGATGAATCTGACAGGTGTCTACTCCAGGCCAACAATTTTATCTAACAAGTTGATTATCTTACCATGTCTAGAAGTGGACTGCCTGTGGTGCGTTCGACTGGAGGAGTTTGATCGCTCCCTTATTGGGGTGGAATGCACTGTAACACCAACATGAAATGTGTGTCAGGAAAACAGCACTTCCTCAATGTGATGTTGCTTAGCTCACTTCCATAGCTTATCCCATCAGATCCATCCAAAAGTGGAATGATCGTTACACATTTCAATTTTAGCATCTCCTGAAGATGAATCTGACAGGTGTCTACTCCAGGCCAACAATTTTATCTAACAAGTTGATTATCTTACCATGTCTAGAAGTGGACTGCCTGTGGTGCGTTCGACTGGAGGAGTTTGATCGCTCCCTTATTGGGGGGAATGCACTGTAACACCAACATGAAATGTGTGTCAGGAAAACAGCACTTCCTCAATGTGATGTTGCTTAGCTCACTTCCATAGCTTATCCCATCAGATCCATCCAAAAGTGGAATGATCGTTACACATTTCAATTTTAGCATCTCCTGAAGATGAATCTGACAGGTGTCTACTCCAGGCCAACAATTTTATCTAACAAGTTGATTATCTTACCATGTCTAGAAGTGGACTGCCTGTGGTGCGTTCGACTGGAGGAGTTTGATCGCTCCCTTATTGGGGTGGAATGCACTGTAACACCAACATGAAATGTGTGTCAGGAAAACAGCACTTCCTCAATGTGATGTTGCTTAGCTCACTTCCATAGCTTATCCCATCAGATCCATCCAAAAGTGGAATGATCGTTACACAAAGCTTAACAATATACCTGAAATTTCAATTGCACCATCCTCTGAAGACGAATCTGACAGCCGTCTACTCCAGGCCAACTGGTCATTCTGATCCATGGATAATTCTGCAAGAAGTGATATGAAATTACTTGTTTTGTTTTTTTACTTTTATATTATACAGAGGACTTAAATAATGTGATTATTTACACTACAATAAGCAATAATGTTCTCTGTTGACCACTGGAATAAGCCCTCTTGATTTACCTTCAGAAGGGGTGTGGACAATGGTAGCAGTGGTTTTGTTTTTTGGGAGTTCAGGAGGCGTTGGAAATGCCTGCAAATTCTTAACTATAAATAAAACAGTCAAAAGGGTATTTATGCATCACTCTGCACACATGTTGTGATAAACCTGTTATTTTTTTTTTCACACAAAAAACAAACTAACTAACTAACTAACATAGAAAATCCTTATTTCTAATAGGTTTTGAGAAATGTATTCTTCCTCACTTGACTTCTTCTTGACTTTTAAGACATCATCTTCTGAGATATTTGACCCTGCAATTGTTACATCAGTAAGTCTTTTTTTTTTAGCTAAAAAATGAGGGCTCGAACATTAAGCCTTGACGTGCTTGTACTTTGGACAAGTACTTTGGTCATTAACTTTTTAAAAAGTTTCTTTTCTGGAAAAATAAAAAAATATATAATTTATCTTGTATCAATATTCTCATCAGTGTTATATCAGCTATGACATAGCCTATTTATTTAAATCTACATCCCCCCTCCCTTAAAGGAGTAGTTCACTTTGGAAAAAAAAGCTTTTGCTGATAATTTACTCACCCCATGTCACCCAAGATGTCCATGTCTTTCTTTCTTCAGTCGAAATGAAATTAAGGTTTTTGATGAAAACATTCCAGGTTTTTTCTCCATACAATGCAGGTAACTGGTAACCAAACGGTTCAAGGTCCAAAATACACTTTCAGTACAAACTGCAAACTGTTCAAAGGGCTTTAAACGATTCCAGACGATGAATAAAGGGTCTTATCAAGCGAACCAATTTGTTGTCAGTAAATTGCATTATCTGGAGAAAAATCCTGTAAAGTTTTTCATCAAAAACCTTAATTTCTTTTCAACTGAAGAAAGAAAGACATGGACATCTTGGATGACATGGGGTGAGTAAATTATCAGCAAAAGTATTTTTTTCAAAGTGAACTACTCCTTTAATGAGTGAGTCATTGAGTCATTGATACGCACAATTTGTTAAAACGGCTGATTCATTCAAGATTGGTGGGACAAATGTTTATGAAGGTTATTGAATCTTTGACTCATCGATTCGTTCAAACGTGGAATCATTAACAATTATACACTCTGGTTGAGTGTTGCTGTGAGATGCGGATGATGAGATGGTTCTGCTGTTGTTTGTTTGAAACTTTTTCGCTGCTTAAATAGAACAAAAGCAGTGAATTGCGTCAAAAAGGTAAGTAGGCTTACTTATTAATTGAACTGTTGTCGAAATCAGTCACATTTTCAATCGTGATGGTTGCTATTCAGGAAAACGGCACTCGCTCGTGTAATGTTGTTTAAACTGTATCATATGTTATTTTATTTTATAATTAGATCTAGTTAAAACATTAAAACACAGCATGCCAGAAGAAAAGTGTTTAAAAGCATTGCATCCACAACAAATAGGTCTAGCTATTTCTATTTATTGAATACATTTTTTTTGTAACTTCTCAGTAGCCTAATGATTGCATGTAGTTTAAGTGTTAACTCCATTAATGAGAATGGCATATATAATCTAAATGTTTATATCAGAAGTAAAACATAGTTTAAATCATTCTTTAATTTATTTAAACTGTTACTGAGAACATGCACTCTATTTGGACTCATGAAGATTTACGGGTTTACTCCATCTGCCGTTGGATTATAGGCATTATGCGTCAGTTTCACTAAACGGCCCAACGCACGTGCTGGCGCGGTCATTTAAGAAGGGATGGATATTTGCTTCAAGTGATGATAGGTTTGTGAAATTATATTTGAATTATATTTCTGTAGATGTATCATTTTCTTTAGATTCTCTGTCTAATAGTGAGCAAAAAGACATTTGACTCCAGCTCGCCATCAGTGTCGCCAAAAACCGGAGTAAAGATAGTTTGCGGTTTGATTTTCAGATTTCGTTTCGCTGTGGTCCCGCAGTGCGGTGTCGTGGACATGCAAATGATATCTAATTTCGTTATTTATGATTTGTGAATTCGTGTAACGGTGTTACTCCGGTCCAAAATTATTATTTTTTCTGAATTTTAATTTTTAATTGGGTATAGCTACAAAAGTCTGTCACTTAGAAGTCTGAACCCAGTGTCATCTTGACATGCTAGATTTGTGAATTTTTTCACAGCAAAGCTTGTGTCTGTAAACCATTCGCTAAGTCCGGTAGACATGAATGTGGAAAATAGGCATTTTTTCATGTTTAACTATGTATAATAGCAATTTATAATAAACACAAACACCGCTGGATTACAAAAACACTGGTTTTAGATTGAGCCTGATTTGTGAAAACCTTCCAGAGGTCAGTTTGGGCCAGTTAACCCCTCCCTGGTTGTTTAACTTGGCCATTCTGATTTGTGAAAACTTTCACAGATCAGTTAACCCTTGCTTGAGTGGTTAACTTGGCCATTCTGATTTGTGAAAACTTTCACAGATCAGTTTGGGTCAGTTAACCCTTCCCTGAGTGGTAAACTTGGTCATTCTGATTTGTGAATACTTTCACAAATCAATTAACCCTTCCCTGAGTGGTGAACTTGGTCATTCTGATTTGTGAAACCTTTCACAGATCAGGTTGGGTCAGTTAACCCTTCCCTGAGCGGTTGAACTTGGTCATTGTGATTTGTGAAAACTTCCAGAGGTAAGTTTGGGTCAGTTAAGGGAAGGGTTAACTGACCCAAACTGACCTCTGGAAGCTTTCACAAATCAGAATGACCAAGTTGAGCCACTCAGGAAACGTTGACTGACCCAAACTGATCTGTGAAAGGTTTCACTAATCAGAATGACCAAATTAACCACTCAGGGAAGGGTTAACTGACCCAAACTGATCTGTGAAAGTTTTCACAAATCAGATTGGCCAAGTTAAACAACCAGGGAGCAGGGCCGGATTAACATAAGGGCTAGGCGGGGCTGAAGCCCCAGGGCCCGCGGGATTAGGGGGCCCGTGATTGGCTGGAGAAAATGAGATTGTCAAATCATAGGTGGTTGATTTGTGTATAATAAAACAACAAGAAGTTATTGGAAAATGTGCCTGACTGTCATAATTCACCGCTGAATCAAAATAACTCTACAATTTGCGCCAGAAAAGGGATGCAAAAATTCCTAAACTGAACGAAATACTTTGGTTCACTTTCATCCGTGTCCGTGGAAGAGTGCAGCGGCAGCAGCCCGTTATCTTCACGCTCCTGCGTCGTCACCGATCGCGTGCACGTCGAGGTAAGCAAGAGAAGCAGCAGAAGTTAATGAGTTAAGCACTATTTGGATGGTAATTGTTTCTCGTGGAGTCGTTTTTAAATGTTTATAGGGGCTAGTCGTCGATGATTTATTGCAGCCTGAATTCAGAATGTCAGTGTTTTTCTCCCACCACTCACTCGTGGTGAAAAACACCGGCAGAATTACTGTTTTTTTTTTTTTTTGACGAACATCAAGGTCTAATATCCAAGGCCATTAAGTTAACATTTAGAGTTACGTTTTAGTTATCGTCACTTTGCCGATGAAAATCCCAAAATGAAACCACAGCAGAAATAATCTCTGAAACTGATAGTGGAGATTCGTTACTGAATCCGCGTTTTGAACGAATGGTTTCCTTTTAAATGACTCCTCGTTTGCTTCGTCGATGAATCAAACAGCTGTTTGAACAAATCGGTTGAATGAATGACTCGCTTATTAAGACAGAATTGCCGCCACCTACTGTTAGTTTTGGTTTCATAAAGTAGCCTACCCTTCAATGAAAAAGTAGATATCATTTTATATTTAATTATTAAATAAAATAACAATCATATAATTTATGTAATTGTAAATGCAGTGTAAATGTTTTTTTTTTTTACAGATTCAAAATTATCTTTCATTAAATCTCAATTGCGGTCAATAATGGTACAAGAAAGACTGAACCATCTAACACTGGATGTCCCTGGAATGCAACTCTGCTAAAGCTAGAAAAAAGGACTATTTACTGTAAGACAGAAAAGGAAATGTAAAAGGAAAGTTCATCCAAAAAATAAAAATTCTATCACCCCAATGTTGTTCAAACTAAAAGAATTTCTTCCTTATGCTGAACAGAAAAGTAGATATTTTATATAGTGTTAGTAACCAGACAGTTTATGGTAGTCATTGACTTAAAATATTTTTTTTCTTATGTAAGTCAATGGGTGACATCAACTGTCTGGTTACCAACATTCTTTAAAATATCTTCTTTTGTGTTCAGCAGAAGAAATAACAATAAAAAAATAAAAATATATATTTATTGTGGTAAAAGACTGTGGAGTGGCAATCAGGATGAAAGGGGGCCCTTGGTGTTGCTATAGCCCCAGGGCCCAAAGTCCTCTTAATCCGGGCCTGGCAGGGAGGGGTTAACTGACCCAAACTGACCTCTGGAAGGTTTCACAAATCTGAATAACCAAGTTAACCACTCAGGGAAGGGTTAACTGGCCCAAACTGACCTCTGGAAGGTTTTCACAAATCAGGCTCAATCTAAAATAAGTGTTTTTGTAATCCAGCGGTGTTTGTGTTTATTATAAATTGCTATTATACATAGTTAAACATGAAAAAATGCCTATTTTCCACATTCCTGTCTACCGGACTTAGTGAATGGTTTACAGACACAAGCTTTGCTGTGAAAAAATTCACAAATCTAGCATGTCAAGATGACACTGGGTTCAGACTTCTAAGTGACAGACTTTTGGAGGTATACCCAATTAAAAATTAAAATTCAGAAAAAAAATAATAATAATTTCGGACCGGAGTAACACCGTTACACGAATTCACAAATCATAAATAACGAAATTAGATATCATTTGCATTCCACAACACCGCACTGCGGGACCACAGCGAAACGAAATCTGAAAATCAAACCGCAAACTATCTTTACTCCGGTCAAAAACCGATACTCTTCTCTTCTAAAAAGTGCGTACGCACAGTCAAGAGCATCCTTACGGTGCGCAATTATTTACGTCAAGTTTATTTTGTAAACAAGCAGACAAGCGGTAATGTCGAGCCCTGTATGTAAAAAATATTTTGGGGAAATACTTACATTCCAAATAATCATCATGTTTCCTCTTCTTTACTACTCTCTTTTTATGAGGCGTGTTGTTTTCCTGGTCAGTTTGGGCTGATGATGTGTAGTCAAAAAGCTCACAGTCTTTTTCGTTTTCTACAAGATCAATCACCAAGTTAAATAGAAATGTAAAGTAACCTTTATGTATCTAGGGAAATAATAACACCAGATTTAGTAGGCTATTATGTGTATTTGTACCTGATGTCATTTTTATTTTCACCAGATGGAAAGTGAGCCAGTCCTCCATGGGGTTTAACTTTTTTTATGTGCTGACTGTACCTGGATCTTTGGCCATTTCACAACCTTTTCATCTTCAAGGATCCAGTTTTTTGGAATTACACCCTCAAAATGTTTGTCACCCTCGAATCCAAACAGCCCTTGCAAAAACCATGTCTGAATCTACAAAAGGCAACGTAAAAAAAATAAAATAAAATAAAAAAATATTTTTCATTCAATATTATGCAACAAAGGGAAGATGGCATATCCTCCGCAATGTGGTAGACATACAGCTTTTGTTTTCAAGTCCTGTATTTGTAGTAGCTGTGTTTTAGCTGTGCTGCAGGTACTGCCAACAAAAGCAATGTCCAGTAGTTTAGACTGGCAAGGCTTTTCAAATAGGTTGGAGGTTTGGTGTTTTGGGATGACACTGCAAACCAATTTGCCATCTGTTTTTTTTTTCAGTTACAAAAGCTACGCTGCCATCTTGGAGCAAAAAGCAGCTGTCCCTTTGCTTTCCTGACACTGGCTGCAGGCGAGTTTGCTTCTGTTTTTTTTGTGAATGCTCCTTCTCTGCCATACGCTTTGCCACTTGCACCAAAGGGTTATGGCTGGTCTTGACAAGCTTCTTGATGGTTTTCAGATGGTTCTCAAAAGGGAAAGCAGATATCTCATTTAAGGAACAATCAAAATGTGCAACATCTTCATGGAGGTGTTTTATGTGATGCACATTGTAGACAGTGAATTTATCTCCATAGACCTCAGCGCTGTTGATGACAAAATGATTAAGGAGGTCTGCTGCATATGGTAGAAAGTGGTTTCTCCGCTCGCGATCTGCAGAAAGAAGGATCGACATTCCAATTGTCAAGCAAAGGAAGTGGTGGTATAAATCCGGGTCCACAATTCCATGGAGTATCACTGGTCCAGTGTACAGCAGGAACTGTCGGAACTCAGTGGCTTTCCATCTATCCAACTCCTGAAGGGATCTGGGCTTCCTTGCCGTCTCACTGGGCATTGAGTTCCTCAGTTTAATGAGCTCACTGGAGAGTTCAGCTCTTTGTCTCGAGAGAGAGTTTACGAGGATTGGGGATCCTGCACAGGTAGTACAGGATGCGCCTTACAACCCCAAGGCAAACAAGGTGCATGTAATCAAGAACAAAAGAGCTGACACATGGGATGCCTGCTCTGATCAGTGGTGTCTCCCCATTCTGGTGTTTGGCTCTGTAGGCCATCTGGCTGAACTTTTCATCTGTCCTGCTAGGGGATGTATCCTTGCTGTTGAACACTATTTTGCCCAACCATTCACCCTCCTCTTCACACCTCTCACAGCTGTGGTATCCAGTGTGGTATATTATATTTTTCAAGAAAGCTCTTGCTGGAGCATCACAGATAAAGGCTTTTATGTGAACCTGTATGACATTCCCCTTGTGTTCGATTCCAATTTCCCTGAGCCTCTTGATTTCTTCTACCAGGTCTTGGACATAGTCTTCCAATGGTTCAGGTTTTGTCATTCCACTAAACAGGCAGATGATAAAAGGCTCAAATCCCTCAACTTTTGCCAGCATGGGCCAGAATTGAGCAGCGCTAGATCTGAATAATGGCACACCATCCACATTAATGGTGACAGCAATGTGATCAGGTGAAGCTGGGCACTGAAGAAGTGTGCGGTGTATACCAGTTTCCAAACCATAATAGATGTATTCGCCGTTGCATCTTGCCTGGCGTTCCACTACTTTTGGAGTACAAAGCAGTGTCCGTGAGTCCTTGGGCAGGTCATTGTGTCCATGATTACGTAGAACTTGGAGCAAGTCATTGAGTGATTTGTGTGATTGATTATTGACCACTGCCCAATCTGCCAAGTCTCTACATAGGTCCAATCTGTTGTCATCTAGGTCATCAGCTACAGGCGCCTCTTCCATCACTTCGTCTTCTGTGTCTGGACCTTCAACACTGTATCTTTCTCTATCCCTGCCATCATCCACAGCATCAAACTCATCATCATCCCCATAGGACATGTCATCCACAAACTCTTCTTCACTGTCATCTTTAGCTAGTTTATTTACCATAGAATTGACCTTCCTCCAGTTTTTAAGATAATCTGAGGCCATTTTAACAAACCAACAGATGTCTGTAAAAAAAAACATAACATAACAGCTATTGTTTTATAGTTTTACTCTGTTTTTTATGGTTAAATCAAATTGCATTAGTCAAAAAGAATGTCTAAATTTTAATTTTAATTTAGTTGTTTTTTTTCGTTTTGTTTTTTTTGTAAATCTAATTTATTCTGAAGCAGTATTCTCATCAGTGTTCTATCAGCTTTTTAATTGAAATTTGCATTTTTGTGATATTTGGGCTTTTTTGTACCTTTAGGCTCTACGTTTTTTTTTTTTTTATCTTATTAAATGTATGCTTCATCTTTCATTTTTAAATGCTTAAATTTGCTCTGAAAAAAGTACAACTGATTTAAACAATGTTATGATATTGTTTTAAATATTTTTTGAAAATAAAAAAAAAATTAAAAATGAGGGAACAATTACAAACATGGAACTAAACCGCCAATAGGTGGCGGCAATTGAACATCTTAATGAGTGAGCAATTGAGGCATTCATTTAAAAGATTTGTTTAAATGGCTGATTCATTAAGTAGCCTAATGAAACGAGTGAGATAGTTGTTTGGAACTATTTTTTTGATGCTGCAAATATGACAAAATATCAAATTATGTCTCATAAAATGTAAAATAAATTATTTGGTAAAAGAATGACAAAACTGAGAAATCCGAAACATTATAAGAGCAAGGGTTCAACAAATGATAATTATTGTTGAAAACTGTAAAAAAATATTATTATTTCTCAACTGTCTTTATTATTATTATTATATTTATTATAACATACTTTGTTGGATTATACATGACAGAATCCAACAAAGTCTGTTACTATAATACCTGTTGTACTGGCGCTCGTTTAATGTATTTTTTCCCTCGGGGCTTTGCCGTAGAGAGGAATGGGTCGTGCGCACTTGGTACTGGAGTGTTGCGGCCATAGCAGCATGGGCCATAGCGGGTTTTTGGAGTTAGTATTCATGCGCAGTTGTGCACGAATGTCTATGCACGCGCGAGATTATGCGCATGACTTAAACGCTGGCAGGCAGCAACAGTTGTAGGCAGGTAAATTGATCATGATATCAGAATTTTCTTGTCTTGAATAATTCAGTCATTCAGTCATATTCATTCATTCACTAATGTCACTTGTTTAAGTCATCTAAAAAAAGTTTTTTTTTTGTTTAGTTTTTTTACTCGATTTTACTCGGCCCCCGAGCAGCCGCAGTTCGTTTATGCCTCGGGCTGGCCCTGTCTTCTCAAAAATATACTTTATATAGGCTACATCTTAGAAATATACTTAAAATTGTGTACTTGACTAGCTTTTACTATATTTTATATTTGGCCTGTACTTGTACATGTTTTTTGATTTTGACACCCGATTTTGGGTATTACTGGCAAACTGGGACAGCCATTCAAGTCATTCTAATGGAGGAATTGAGTTCCCTTTTATGTCCCTCATAAATTTAGTTAGTTTGCTAGATAAACTAGTATACCCATATTGCAGTAAAAATGAAAAACGTAATTATGTTTACTAATGTTACACTTATAGTGCACTTAAACATATAGGCCTACTTTTATACAAGTGGGCCAATTTAGTCCCAAGCGGTATTAAAATAGTACACTTACAAGTTTACTAGTACATATTGACATTAGTATACTTATAATGTACTTAAAATCAGTATACCTGTATAGCTATACCTTTCGTAAGGGTAGCCCTTTATACAACCCTGTAGGCTATGTTATCTATATTATGATTAATATTAATAGTGAATAAATCTAAAGCTTTTAAGACTTTTATTTTTTGTTATTGAATTTGTCATGAAGATGTGACCATTTCTTCCTTTTTTTGTAGGCTTAGGCCTACTTAATAATATATATATATATTTTTAAATGGAGAGGTGCCCTTTTTCAGTTTCAACACATGCCCCTCAAAAGGTGTCGGCTGCCACCGTAATGATGGTAGAGGAAGGGCATTCACTCTTGTCCGTTGACTTTTCAGCACTGCTGCAAGACAGTTTAGCACCTGGTTGTGCCGCCAGGAATTATGTCCTTGGGTGAGGCCGGTCTTTGCATTACACTACGATGGGTTTCAGTGTAGCTGGACTTGGACATAGAGGTCGCGTGGGTCTTCGGCATACCACAGGCTTAGGTTTGCGGGGTAAGGCTTCACAACCAGAGAAGCCTGAAATGCCTGCTTTCTGGATTGCATGTCAGTCAGATTATTCCTTTGCAGAAGAAGATTTTTCCCTCTACGTTTAGAAGTTTTGGTGGAACTGCCCGATCTCTGACAAGTCCTTATCCTTGGGGATTTGGAAATCTATCCTTCTTTTGCCATCTCATCAGTTACCCTCATATTTATTTCTCAGGCATGCCTAAATCTTTCTGCAAAATGCTTTGTTAAAGTTTAAAAAAGGGGTCTTTGATCCATCTTTTGAAAGCACGAAATGTGGTTGGTTGAAAATTATATTTTTGCATTTTTGCTAAATGTGTGGAAAACAAGGCAATTTTCTCAATTTCTGATACAGCACATTAATATATTATATTGCACACCTAAATGGACAACTTAAAAAGGTTTTTTTTATTTTTATTTTAGAAACTTTATTTTACAAATAAATAATTTACAATCCATAGTGAACACATCTTTGTGATTTCCTATCATTTGCTTTGGGAAAATAGCATTCTAAATGTTTGCTTTATTTAAAGCCAACAATGGTGCATTTATAGGTAAAAAATATTCTATGTATGCCTAAAAATAAAATTTACAGCATTACTAACAACACATTTAGGAGCAGCTGAGTAATATTACTTACCTTGAAATAAAAACTGAAGAGGCAGAGGAAGACAATCCAAATCTAATAAAACAAAGAAATGAAAAAAATATATTATTCAAACCTGGTAACAGTCCATGTTTCAAAGTTACAGGTATGCTGCATTATGCCAATAAATTAATGAAAACTTATCTGAGAGTTAGTCGAAACATTGTTTACTTACAAAGCCAAATAACTGACTGTCTTAGCTCTTAAAAGAGCTTTTGGGGTGTACCGGGCTGCTGTGGACACGCATGCAAAAAAAGAAAAAGAGAAAAACAATAAACAAGGCTGAATACTACGATGATGGGCCTCTGTGAGTTAAAATGTTTCATTAACCCATTTATTCCCCAAATTTTCTCAGACACAAAAATATCCAAATCCCGCGTGTGGGGTGTGTGGTGTTGGGTGTGCGTGTGGGGTGTAACCATGGGTGTAACTGGTAACTGGGGCCCTCGGTGCAAGGGGGGATGGGGGGCCACAAAGATATATATTGAGTTGTTGTGAGGGGCCCAACCCTTGGTTCTGTGACCGGGGCCCAGCAGCATTTGCCCTGTTACAGACTAATCAGAAACGTAATGAACATGGCAAATCTGAGATAGGATGACTTGTATGACTTACAACAAGCAGGTGGTAATCGAAGAAGCTGAAAAGGAGAGAAGAGAACAATTATTTATTTTATAAATCATAAAAAGGCTCAAATTGTATGATAACATCGCAATATAAGAACAAATAAGCTATATGAGTTCACATTAAGAATCAGAATTTATTTATGGGTGAACTATCCCTTTTGTTTCCATTTATTCATGCTATAACTTGTTTTTGTTTTTTACTATTATTAGGTTTTTTTTTGTACTACAGTGGCTTAACTTTGTTTTAAAAAGTGGGTGGGACAGGTGTTTGTGTATGCAACGGCGTTGGAGCGCGTGTCTGTGTGAAGACTGAGCGAGTCACAACTGAGAACACGTATCCGTGCCATAGCAGCCAGCTTGATTTAATTTGATTTTGGAAACTCTACTAGCCTACTACTACTTCTAATACTACTACTTATAATAGGCCTCCTCCAAAGTAACGTTAACATGGTAAACATGACTCTCTAACCAAAAGAGCGCGCCTCTCAATCAGCTGCATGAGCGCAAATGACGTCATAGACCCAACGGTATTTAACGGCATTTAACTGACGGAAAGACGCTTGCAAGATGTGGACCTGGTACATTTACTAGTAAAATACAGTCAATTAACTTTTCCAAATTTTCCTTGATATTCACTTTTATGCGAGAACTTATTTTTTAGTGGTAAAAATAGCTGAGGAAATCAGTCAGGCTCACATTCCCTCACAGGCCAGCCCACAGCAGGCTCACAGTAGTCTAATAAATCCTCTGTCTGGTTATATTGTTAATTGTTATATTCGTGATGTTATATTTGATATTTTCAGTTGTAAATGTAATTTAAATCATTTGGTTACATTAACTTTAGAAATAACGTTACTCACATAGCCTGTTGTGATCCAGAAGAGAGCAATGCGCGATAAGGATTGGCACTGAGACAGCGGCTTATATACCCTCGGCCAGATTCGCGGGCTTAACACGCGAGCATAAATACAAAGTTTAAATATTTTCTTAATTTTGTAAAATGTAATGTATATTCATACCTTTTGTTATATTAGTCTGATATTAAATAACATTGATTAATTAATTAATTAATTAATTAATTCACTCTGGGACGGCGGATTAACCACAGGGCAACTGGGCACTTGCCCGGGGACCACGACATCTTCCCGGTGGGCCGGTAGTGTTTCGAGGCCGCAAGGGCCAGTTTGATAAAACGGAGCGTGTGTTTGCACTAAGTGCCTGAGTTTTAATAAAAAAAGACGTCAGATTACGTCACAGCTGCAATGGCGTAAATCATAGAACGCGAAAGCGCCTGAGTTGTTGATGCAGTCGACCCGAGTTCGAATCCACCTTTTGCCAAAGTCTCTTCTCCTTTTTCCAACACAAATTAGATATAAAGTGTATAACAAAGGTCTCTAGCGTTATATTTTGCCAATGAACTAAAATCGAAACCATGATATGGCTTTTGCCTTTATTAAACAGCACAAGATTTTAAGAATGGCATCTGTTCGTGCTGAGTGTGCACTTTCCTCACGCGATCATGTCATCTGGTGTTTTCTCCTAAATACAAGCTCAGGGTTTATCTTGCAAGTGAAGAAAGGAGAACGTATTTTAATTTTCCTATATTATAGTGTAGACTAAAATATAGGAAATATTCATTTTCATTTATATAGGCTAGTACATTTAGGCTATATGGATTTTACATCATGGGAATAATTATATAAATCATTACATTATTATAATTATTGTTTGTTATTGTTATTATATATAATTATTTGGCATGCTAAAACGCCACTGATAATTTAATGTATAGACTGAGACTCTTATTTAACTAAAAAGATGTTTAAGCCCTCTTTATTGTCCTGGTCGATTTAAATCCGGCCCAGTCTGAGGTTTATGGAGTGTTTTTTTTTTTTTTTTTTTACCTGGCTGCAAAAAACTGTCCCTCCCTTTTTATTATAATGGAAACAGTGGGAATGCCATATCCCTAGTTTAAATTAAGAATAAAGAGTTTGAAATAAAGATAAGACCATCAATGTTAACTCTCATAGGCCTATAGCAAAAGTAGCCTATGTTTTCTTCTATAAGAGTGAGGTAGAAAATGAAGACCTACCGAAAGGACAAATGGTGTGCTGGGCCTGGGACAGGTGCCGATGGCTGTAATGAAACAATTTAAGGCAAGCTGCAGGCAGCGCACAAAGCATGACAGAAGATTTGTCATGTTTGTCATTTGTCATTCAAAGATTTGTCATGTTTCATCCTCCAAATATCATGTTACTTACTTAACAGAACCCAAATGGAGATTAGCACTGTTTAACTGGACCTTTTTGTTTACAATGAATGTGAATCCCCTCTGCTAAACATCTCCATTTGTGTTCCTCATAACATGTTTGGAACAACATTATTTTAATCTCTTTGGTCGAAATATATATATTTCTGTCTGAAGATGATGAACAATGATTTTTAAATCAAATAACAATTTTGATGATGATAAATTAAAAGTTAAATATTTTTCTTTTCAAAATGCTATATAAATCCTTTTTTTTTAATGGATGGTTTGTCTTTTAAAACAACAAAGATCCAACAAGAGACCATGCAATATAATGAGGGACTCATACTATAAATTAATATAGGCTAAATCAAATAAGTGCAAATGCATGAAATATATAAAAGCTAAACAAGATAAATAGTGAAATTACAATTAGTAAAAATACAATAAATATTTCCAATGTTGTTTTTGTCCACCACATAAAACAAATAATTTAAAGATAACACAAATACCAGTCCTTAAATTAAAAATTTTCAGGCCTACGTGTTGTAGCCATTAAATAAGTGTATTTAGTTTCATATTTGTTAAAATATTATACTGTAGTTTTTTTCCCACATCTGTTGATTATGAAAATTGTCAGCATGAGTAAGATAGGATGTGCAATATATCAGGAGACATGGTCTGACATGATTTTGGCCACTTAAGTTTTTTTTGGTTGAATGTAAAAAAATTTAGGATAATATAACTTAATTAATTTAATTTGTTTTGGACAAAAATAATACTGTTAAACTTATTCAACTAAACTGCGTTGGATTACGTAATTAACTTAAGTTATTTATTATTATTTTTTTACATAAATCCAATGTAGGCTAACCTA